>JANVCC010000167.1:838912-851198 GCA_025345505.1 Todiramphus chloris collaris | reverse complement strand
AAAAAAAAAAAAAAAAAAAAAAAAAAAAGGCAAATGAGAAAGTGAAGATTTGCCCTAAAAGCTCAGATACGAGCCAAAATCCTCTCCCATCAAGGCAGGCTGGATTTCTAAGGCTGCTGGCACACCTAAATTTTTCTGTGAATGGATACTGTACTCCTGCCAACCACCCAGTGTTGACCCAGCTAAGCAACACCTAAATACTTCTCCCTTGCAAGAAATACCAATATATACATTTCTAAATGTGGTGGTTGGTTTTTTTCAGGCAAAGTGCGAGTAGTAACCAGAGCTGCTCAGCAGAGCACCAAAAGCTCTAAGATCTCCAAGTAACTGTTCTCTTGGTCATCTGCAGATACAGAGCCTGCCTTATTCAGATCCATTTAAGACACCCAAGCTAGAGCAAGAAGCAGATGTTCATTTATTTTCACCTCCACTTTCAAAGCGTGGCTTTAAGCCCTGCTCACTGCCCATCACTCTGTATGTTAAATGATCACAAAAGACACGTCTGACAGCCTTGCCACATCACCTGATCCAGTTCCAATCTGCAGATGCCTCTGAACAGCTTAAAACACTCGTGCCAAAAGCGTATCAATATCCAAAAATATCGAGCACAGCAGCAATCTTTCTCCTGATCTACCTCAAACAAAGATAAAAAGCTGCTGAGGGAAGTTTCTGTTGTAATGTGGTGAGGGAAGAGGGGGAAAAATACGTGCCTATTTATTTCTCCTTTACAGCAAAAAATATCTGAATCATTTTGATGTAATATTCCAAGGTGATTCAGCATCTGGCAGAGACTAGAAGAAAATTTTCCATCCCAAAAAGCTCGTGCCAGTAAAAATCCTCCATCATTTAGAAAGGAACCACCCTCAAAACCTAACAGGTATGGCAAGATGCTGTAGGAGGTGATGTTGTATAAGGTGATGTACAAAGCAGAACCTGCTTTTTAAAGCCATATAGATGAACAGCACTTGAATAAACAAAACCCAAAGAGATATAATATTCAAATCCAAATGTCTGGCTTTTGGTTTACTTAAAAGAAATCAGCATGTTACCCTTTCCTTACTAGATGTAAAAATGCAAAATCATCTGTATGAATACCAACACTGTCCAACACTTAGTAGTAAATAAGTACAGTAAAAGAAAATATGTGAATACATAGATAAATAACTAATAAATAACAATATAGTAATAGTAAAATCAAAATAAAAAGTGTTTAATCTTTCCAAGCAGAACATAGCCCCTGATCTTCTGACTAAACTGAATTTGGACTCCTAACTAAAACACTCACCTCTACAGGGCACTGCAGCATGAGACTGCAAGAAGTTTTAGTTCAGACTGCAATATTTCATTCTGAAATGCTGTTTTCTTTCAAGTACAACTGGACTACTTGTTTTTTTTTAACTCTTAAACTGCAATGGGAGTGAAAAAATCTGCTTGCAGCTTTAGGATACTTTCTTTGCTGCAGACAAAGCACTCCAAGACGTAGTGTTTTCCCAGGGCTTACCTTGCCCTCTGAGAATTAGCTTGACTTGATGTGGAGAGATCATCAGCAGCTGGCAAAGCACCACTGGCATCATCTCTCTTGAAACCTTCATTTCTTCTCACTAGCAAACCAAAAGACAAATTAATACCTAACAGGGCAACAAAGCACGCAGAGTCAGCCTGGCAAAAACTCAAGGACTTACTTAGAAGGGATCAGATTTGTGTGTTCTGCTCAATGGCATCGCAAAATCAGCCAAACTAGCACTGTGAAGTTGATTTCAGTTTTCAAAGCCATCTCATCCCTGCCCCCCCCCAGGAAGATGGCTGCACTACCCAAGTGCTTTGATAAAGAAGACTAAAGAAGACCTAAAAGAAACCATAATAAGAACCCCCCATACACAACTGCACAGACACCTTTCTAAGGTGACATGTTTCTTTGTCAGCCATGAATTGAGACACATACATGGGAGAGACACCATATAAAACCATTCCAGAACAGAAACAGAGCAACTAGATAAAGTAATTATGCACCCAGTTCACAAGAAGGGAGTTAAAAAAAACCAGTACATATATTGCTGAGCTCCTGTGTTTTATCTTTGGCCCTGGAATCTGACTCCTCCTTCTGATCTATCAATAAATTTAGTGGGTTTTGGGTTTTTTTTTGTTCTTTTGTTCTGCTATTGTAACTTGTAGAAGTTATCTCCTTTGCTGGTACATCTTCCTGTAGCAGCACCTGAGCTGCTGCACTTAGAGCCTGAATTCACAAACTACTTGACGTGATCTGGACAGGCTGGAGAGCTGGGTGAAGGTGAACCTCATGAGGTTCAACAAGGACAAGTGTAGAGGCCTGCGTCTGGGGAGGAATAACACCAGGCACTGGTACAGATGAGGGGTCATCCTGCTGGATGCACCATGGAGAAAGACCCTAGAGTCCTAGCGGATAGCAAGTTCTCCATGGACAGCAATGGGCCCTTGCAGCCAGGAAGGCCAATGGTCTCCTGGGGGGCATTTAGAAAACTGTGTCCAGCAGGTCAAGGGAGGTTCTCCTCCCCTTCTACTCTGCACTAGTGAGACCACATCTGGAATACTGTGTCCAGTTTTGGGCTCCCCAGTTTAAGGGAGACAGGAATCTACTGGAAAGAGACCGATGGAGGCTAAGAGGATGATGAAGGTACTTGAGCATCTCCCCTGTGAAGAAAGACTGAGAGAACTGGGGCTGTTTAGTCTTGAGGGGAGAAGCCTGAGAAGAGACCTTATGAATGTCTATAAATATTTGAGGGGTGGGTGTCAAGTAGAAGGGGCCAGGCTCTTGTCAGTGGCGCCCAGCAATAGGACAAGGAACAATGGGGATAAACTGGAGCATAGAAGGTTCCACCTCAACATGAGGAGGAACTTCTTTACTGTGAGGGTGTCAGAGCCTGGAAGAGGCTGCCCAGAGAGGTTGTGGAGTCTCCTTCTCTGGAGACTTTCCAATCCCCCTGGATCTGTTCCTGTGTGGGCTGCCCTGGGTGACCCTGCTCTGGCAGGGGGGTTGGACTCCATGATCTCCAGAGGTCCCTTCCAACCCCTACCATTCTATGATACTTCACTTTCCTATCTTTCTCTCTGCAGGAGAGCTCTTGCAGAACACATCACAGACACCTTGACTCAGAAAGAGTTCTTTCCACCAGGCATTTCACCGAGTCTAGAAATACTACTACTAGTAGACAGAAAGCATCTCTCTTGCATGTATGGACTTCAGAGTTGTTGACTTTGGACTGCAACACATAAACAGCCTGATCTAAATGGCAAAAAAATGAAGGGAAATGCTTTACAGGAGCCTTGCTACTTGTTACTGCTCCTTAGGCTTCTGGCTCAGTAAGTAGGAGGATGAACAAAGATTAGGAAGCTTCAAAGCACAGGGAGGCTGGGTTGGAGTTCTGTGTGTGCAGAACATGTTCACTGCAGCCATACTCCAGCTTCCTAACTCTTGCTTCCCTTGTTTTCATTAAATAGTTTGTTTCCATCCCTTATAATGATTATGTGAAGCTGATTGTTTCATCAGCACTGTTCTCCCCCTGACTACTCGTCACCAATGTAGCACTTCTTTCAAAATGCTCCACATATCTGCAAATGACTCTTCATACCATCTGCCTTTCCAAGCCATTGCTTTCCTAGAACTTAAATTTATCACATGAACAGCCTGTACTATCTACTGCTGCTGCACTACACTGAAATCCTTGGTCTGTAAATTATCAACCGTTTAACCCTCCCAGCAGAACCCACTGATAGAAATCCAATTCAACCATGTAGGTCCCACATAAAGCTTTTGCAATTTGCTGTTATTCTGTAAAGCTTTTGCAATTTACTGTCACTCTACACTAAACTCCAGCATTTTTGTTCCTCTGCAGGCTTTTTTGTTATTCAAAGGTTTTGTGCCTCAAAGGTTTTAGGTATTCAAAACAAGCGCTCCAGTAAAAAGTTTACCATTTCTAGCTTTTCCTGTCAAGTTCCCTTCCAGAGTGATAAATGTCAAATTCATATTTGAACAGCCTGCCAATTATCTTGAAACTGTGCACAACGTTGTAATTACACAAGATCATCTTAACAACTTCACATCAATAATTAACAAGCCTCTTAACTAAAGATTTAAAGATACTTTTGGGGTCTATTTTTCATCTTCAACTTGTTTTCTGCAGGTCTTTTGTTTTGTTGTTTTGGTTGGGTTTTTTTTGTGGGGTTTTCCATGTTGGGTTTTTTTTTTCTTTTTTTTTCCATATTTTTTTTGTGTGTGTCTTTTTTCTAGTTTGGGGTTTTTTTTCTTACCTTGCCTGAAATCTGGCTCCGAAGAGATGACAGATGGACTTTCACTCGAAGTACTATAAACGTCGCTATGATAAGATCTGTACCCTCTCAAAGGCTCTGGAAGTTTAAATCAGAGTATCAGAAGAGAGCAACAGTTCTAATGCAAAAATCAATGACAAATTAACTTTAGAAAAGTCTGAAAATGTTTTCAAATGTCCTTCTGTGGCTATGGAGTCTGAAAGCAAAGGCTGCAGTCCCATTACATCCCTGCAGCATGAAGGTTTTGTGGATTGCCTGGCCTCTCTTGGCAGAGCCACCTCCTCTGAACTTCTCTCTCATCATCACTTCCAAGTTCAAAACAATGCTGAAATAACCAACAAAAGCCAAGAGCAAGAGCCACCCTCCTGCAAAGAGAAGCGGTAAAAATACTTGGTGTGCACCACGTGCATTCATGATCATCAAGTCCAACTGCCAGCACTTGACCCTGTCTCTGGTTCCTTCAGGATCTACAAAGAGATATTCACAGAGACAAAGTACCAACTGGAATGTTCTAATCCATCCAGCTCATCTTCACCAGCCACCAAACATGGTTATCAATCAATAAATCGGCCCCTGTAAGATATTTAATTAACCAGGACAGCTAAACGTGTGTGATGAGAAGTCGATACAGAAGCCTCAGTTCTTACTCTCAGTGTATTCTTTCAATAACGCACTGGAGGCAAAGGGCTCCACAACATTTGCAACAGTCTCCCAGAATTGTCCTACGCCCAAGACAACGAACAACCAGAGTCTGACTAAAAGCAGAAAACCAACCAAGCCCCCACACTTTGGGATTCCCAGGGCTTCACCATTGGAGTGGCTTTCTTGGCAGAAGGTTGTCTCAGGCCCAACTAGACTTAATGTGTGATGACATAGAGAAGACACATGCAACTGCTGGGAAGACAAGGTGAAGACAAATCACTACAGGAAGGAAGATAAAATGTAAGAATATGAACCAGGGAGTATGCGAGAGGATGAGTCTGGTCGCTGTAAAAAGTTAGTCACAGAATCATGAAGGTCTCCCTTACTGTGATATTACTTCCAGAAGAAAAGAAATCGATAGAGGTGGAATAAAATATGAAATATATACTCTCTGAAGAGTATTTTAGCATGGTCACTGAGAAGTTTTGATGATCATCTATAGAAACATAGAAATACAGGATTGTTACGGCTGGAAATGACATTCATGATCATCAAGTCCAACCGTCTACTAAATATCAGCAGGACCACTGAACCATCTCCTGAAGTGCCACATCTGGGTGTTTGCTGAACCCCTCCAGGGATGGGGACTCCACTCCCTCCCTGGGCAGCCTGTTCCAAGGCCTCACCACTCTCTCAGCAAAGACAATTTTCCTGATATCCAACCTAAACCTCCACTAGAGCAACTTCAGCCCATCTCCTCTTGTCCCATCACCAGGGAGAAGAGACCAACACCCACCTCACTCCAATGTCTGTTCAGGTGGCTGTGGAGAGCAGTTAGGTCTCCCCTCAGCCTCCTCTTCTCCAGACTAAACAACCCCATTTCCCTCAGTTGCTCCCCAAAACCCATTTTCTCCAGACCCTTCATTGCCCTTCTCTGGACTTGCTCCAGCACCTCAATGTCCTTTTTATCCTGTGGTGCCCAAAACTGAACCCAGGGCTCAAACAACAGACTCACCAGTGCCCAGTACAGGGGCACACTGAGGTTCCACCTTCCCAGATCCAGACAACAAAATTCCTGCTGAGAAAACCTGCCAGGACAATAAATTTGGAGCATAATCTGTAGTGGGTCAGAGGACAAGTTAAACACGTAGTCAACAGCACTACTCATTCAGACTTGCTACAGTAGCAGGGAAAACTCCAAATAGGATTAAAGCATGAAATGATAGAAGATCATGCAGTAGGACCAAGACTAAAGACTAGTTCATGTTCATTTTGGACTGTCTCCAAACCCTTCCTCCTCAGAAGTCAGCACTTCCCCCATTTCTACCACTTCACTTGGGTTGTGCAGTTCCCCACCAAATGCAAGACTCTTTAAGCAAACTGGGAAAAGTAAGCCAAGTCACCAACCAGCCCCTGAAGCAACTGCTCGTGCCAGCTCATTCCAGCTGCACAAACCCCATTTTTTTAGCATAAAACCCAACTACTCCAAAGGACATTGCCCATTACTCTCAGAAAACGCTTGCACGGTTGCAAACCAACCTAGGGCAAGACAAAGGGAACTCCCTGGGTAGGTGGTGGGAGGGTTGTGCTTCGTAGAATCATAGAATAGTTTTGGCTGGAAAAGACCTTCAAGATCATCAAGTCCAACCTTATTCCCAGCTTTACAGTCATTCACAAGGGCTCCTTTCAGCGTTCTGAGTTTTACAACAAAGAAATTTACCCTTGATATGGCAATTACTTGCCTGACATAGAACCACAGAATTGTCAGGGTTGGAAGGGACCTTAAAGACCATCCAGTTCCAACCCCCCTGCCATGGGCAGGGACACCTCCCACTAGAGCAGGTTGCTCACAGCCCCATCCAGCCTGGGCTGAAACACTTCCAAGGATGGGGCTGCCACCACCTCTCTGGGTAACCTGTTCCAGTGTCTCACCACCCTCATGGGGAAGAAATTCTTCCTAAACATGGGAAACAGAAACCAAATTCAGCAGGTAGCTTTTGGAGATGTAGCTTTAAAAATGCTCCCAGCCCTTTAAGCGAGGCATTAATCCAAACACGACACTAGAGCTAGAGTGGAGCAATGTTTAACTGAAAACAGACCTCTCCTTTCCCAGTAGTTTTATGAGCCGTAGGTTTTTCAAGTCTGCTAAAGTGACTTTGAAGCAAAAGGATGGAAAGGGAACAATAAAACATAACAAGAGATTTTTAAACAGATTGTGGTGAGTTTGTTTTTTGTTGGTTTTGGTTTTTTTTTTCCAGCTAGTCAGCAAGCTGGGCTTCCTGAATCACACATCAACCGTGACTCCATCCTGGTTCTCTGAGACACCTAAGTCTGAAAAAATATAAATGTCAAGTGGCAAAACACGCAGCTAAACCAAGAAACAAGCGCTCGTACGCAGCAGCACGATACCTGACTCTCCAGGGTATTTGACTTCTCTTGACTCATCCTGTTAGCAGGAGGTAGGACCCTGCTGTAGGCCAAGGGGTAAGCTCCTGAGCCAAGAAACATAAAGGGAGATTGCTTATCTTCATGTTTTCAGAGATCTCCACAGGAGGCCCAGCTCAACTGAAAGCTCTTCTCCCAGCATTCACAAGTAGAGACAGAGATAGGACCACCCTCCTTTCTTGTCACATCTGTCTCCCTAAGCAAGACCACACAACTCATGCCAGTAACACAAGTGGAGGTATTCTCATCTTCTGAAGGCACTCTACAACGAAGGGGAGAAGGCTGAGAGGGGATCTAATTAACGTCCATAAATACAGAAGGACTGGGTGTCAAGAAGGCAGGGACAACCTCTCTTCACTTGTGCCTTGTGATAGGATGAGGGGGAATGGATTCAAGCTTGAGCACAGGAAGTTCCACCACAACATGAGGAAGAACTTCGTGACTGTCAGAGTTGTAGAGCATTGGAAGAGGCTGCCCAGAGAGGTTGTGGAGTCTCCTTCTCTGGAGACTTTCCAGACCTGTCTGGATGCACTTCTGAGTGATCTGCTCTAGTTGTGTCCTGCTCTGGCAGGCGGGTTGGACTCAATGATCTTTGGAGGTCGCTTCCAACCCCTACCATTCTGTGAGTCTGTACAGCATTTCCACCTGCATTAGCGACTATCAGCCTAAGAATAAAAGTTTAAAGGCAATTCAGAAGATACAGCCTGAAGTTCAGGGTAAATCTTCTAGATTTTGCTTTGCTTGGTTTAGGGAAAATACATATAGATGTGGAACTGCTTGCTGCTGAGGAGTCTTGTCTTTGGTAACCACCTCCCAGTTCTCTGCTGGTATACATATAGCAACATAGAATGGCAGGGGTTGGGAGGGACCTCTGGAGATCATGGAGTCCAACCCCCCTGCCAGAGCAAAGTCACCCAGGGCAGCCCACACAGGAACAGATCCAGGGGGGGTTGGAAAGTCTCCAGAGAAGGAGACTCCACAACCTCTCTGGGCAGCCTCTTCCAGGCTCTGGCACCCTCACAGGGAAGAAGTTCCTCCTCATGTTGAGGTGGAACTTCCTGTGTTCCAGTTTGTGACCCTTGCCACTTATCCTATCTATCCCAGGGCACCACTGACAAGAGCCTGGCCCCTTCCACTTGACCCCCACCCCTCAGATATTTGTAACCATTCATAAGATCCCCTCTCAGGCTTCTCTTCTCCGGGCCAAACAGCCCCAGGGCTCTCAGCCTTTCTTCATAGGAGAGATGTCTTTGTACACCCTCCCTAACACCACACCTCCTCTCAATCAAACTCTTTTCCAGGGCAGGGACAGGACATGCACTGCAGACCTGCAAACACTCAACTACGTGGTAAATATGGAGGCTACTGGATCTATAATGCTCGCAAAATTAACCAACTAATTTATGCTGTCTCCTCTGGCAAAATCTCCTCTAACACATCACATGAGGATTTAACTTCAGTGAAGTTGACCGGGATCATGTTCAAGCCAACTTCTAATTAAGAAGTGGCTTACAAAGGTCACCAAGTCCCAATTCTGGGATCAAGTTCAAGTGAAGCTTTTCAGACAGTATTTACAAAAATGAGGACAAACTTCTAACCTGTCTGGGAAGGAACTCGAAGATGACATCAACAAAAGCTGAAGTTGACAATCACAGAATGGTGAGGGTTGGAAGGAACCTCTGGAGATCATTGAGTCCAACCCCCCTGCCAGAGCAGGGTCACCCAGGGCAGCCCACACAGGAACAGATCCAGGGGGGCTGGAAAGTCTCTAGAGGAGGTGAGTAAATCAATTTATCTCCCATATTTACAATTTACCCCGGGATTTTTGAATGGCCTTGGGTTTCTTGTTTTGGGGTGGGTTTTTTTTGGCTGGTGCTTTTTTTTTTGGTGACTGAAGAGACTTCAGAATTGATTTAACTTCTGCAAACATCAAGTGCATTGTACCAAAAATTATTCCACCAGTTCCCCTTCTTAACATTTCATTGTTTAGATGACAGTCTCTTCCCAGAACACTTCAAGTCACTTGGTATCTTAGCAGAAAACCAAACCTGGGTTTCTTTGGGTTTCCAAGATTCCATAACTAAAATAAATATAATTAAGTCATACTAAGAATGTGAGTTTTACACGAGGTAGCAGCGGGATGCAGAGCAGCACGAAACATTACGATGTGAAGAACCTCTGTGCTGCAGATCCCCATCCAAGTTAGCAGAGCACGACTTCACCCAGCAGAAAATCATCAAACTCCACAAGACGCACAAGCCCGGGCAAGCCATTTACAGAAAGCCTCACCTCAGCCAACTGCAACAGAAATCGGAGAACCACATTTAGCTTGGAATTTCATTATCCTGAGCCACATGACTCACAGCAGATACACAGGTTTTCAAATACTCATTCTTGCAGAATGATTTTCTGGCTGTCCAGAGAAGAAAAAGGACAGGGAAGATGGCAGAGGCAAACAGGGAGGGAGCTCTGGTTAAGGATCATCAGTGGCTGGCTCTACTACATAAGAATATTGCTGTAATACCATTTAAAAACACATTAAGTGGCCTTTAGGAGACGCTGGGACTTGCTGCTTTCACAAGAGTTTAACCAATAGGTTAGAGTCACATTTACTTTTCCTTTCCTTCTTTTCATCTAAGAAAACTTGCACTGTCTTACAGGTTTTTGTGATCTGCTCTGGGTTGGACTCCATCTCCAGAGGTCCCTTCCAACTCCTACCGTTCCACAATTCCATGATAGGTTTAAAAGGAAGAACTCAGAGATGCAGAATAAATCGCTAGTTAGGATCTGTAACCCAAAACTGCACAAGGGAAACAAATCCATTCAGTCTTCCAGGGGAGCAGGCTCATTTTAACTTGCAAGATTTCCACCCCCCATATTCTAAAGGAAAAACAAAAGCTGAGTTGTGCATGCAGCCCAAGTCACCAGCCACCCAGGTGAATTCCTAGAGAGCCTCACAGACATCTGATGCAGAGGGTCTGTCAGGATCTCAGTGACAGGAGAAACAGAGCCTTACAAAAATTGCAGGAAACGTGCATCTCGAGTGCTGGGCTGGAAGGGAAAATGGCAATATTTAAAACAACATCTTCAGGGGCTTGTAAAAACAAGGTAGCACAGAATGGTAGGGGTTGGAAGGGACCTCTGGAGATCGTCGAGTCCAACCCCCTTGCACCAGCAGGGTCACCCAGGGCAGCCCACACAGGAACAGATCCAGGGGGGTCTTGAAAGTCTCCAGAGAAGGAGACTCCACAACCTCTCTGGGCAGTCTATCCCAATGCTCTACAGCCCTTACAGTCAAGAAGTTCTTCTTCATGTTGAGGTGGAACTTCCTGTGCTCAAGCTTGAATCCATTGCCCCTCATCCTGTCACAAGGCACAAGTACAGAGAGGTTGTCCCCACCTTCTTGTTCCAGCTCTTATGTATTTATTGCCATTAATTAGATCCCCTCTCAGTATCTTGTATTTAGAAAGACACCCTTCTTCTCTGGAGAGGAATCATACCACCTAGGATAAGGTATGTAACTAAACACAGACCGAAGGTGTGGCTGACAAAACTGCTTAGTTTGTTTTCATTTAAATGCTTTACCCGACCGAGAATGGAATGTGTTGACTGAAAACTGATAATCCCTGATTGTGTGAGCTGCTGAAAGATCAATAAAGCTGATGCCACTTGGCTGTGCAGTTATGGAACTGTAAACGCTGTTTTCTGCCTTATGCTGAACTATGGAATTCAGAGTCAAATAACAGCAGCTGATGCCAGAGTATTTGTCCTTGACAGAAGCTGCACATACATTTCTTTCTTTTTCCTTGAGAAGCGAACTCCTGTAGTCTTGGGAAAAAAGTTTTTAGGTAGAAAACAGTATTAATCCATTGTCCTACCCTGCAGCATCATTAATATGATTTCTGAACATTGCTCTAAAGTGAACCTTATGCTTCCTGGACAGAGCAACCATGCGAGAAACCCTTTCACCACCACTGAATTGAAATCCTCCTGCAGCACAAGGATGGTAAAGACATGTGTAAACTGAGCCTTACTTTGCTCTCACATCCAAACATATTCATTAGGGATGAATCACATTTCCTCTGCTTGCTGTACACATCAACCAGGGCTGTCAAATTCAAGAGAAGAAAGAAAATATCCATGCTGCACTGAAGTGACAGAGCTAAGTTTGTAAAGCAGCTATTCCTCTTCTGCCCCAAACCCCACTTCCCATTTAACCCACTTCTCCAGAAGCTTCCAAATTCAAATCCCTGGGGCTTAATTTGCTGGGATAAATTTAGTCCCGACGGCTGCCTGATTACCTGCAGAAATTTGCCCTTATTCAAAAATGGAGCTTTAAACTGAAAGAGCTTTTAAAATCCAGACATTTAGAGTCTCATCCCTAACTAGGACTCCACACTCAATCATAATACAGAAGTTTTGTCAATGGGGTCTAGGGTAGTCTTCTGGGAAATGGGGTTTTTTGGGGGAGATAAAGACACAGAAGACTTAGGAGGCAGAGACCCACCTCTAGAAACACATATTTGTGCCTCTTCTTGCTGACTGTATGAAGCAGAGTGTGGAGAAAAAAAAAACCACATACAGAGAACTTAAATCATCTGGGTTTTCAGTTGGAAAAATCAAAGGTAAAAAGAGAGACAAGTAAACACAACTTGAGGCTCTGGAATTCACATGGTTCCCAACTGCAAAAACATTTAACAAAGGCTTGAGAATGTTCCCAAACCACCCCCATTCCCCCACCCCAGATTCAGCATTCCAAAGCTTCAGCCAGATCAGTTTTTTGGTATCCTCCCCTCCTTTTCCTCCCTGATATTTAACCCACGTGACTACTCTCCTAGTGACTACTCTCCTAGTGACTACTCTCCTAGTGACTACTCTCCTAGTGACTACTCTCCTA
>JANVCC010000167.1:807079-838902 GCA_025345505.1 Todiramphus chloris collaris | reverse complement strand
TAGTGACTACTCTCCTAGTGACTACTCTCCTAGTGACTACTCTCCTAACTGGTTTTGTGTTCCTGTGTTCCAGCAGGACATGGGCAAGCTCGATGCCCTGCTCCTTCCTGCATCTCATTTACAACATCCTCACAAGCAAAACTGCCTGTAAAAAAGAAGGAGGATGAGCCTTCAACTCAAGTGCCACACAAACCACTTCACTTGGAATTACTCAGACACTCCAACCAAGGGCGGGGGGGAGCTGGCTAAGCAAACAGAAGTGAGAGACTGGGATGAGGCTACTACCATCTCCTAGGCTTGGGCTTTACTGGTGCGCCATTTGAAGGCAGGCCTGAGAGAGGAAAACTGAAGTGTGTTTACACTTCATAACTCTCAGGAGATACAATCAGTTTTGTGGGTGAGAAGGCAAAGAAAGCTGGGAGCAAAGGAGAGCTGATGATGCGATGATGCTTTTGTGCTCTTGGATGTCAGCAAAATGTAAAGGTAGAGCATTGTTTTCTCTCTGTCGATTGGTGCCAAGCAACAATTTCCAAGTTTCAAATGAACAACAAAAGCAAAGTCTGCTGTCCTGGTACAGATAACCACCTCACAGCCTGAGAAAGCTGAACAATTCTGCCTAAGCTCCCAAAACCTAGCTAACAAACCCAAGGATGAGCAGTAACAGTGGAGGTGCAGAAGGCACTCTCCCATCTCTTGGCAAGAGCAACACATATTTTCTGGGAGTCTGGTTTTGCTGTTCAGAATGTTCACCTGAACTCCAACAGCAGCTTCTTTCCCTTCCCCCATCTGGCTAAACCCCTCATCATAAACAATTATCTTAAGAGATAAACAACCTCAAGCCTGAAACTGTACAGCAGAATAACACATACAGCAGTTCACGAGCGAGGCACTTGCAATGCCACTCTCTTTGGAAGGCTAAATCAGCGATGTTCTGACTGTAGATTATAGTGCAAGTTTAGATGCTCTGCAGCTCACAACCAACCACTCCATCCCAGCAGAGCTGTAATTAAAGCTCTGTCATTTTTTCCACTATAAACTCTACTTTTCATGAGTTTCTAAATTGGATTGTAAAAATCTGTTCCGAGTGAAGCTGGGCAAATTGGAAGCCTGTGCATGGGAACATTTTCCAAGCCAGTCAGCTTCTGAAGGTTTTCTGAATAACAAAAAAAAAGCTTGCCAGCTTAACCCAAAAGAAGCTGAAGAAGCCAACGGCCTCATGTCGCTTTAGTTCCTTTGTGGTTTGAGAAGGAAAGATTTAACCCACAGGCCACTTCATAATTCCCAACCCGAAAACCAACACCGAGCTGAGAGTAGAGCCTTACAATTGACACAGACTTGATTGTAACCTAGACCTAGGCTCAACCAGATTGGAAATATCCCCACAACTATCCCAGAGAAGGCAGATTGTGTCCTCCTCACTGAACAAAACCACCGATCCTTCTTCCCACGACTCCTTGCCCTCCTCCCACCTGAGCTGAACAGAACCCTTATTCCTGACTCCGCGAGCTTTCCAAATACCTTATTCTTTCTCTGTTTTGCCTTTCAGGTCATGGTATGTCCCATGCAGGGAAAGAGTAATTGCTGCCATGTTCTCTGGTCTTTCCACTCCATTTCTAGTTGTTGCCCACCTATCTATGTGACTACCAGCTGTAGGCAGTAAGATCCCCTTGCATCAAGTGAGCCTCCCACCGTTACCTCTCTCGGGATAGGTGACAATATTTCAGCACAGCTTCCCACACAGTTGCTCATCTCTCTCAGCTAGGCTGGTTTGAGTCAGAAAAGCAAAGTTCACACACACTTGATAGCGCCTGACAGCTGGAAAGATCCATCGACCTGCTAAGTGCTTGAAAATTCTGAGCGATGGTAATACACAAAAACCCAACAACTTAACAGACTATTTTTTCTTTCTTTGACAGATGAAACTAGCAATAGGCTCCTCATCAAAGATCTCAAGGGACTTGTCCACTGCCAAAAAAAGATGTGAGATAAGGAGCAGTGAAACGTACGGAACAAAAAAGGCAAAGGAAAATGGAAAGAAGTCTTAACAGACTGGCAGACTTTAGGTATTAAGGCTTTTGACAATTTGCTCAGTAAGGTGGAACAGAATACTTCCAGCTGGGCTTCTCAAGCCCTCTAAAACACAACAGCAACAAACTCTTATGTGAAAAAAGTATTCCATGTCTGTCTTACTAAAATATTCCTTTCAACTCCCATTAAAAACTTATATTCACAACGATGTTCTGGCCCAAACCTTTTCTTTAAATCCTTAACTGACCAAAAAAAAATCCCAAACCAAACAAGAGCCTAAAATAAGGGTAGAGCACAAACTCCTAACTTCAAGAGTGGAACATGCCTCCCTTCCTCTGCTGAAAGGAGAGAACTCAGAAGACAAGAACACTGCAACCCAGCTATCTGTTGATAAAGCATCTTCATTTTCATTTTTTTTTTCTAGCAAGTAATGACTGAATTCAGAAGCCTGGGCCATGAGTCATGAGCTATTGCCTCAATCTGCCCTGGACAGATTTGTCACTCAGCTCCTGTGACTATTCAGCCCCAGTTCCTGGTTTACGTTGCACTTTCACCCATTCCCTTGATGAACTGAGTAGTTTCACCCATCTGAAGTATCTCAGTTTGCACAGCACGGGCAGGTTATTTATCCTGCCATCTCCCAGCCTGTTTGAGTGAGATAAACTCTTGCTCATCAATGGGTTTGGTCAAGTTGTTGGTTTTGCTGTTGAGCAACACAAACCTGCGCTCCTGAACAACAACTCTACTGAGCTTTCCCAACGCAGGGAGTGGCCTCCTCTTACACTTTTTTAGTTGCCTATCTCCAAAGATCTGAGATGTCTCACAGACTTGAGATGGTCCCCTTCAACTGCAGACACTTCAGCCAAAACCCAACCAACCTTCCCTGTACCTTCATCAGGCCATCTCAGTAGATAATGACAGATGGTGAGCTTCTATTGAGAGAAACAATGGTATCTCCACAGTACTACTTCCACGTATGTTCATTCCTTTGCTTTAGAAGGTAACCCTCATTGAAAGATGCTCGTTTGATTGCACAGAACAACCCTACAGAAATCATAGTAGCTTTTAAAACTGCCTGTACCCATTTCAATAACACTCCTTTCTGGAGCACAAGGCTCCCAGGCAGAGAAGAGAAAGAATTGCCTTCCCATGACAACTGCAATATCAGCACCTCCTGAGATGGCCACATGACGAGGCTCTTTTAGAAACCCAACCTTGATAAAAGGCTTCAGCATTTCTCCTTCACCGTGTTTGCTCCTCAGGGCAGGAAAAGGAGGCAAAAGTTGCGTTTTCTCATATGGTTATTTCTGCCATGAGTTTTCAACTGTATGACTTTTGAATGCACCCAAATGAATAAAGAAATGACTCTGCCAGCTCTGTACATAGAGCTCCTCTATCACATACCTTAGGGGACTAAGTTAGGCCTTCTGGACCATCACAAGCAGGATTCCATGCTGCTCTCCCTTTCTACCCAACTGTTCCACATTTACAAGCCCTGAAAGTCACTTGACATTTTCAGAATAAACAAAAGAAGCAGTTCCCCTTACAGGGTTATGTATGAACATCTTAAAAAACAAATCCAAAGCTTTTTTCTTCCCCCCACCATCTATTCTTTTGACGGAATTGATTCTTTTCTGAACTGATGGAACTTGTCAAGTATTCCCACTAATGGAAAGATCATACCACAAGCCCAAAAAAATAAGTTCATATTTAAGGGCTTAACTGCATCACCCAGACTTAATACACTGCAAAAACTGAGAGATCTGGAGATGAAGTTCACCTTTTCCTCTGGGGTATAAACCCATCTCTAAGAGCTGGAGATTAGGATTTTCCTTCGGGGAAAATTACTTGACAATTACCAACTTTTTTTCCTCCTTTTTTTTTTTCCTCATTTTAATTGATGAACTTGATACTGAACTTGATCTCTAGAGAGATCAACTATTTTCCCTAGGTAAACAATCTGGACAAGCACATTCACCTTAACTGCCAACAGACATCCTAATGTTTGCACTTGACCTAAAAAGAGAAGATGAAGCGAAGATCTTGGCAGCTTCAAGAGCTGCTACATGAGAATTTAAATCTATCATAAAAAAACATCTTTGTTGAATGACCAGAATGCTCAGAAAATCAAAAAGCTTCACTAACCTTCCACGTTCATAGCTTCCCTTAGAAGCTGTAACTTCTTCTGCCTCTCTCTTATCCTGTCAAAGGCACTTGATATCGCTGCAGAAGTTGATGTCTCGGGCACGTGGCACGTTTGGTCCAGTTTTTGCGGTCCAAAGATATCCAGTGCTATGGTCCCATCAGAGTATCTTGCTTCCTTGTTTCTGGCAGCAGTAGAAGTCCGTACTGTAAATGTTTCACACTGATGGCTGTGCCTGTGAGAGCCTCGAGCATGGTCCCTCTCGGCTGCCTTTTCAGTTGTGCAAAGCAAATCTGTGGAGGAAGCCCATACTTTCTGCTTGGGAGTGACATCTGTATGGAGGTGACCTTTTCTTTCAAACTCACTGGTCTTACATCTATGAGGACAGAAAATATCTCCCCGTCCTGAGCTGTAATCAGTGGAAACACCCTGGAACAACTCTTCGTCACCTTGTGTTCCTCTAATGGATAGAAAGCCCATAGACTTGCTAAGTCCTTTGTTAAGCATGGTCTGTTGAGAGAAGGGAGCTTTGTGTCCATCAGGTGCCTCGATCACCAAGGTCTTTCCTGGAATAAGATGACATTTCAGATGTAATTTTGTACTTAATACACAGGGAAACACAAGTTAGTTACTGTTAAGTGTCTACTGAGCACCCTGGCCTTGATTTTGCCAAGCAAACCACTAAGGCAGCCACTTAAAGGGTTGCCTCAGTCAACAGACAGAACTCCAACTACTTCCTATCCAACAGACATTTGATTTCTTTCATTTACTAAGCAATCAAGAAAAAATTATGACCAACTATAATTCAGAATTAATATTAAAACCCAAAAAATATTATCACAGACATGCTGAAAGCTGTTTTCTCATTAGGTTTCTTTTTAAAATACCCGGACCATCATCTGAAGTACTCTTTAATGATCAGTCTGATATCAGCCATTCTTCTCACCCCTCACACCCAAACACATCACCTACAATTTTTCACCACAAATCCAGTTTGTTCTACAGCTTTACAGATGCCCTGCAGTAGTGTCAGCAGGTAGAGGACAAGGGCTTGAGGAGAAGAAGAACAAAGTTAGAAAATCTGGTTAGAAATTCTAAAAATCCTGGATCTTCCTTTAATAACTATTTTTGGTCATGACAGTCTCTCCAGATAAATACTCAAAACCAACACAGCTTCCAAGACCAAAGTGATTCTCTGAGACTGTACTATTCATGTTTCATTAATAAATGAATCTACCCATGCTAATTACGACTCTCTCTTCTTCCTATACCTTACTGTGAGATTACTTCCAGAAGAAAAGGAACTGTTAGAGGTGGAATAAAATGAATGCAATACATGCTCTCTGAAAAATGTCTTATCATAGTCATTGAGAAGTTTTGATGATCATGTATGGAAACATGGAATAGAAGATCGTTATGGTTGGAAAGGACCTTCAAGATCATCAAGTCCAACTGTCTACTAAATATAGCATCACCAAGCCATCTCCTGAAATGCCACACTGGGGTGTTTGCTGAACCCCTCCAGGGATGGTGACTCCACCTCCTCCAAGGGCAGCCTATTCCAAGGCCTCACCACTCTCTCGGCAAAGATATTTTTCCTAACATCCAGTGACCATTGTAAGAGTCACATCCCAGTCACAACATAATATTGAAGACTATCCAACTGCCACTTACTTTGTCAGCAAACTCAACTTTCTGAATGCTTCTGCATTATTAAAGTTGCAAAAATCCAAAGTCTACCGTAGATATCCCACAGGCAGCAATTCATCTACTCTCCAATCAAGTACATTTCAAAATTATTATGAAGTCTGCCCTTTCCAATGTGCAGCAAACACATTGCGTTCACATCATAGAACCATAGCATGGTAGGGGTTGGAAGGACTTCTGGAGATCATCAAGTCCAACCCCTCTGCCAGAGCAGGGTCACCCAGGGCAGCCCTCACAGGAACAGATCTAGGGGGGTTGGAAAGTTTCCAGAGAAGGAGACTCCACAACCTCTCTGGGCAGCCTCTTCCAGGCTCTGGCACTCTCACAGAGAAGTTTTTCCTTATGTTGAGGTGGAACGTCCTGTGTTCACCTTGCTACCATTACCTTTCATCCTATCCCACGGCACCACTGACAAGAGCCTGGCCCCTTCCACTTGACATCCACCCCTCAGATATTTGTAACCATTCATAAGATCCCCTCTCAGGCTTCTCTTCTCCAGGCCAAACAGCCCCAGGGCTCTCAGCCTTTCCTCACAAGAGAGATGTTCCAATCCCTTCATCATCCTCATAGCCTCCCTTGGACTCTCTCCAGTATTTCCCTGTCCCTCTTGAACAGGGGAGCCCAGAACTGGACACAATACTCCAGATGTGGTCTCATCAGGGCAGAGTAGAGGGGGAGGAGAACCTCCCTCGACCTGCTGGCCACACTCTTCTTAATGTCCCCCAGGAGACCATTGGCCTTCCTGGACACAAGGGCCCATTGCTGTCCCATGGAGAACTCACTGTCCACCAGGACACCAAGGTCCCTCTCCACAGAGATGCTTTCCAGCAGGTCTACCTCTCACCTGTACTGGTACATGCTGTTGTTCCTCCCCAGGTGCAGGACCCTACACCTGCCCTTGTTGCATTTCATTTTGTTCCCCTTTGCCCAGCTCTCCAGCCTGTCCAGATCTCACTGGACGGCAGCACAGCTCTGGTCTATCACCCACTCCTCCCAGTTTAGTATCATCAGCAAACTTGCTGAGGGTCCACTCTGTGCCTTCATCCAGCTCACTGGTGAAGATGTTGAGTAAGACTGGACTCAACATGTTCACCAATTAATCTATTATCCTTTCACATGGGAGTTTCACACAATGCTTTATGGATGCTCATAAGTGTACCCAGAAAAGATTTAAAAGCTTATGACTCTAATGCCTTCCAACTCTGGTATCCTACCTGAAAAGGGGCTGTGATTTTTTCTGTTTCTACTTCTGCGATAGGAAACTAACAACAGGTGCCTAAAAGGAAAGGCAAGACTAAAGCCAAATGCAACCAAGAAGCCCCTTGCTTCTTACCAACACACAAATGATGGCCAAGTCTTAGGGTTTGGATTGCCTACATAGTGTCTTTGAAGAAATTGCAGAGTTCCTACATAGAATCATAGAATCATTATGGTTGGAAAGGACCTCCAGGGTCATCAAGTCCAACCTTTGTCCTAGCATTTCTCAACCACTACACCATATCCTCAAGCTCCACATCTAATCGTTCTTTAAACACCTCCAGGGATGGTGACTCCACCACCTCCCTGGGCAGCCTGTTCCAGTGCCTAACTACCCTCTCAGTGAAGAATTTCCTCCTAATATCTAATCTAAACTTCCCCTGACGCAACTTGAGTCCATTCCCCCTCGTCCTATCATTACTAATTTGAGAGAAGAGACCAACACCAGCCTCTCTACAACCTCCTTTTAGGTAGTTGTAGAGTGCGATAAGGTCTCCTCTCAGCCTCCTCTTCTCCAGACTAAACAAACCCAGTTCCCTCAGATGCTCTTCACAGGGCATGCTTTCCAGCCCTTTCACCAGCTTTGTTGCCCTCCTCTGCACTCGCTCCAGCACCTCGATGTCCCTCCTGTACTGTGGTGACCAAAACTGGACACAGTACTCAAGGTGTGATCTCACAAGTGCCGAGTATAGGGGTACGATCACCTCCGTACTCCTACTGGTCACACTGTTTCTGATACAGGCCAGGATGCCATTGGCCTTCTTGGCCACCTGGGCACACTGCTGGCTCATGTTCAGCCGGCTATTGACCAACACCCCCAGGTCCTTTTCTGCCAGGCAGCTCTCCAGCCACTCCTCCCCAAGCCTGTAGCGTTGCTGGGGGTTGTTGTGACTGAAGTGCATGACCCGGCACTTGGCTTTCTTAAACTCCATACAATTGAGCTCAGCCCATCTACATGTTCCAGCCAAGAGAATAAAACAAAAACCTTTGCCAGCGAGAAGGAGCTAGGCTTCGGAAAGGATCTGACACATCACTTCATATTTTACAATCTTTAATCCTTAACTCCTGTAAACATAATTATCTTTGTGGACAAGTAACTCTCAGGTTGTTAGCTTATTCTCAGACTATACATCCCTCACAGGACTGGGGAATCACAGACAAATATTCACTCACACACAAAAGCCTTTCAAAAAATAGCTGTCCACTCTGAAGTTCTCACTATCTGTCTATAGCAGGATGCCATCCCTTCTGCAAATGCGTATTTCACATTCACAGGCACGCACACAAAGGATGGACATTCTCCAAGAGGATCTTAACCCAGATGTTTGTAAGAGATCAACTCCAAAGTATTGCCCTGCTTAAGATGATTGCCAAAAAAAAGCAAAGCAAAAGGAGCTCTGAGAATCCTCCCCAAGAATCACAGATTCATAGAATGGTAGGGGTTGGAAGGGACCTCTGAAGATCATTGAGTCCAACCCCCCTGCCAGAGCAGGACCAAAACTAGGGCAGATCACCCAGAAATGCATCCAGACAGGTCTGGAAAGTCTCCAGAGAAGGAGACTCCATAACCTCTCTGGGGAGTCTGTTCCAATGCTCTACAATCCTTACAGTCAAGTTCTTCCTCATGCTGAGGTGGAACTTGCTGCGTTCATGCTTGAATCCATTGCCCCTCGTCCTATCACACGGCAGGCATGAAAAGAGATTGTCCCTGCCTTTTTGACACCCAGTCCTTCCAAGATAATTTCAGGCAGAACAAAAACCCAAGGAAAAAACCTCCTCTATGCACTGTTTTCACAGATATCTTTTTTTCAAATGTAAAAAACCACCCCAAACAAACCACCTCTTCAACACTGCAAGTATTTATGTGCACCAAGACCTCACTGAACAGAACAATGGCAAACCAAGCAGAAACCCCAAGAGAAAGAGAGGGCTGCAATTCCAATATACCACCAAGGCCGTACGCTCAAGATTACTTGGATTACATCACGGGTCATGACTCAGAAGAACACTCCTGGTTCAAAAAGATCATTTAGGTCTCTGCAAGTTGAAACAGCATCTTGTTTCAGGATGACACCCCAGGGAAAAGAGCCACAATGCACTTTAAGTACCAGCAGGTATCCTCACCACAGCACACTCGGAAGCAGAAACCCATCTGTGTCCAGTTCTGGGCACCCCAATTCAAGAAGGAGAGAGCTACTGGAGAGACTCCAGAGCAGGGCCACCAAGATGATGAAAGGAGTGGAACATCTCCCTGATGAGGAGAGGCTGAGAGAGCTGGGGCTCTTTAGCCTGGACAATAGGAGATTGATGGGGGACCTTATTAATGTCTATCAGTATGTTAAGGGTGAGTGTCAGGAGGATGGAGCCAGACTCTTCTCAATGTCATCTAATGTTAGGACAGGAGGCAACGGGAGTGAGTTGGAGCACAAGAGGTTTAGGGTAAACACAAGGAAAAACATTTTCACTGTGAGGGTGACAGAGCCTGGAATGGGCTGCCCAGGGAGGCTGTGAGAGTCTCCTTCTCTGGAGGTGTTCAAAACCCGCCTGGACACGTTCCTGCATGACTTGGTCTGGGTGATCAGGGGGTTGGACTAGCTGGTCTTCCTAGGTCCATTCCAACCCCTAACATTCTATGATCTGTCCTATGCTGGGAAGAATTGCACTGAAAGAGCCCAGGTGCCAGAGGAAGGAAGAGGGTACCAGAGGAAGGAAGAGGGTACCAGAAGAGAAGGAGCAACCTTCTCACCAAAGCTGTAGTTTCCATGGCTTTGGAGCATTCAGGCTGGATGTAACAGAAGCTGCTTCCAGTTCAGGCAGAGTCTCAGAAGACACGAGCTCCTTGCCTCTGCATGCAGGAGATGCCTTCTATTCCACAAATCATCCACCCACCGGGGGCTTCCTCATGAGGAAAGTGAATTCCATGGAAGTTATCTCATCAACAGTGACTGGGAAAGTACTCATCACTAGAGCTTTGCCATTCATCCACGTAATTGCCTGATGAGACAAGAGATGAGCTGTCCCATCAGCAAGCAGTGCAGGAGGCATTCCACTTCCATGCTGCTCTTCCACTTTGCTGAGTGGAGATGTCTACAGGTCTAACTCATATCCACATTGACTTACGCAGCCAACATGAGTTTTTGAACTAGGACCAGTACAGCTGGATCTTAGTATTCAGTCTTGAGACTGAAATTCTCTGCGACATCTTTCATCTTTCCTTTATTACTCTCCCCATTCCCACTTTTGCTTTTCACCAAGTTCTGGCACTTCCTCCTACCTTTGCAAAACCCATCCCTCCCTACGTAGCATCACTTCAACAAGCTCTCCCAACATGGCTCACAGTGTAAGGTGTGAAAGGTAACGAGACTCAGGGGCAAGAGGTGCACAGCCTGCTCAAGGTGGGCACACTGAGATGGGCAACTGCAACAAAGCAGCGATACAGACAGAACTTTTGGATCCATACTTTATACCAGCCAAGAACGCACGTTGCTCTTAGCACAAGACAGCAGATGTCAATGATCAAGGATGAGACTTCCCAGTACAGAAGCACCTCAACTGCAGATACCAGTGACAAAACTGGATTAGGCAACCAGCAATCCATCCAAGCCAATTCTTCTGTTTTCAAGAACTTCAATCTGTCCACATTCCTCCTTCTTTAAAGCACTACTGTTGACTTTGTAACTCACAAAATCTACTATTAAGGCATTTTCACTTCGTATCTCCCTGGACTTCCTCAACACATTACCTCAGGATTACTTAGATCAAGGGTCTTAAATGATCGCAGTAGGTCTCTTTTGGCACAAGGCTCCTGTGTCCAACTTCCAGCTAACGTTACATCTCCAGAACAGAGCAGAGTAGAATCATATGCCTTTCTTTAATACATGTATTTTCAGTTGGATGGCATGACAGAAGTCCAAAGTCATTAAGTGAATATGCAGTTTATCCACAAACTTGGGTTTTTTTCCCCTCCACAGGTTGTATGACGACTTGTGTGGGAAAACAAAGGGAAGAACTACCAGTAAAAATTATATATGAAGAATAAAGACACAACTAATGATCAAAAGGTACCTGACTGCGTAATGGAACTTTCAAGTCTTTAGATTATAATGGAGAGATTCAAGTTATGCCCTTCCTTCACAAAAAAAGGCTTGTATTTGGAATGGAAACTCTGGAGACCTATCCAAAGTATCTTTGCTCCACTAAAGACATTAAGTACCTTGCCTGAGATGACAAAGAGCTACTCCATCCTTCAGTTACCCAAGGGCGTACCAGGACACAGTAGTGCTTTTCTACTCATCAGTGCTGGTGACAGGACAAGTCATTAACAATTAAGACACTACAGCATGCAAATAACTTTAAAAGATGTGCTTTCCCCTGCCCCAACTACTTTTCTGCTCAACTAAACTCCTTCTGCTCATGTGAAGCATCTGGGTTCTCGATTTCACATATCGCCCTTGGGTGTTTATCCTCTACTTGATGTTACATTAGTGCAATTATTTGTAATTACTGTAAATAATTTGAATGCAATTATAGTAATTGCACAATTCTGAAGTATAATATACAGCGAGGGAATATATACAATAAAAACAGCAATTAATCACCAAGAGTTCACAACAAAATTCCCTTGTGGTGCTAAAATGAAGAAAAAAAAAAAAATCTAGTTTTTCCACACACCTTCAACTGGCAGATGTGACATTTGCTGAATGACCACGGATCTGCTTCCTTCTTCCTTTGGTGTCTTGAAAGCAACGACACCCTCTGACACCAGTGTCATTCACAAACCATCTTTGCCTCACACTGACAGTAACCCAGAGGATTTTCCCCTAAGCAAGAGAGTTGTTACCTGCTCCTAACTAAATCCAGGCTGTCTGCAATTAGATGTCTACCAGCTTGATCATACAGGTAATTAATCTAACATCACATGAGTGATGGCAGTCTCGTCACATCCTGAACAAGAGTGGCTCAAGTGTCTTCCAAGTCTTGCTGATTGCCTCCTTCTTTGGTCTGCACAAACCAGAGTATCTCGTTCAGCTCTGTTTTAGCAAGGCTTATGGATTAGGTGAACACACACGGGAGCAGGAGGGGTGAAGGAGAGACAAGAGCTGGTGAGGACAGAGAGATTGCCCACGCACCATCATTTCCAGACTGGAAGGTCTGACAAGAGGAAATTGTTACACAGGAGTTTAAAAAAAAACATCTCCCACACCATCTTTGCACAGAAAATGGAATGATAGAAAATCCTTATCCCAAGACAATGAGGTTAGTTGTTCAAATAGGAGGGGGTAGCTGCTGGAGGAGTTTGATTTGCGATTGCTTTGGGCAGGCTAAGAGCCAAACAGAAGACAACAGAGCCAGATGTAGCCTATGGGTTGGCTGCTAGGAATGGTACCTCCTCCTTTCTTTTACTTACTTAAATTGTGAAGAAAACCCAAGTTTCAGCTGGAAGTATTCCTAAAAGTACCCATTTTTTGCAAAGGAATCACAGAATGGTAGGGGTTGGAAGGGACCTCTGAAGATCATGGAGTCCAACCCCCCTGCCAGAGCAGGACACAACTAGAGCAGATCACTCAGAAATGCATCCAGGCAGATCTGGAAATAAAGGAGCTGGACAAAGGACTGTTGAAAGCACTGCAAGTAATGGCTAAGGTATAAATCCTATAGAAGAGTTTGGATTCTGCTTTGGGGCTGATATGGCTCCTCCATCAAAAACCCCCAAAAAGCTCCAGGCATCTTCTTCAGAACCACGGTAAGAGAACCTTGCCAAGCGGCACTTCGTCAACACAACAATTTACCTCTTCCCTTCAGCAGCAGCTCTGCAGCAAAGAGAACTGCACCAGTGCTCTTTCCCACTCAGGTTCATAGGCCAAATTTTTGGGGGTACATTTCTCAACCAAGTAGGTCCAAGGGCCACCCATCGATTCCCTTCCTGGAGCTTCCAGGAGGAGCTCAGCAACACAGCTGGTATTCTGCAGAAAGGAAGCACCTGACATCTCAGGGTTGATTTCCTCATTGGTCTTTATGTCCATTCCTGTTTGTCTTCAGAGCTCTTGAGTTTGTCCTCAGCACAACTGCAACAGCAGTTCTGATACTGCCAGGCTGGAAGCTCAGCAAAGCACCAGTGACAAGAAAAAAAAATAAGTAGCAGTAGTGCTAGATGCACAGAAACACTTCCTGGAAGAAAACAGGGATGGTTTTTGGAGTGTGAAAGAACAGGGTTTTTAATTTTTCAAAAAATCTTCATCTGGCTTCCATTTAAGCTTTGCTGAACTCTGGAAGTTATTCACCTACTCAGTATTTTTTTTTTTTTTTTATTATGAAAAAATGAGGATTTTTTAAAAAAAAAACAAACCAAAAAAACCCACAAAAAAAAAAAAAAAACCCAGCATGTTTCCCAAGAGATTTTTCAACTCAATGGAATTAAGTTTGGTTTGGTTTTTTGTCACGTTCAATCTGTGTACTTGGATTTGGCAAGAAAATGAGTAAGCTTCTTCAGTTCACATATGGAGGTCATTGCTACAAACCGTTTCTTTACAGACTAAAAGCTGCAGCTCCCACCAGATCAGGACCTAAGACATCATCTGCAATAAATTTCCCCAGATCAAAACCAAAAGGGTACGGTTGCTTTTGTCCAAGACCTTTTTGCTGGGCAGCTACATCAGTAATTGATATTCCAGAGAAAGATAACTAAACACAGCAATTTTTTTCTTAAAATTAAAAGCAACTTCACTTACCCTTAGAATCTTTTTCTTCAGCTTACAATGCCTAATTAAACAGGGAGGTTAATTAAGCAGGGATTTTATCAACATCTAAAATTGTGTTCATTATTTCCAATTATTTCCTGTTCACCACTAAAGGTGAAACTTCACCATCTTTTAGACTCAAGTCTTTATTCGGGTGGACTCACTGGTGGTGGATGCCACCCAGAGGGACCTGGACAGGCTTGAGAACTGCACGAGGTTCAACAAGTCAAAGGGCAAAGTCCTGCATCTGGGCCAGGCCAATCCCAGCCTGGGTACAGAGGGCGTTGAGAGAAGCCCTGAGGAGGAGGACTTGGGGGTGTTGCTTGACAAGAATCTCACCGTGAGCTGGCAGCTCAGAAGGCCAACCGTGTCCTGGGGTGCATCCAGATCAAGAGAGGTGATTCTCCCCCTTTGCTCTTGGGAGACCCCACCTCCAATACTGCATTCTGTGTCCCCACCAGAAAAGGGACATAGAGCTGTTGGAACGAGTCCAGAGGAGGCCACAAAGGTGAGCCAGGGGCTGGAGCACCTCTGCTACGACGACAGGCTGAGGGAGCTGGAAGTGTTCACCCTGGAGAAGGCCTTATAGAAGAGGGACCTTCTAACTGCCTTCCAGTGTTTGAAGGGATCCTAGAGGAAGGCTGGAGAGGGACTCTTCACAAGAGTGTCCAGCAATAGGACGAGGGGAAACAGTTTTAAACCGAGGGAAAACAGGTTTAGATTGGATCTTAGACAAAAATTCTTCCATCCGAGGGTGGTGAGACTCTGGAACAGATTGTCCAGAGGGGCTGTGAATGCCACTCCCTGGAGGTGTTCCAGGCCAGGCTGGATGAGGCCTTGAGCACCCTGGTCTAGTTGATAGGCGTCCCTGCCCATGGCAGGGAGGTTGGATTAGATGGCCTCCAAGGTCCCTTCCAGCCTAAGCCATTCCCTGATTCATGTGACCTATGTTCTTTTGTCAGAGCCAGAGGTTGGAATTCTGCAGGCAAAGAGCACCACGGTCAATTCTCGCTTTATGTTCAGAAGATCTTGACAGATCCCCTTTTGTCACACCAACAGAATTTTATCAAGCAACTTCCACAAAGAATTCTTGAAGAAAAAACTCTTAAGGTCTAAACTGTTCAGTCTGATACTTAAGTTCAACACTTGTTGGTTTTACCAATTCTATTTCTGCTGGTTAAATCTGTTCCTAAATACTCTGTTCTGAGCATGATTTGACTAAAAGCAAACATTCTGTAATGCTGATACAAAATAAACTCCTATGCCAGTCAGCTCTGTCAGAAACCTCGTTCACCAAGATGGCCACAGAGATAAAACAATAAAATTAAATAGGGAGAATATTAACAAAAAGCTATGTAGTGATTTAAGAATTATCTCCAAGACATAAAGGTGGAAATGAATGACTGAAAATCCCCAACCGTGGTACGTAAGTAAAGCAAAACATCCAATTTAAACATGTGAAGTGGAAAAATATTTCTAAACATTGTCCTAAGCCAATAGTAAAGCCCTGGAAATTCTGATCTTAAAAAAACCTGATCTTCACATAAATAACTTTCAAAGCAAAAATCTTAGCATTTTTCAAAGACTATCAGTATCTAAGGCATTAGTTGGCTACTCTCCAACTAGGAGCACATCTCTTTGGATGAACCATCTCCACATTCATTAACTTAGCATGATTTATCAGCTATCTTAGATACTCAGAGTGATTATGATTGTTAAGTTTGTAAAAAATATCATAGCTCTATGCTGCTTTTTATTTCCTCCATATGACAACTATTCTATTCAGTGAAAAAATCTAAGTTTTCCACAAGGACTCAACAGAACTTCACCTCAAGGAGTCCCAGACAAGTATTCTGTCCTCTCCAGGAAAGGCTTCTGCTCGCTGTATTTACTTCCTTCAAGATGCTGGTAAAATTTAGACACATCCTTATACACACCACCCCCAGCCCCAACTGTCCCAGTGCTTAACTGGACCCAAAATATCTTCTCAGAAGAAGTTCAACCCAGACAGTTGGATAAAGATGATCAAAGTAACTTCTAACTTGTTGGGAAGACAGTTCACTCAGAATCGTAATCATGCCTAGGAGCTTCCTACCTTCCTAAGTGTTTGCAACTGGGATAGGAGGTGTGTACTTCAACTAAACAGTGTGATGCCAACAGAGGGAAAAAAGGATTGTGCTTTACTGAGCTGTGTTTTCATTTCGTTGGTTGTTTTTTAACCATTACTATTTTTCTTAAATCTTCCCTTACCTGGCCTTCTCCTTGTGGATCCTCAGTCTGGGAGATTATCATCAGCATAATTAGTACTGCATTCCACAGCTCACTTTTCCAGAACTCTAAAAGCTGTGCCCCCAGGGCTGTGCTGTTATTGACAGAATTTGCACCAGCGAAGCATGACACCGCTCCAGAAAAAGGAATAACCCAGCATTAAATTGCCCTGAATCCAATCTGAGCTGTCTCTCATTAACAGCAGACACTCATTCCACTGGGTCCCAACTCTCAAATGCTTAACTAGGTGTAAACATGACAAATGGAACTGGAAACAGCTACAGCTGGTTTGGCGGGGGAGGGGGGGGAAGGGGTGTGTTTGGTTTGTTCTGGTTTGTGTTTCATTGCCACTGTAGAGAGGGCTCAGTGAAGTGGAGATCAAGGAACATAACTAAGATGGAAATACAGAGAAGGAAGATGGTGAGATGAAGACGTATCGTTTCCATTTCCTAATAACAGAAGGAGAATTGGGAAAGGTTTTGGAGAAGTTAAGAGGTTTGTAAACCCTCGAAGGGATAAAAAAACCAACCAAAAAACCAACAGCACACAGGAAAAAAAAATCCCACCCTGCTCAAAAGCTTAAACAAAGTGTGGCTAAGAAAATGTGTGAACGTCAAAAAAAAAAAAATCCCTTGAACCACCCCAACATTTTAAACCAGAATTTAAGGATTTTCTACGAAAATGCAAGGTGGAAAAAGCCTACCCAAATCTGGTCTTCCACAAGGCTGCACTGCTTGCCATGACCCTTGCTTGCAATGAAGCACTTACCCGTGGGAAGTCCTTTTCCCCTCAGCCTCTCCCGAATAGCCTGGCTTCTGTCTGGCTGCAATTTCCTCTCTCCATTGCAAGAAAGTTGATCCACCTGCAAAAGGGCAGTGACCCCAAGTCAAACACAGAGTATGAAACAAGTGTCCACTACCTACACTCACCACATAGCAAAGAGCAAAGCTCAAGTTCAGAATGGAAGTGACAACTATTTCTTTTTCACAGGTTCATCACTGATAACATCCCTTAGAATTATCCACGTTTGAATAAACTGTTATTTCAACTATGCATCTGCTCTACCTTTTTTGCCCCCACCGGGTATAAATTAAGTTCACAAGCGGGTAACTTGACACACCTCCAGAAAAGTGACACTGGGGAAACCACGTTCCATGATTGCAACGTGACTGGGACTTGTGATTGGCCCGATGAACCTTCTGTGTGAGAGGAGGAACTCCCTTGTACCTGCCCGTTTTAGGCTGGCACCTCACAAAACAACTTACTACACGTGTAAAGCCTCATGCACGTGTGAGAAATGTCTTCTTTATCCCCTCGGGCATGTTCCTTTTGTGTGTCAAGCTTAATTATTCCCATTAACTTTACATTTTCTTTTCTTTTCATCACTACTTCCCTAAAAAATAAATTATTTCACATGGAGAATCGTTGAAAGAAGAACTTATTTGCTACAACAGCATCTTTAGGGAGATCTTTTGGTAGAATCGTAGAATCATTTTGGTTGGAAGAGACCTTGAAGATCATCGAGTCCAACCACCAACCCAACACTGCCAGGTCACCACTAAACCATGTCCCTCATCTCCACAGCTTTAAAATACTTCCAGGGATGGGGACTCCACCCATTCTCAGGTCAGCCTGTTCCAGGGCTTGACAACCCAAAGAAATTTTTTCCTAATATCCAACCAAAAGCTCCCCCAGCACAACTTGAGGCCATTTCCCCTTGTCCTATTGGTTGTTACATGGGAGAATAAACTGACCCCTACCTTGCTAGAACTTACTGTTGTTGAGACCAATAAGGTTTCCCCTCAACCTCCTCTTCCCCAGACTAAACCACCCCAGCTGCCTCAGCGGCTGCTCGTAAGACTTTTCTCCAGATCCTTCAGCAGCTTCACTGACCTTCTCTGGACCTGCTCCAGCACCTCAATGTCCTTCTTGGAGAGAGGGGCCCAGAACTCAACACAGTATTTGAGATGCAGCCTCACCAGAGTATGGTGGGACAACCACATCCCTAGTCCTGCTGGCCACACTGTTCCTGATCCAGGCCAGGATGCCGTTGGCCACCTGGGCACGCTGCTGGCTCATGTTCAGCCAGGTGTCCACCAGCACTCCCAGGTCCTTTTCCACCAGGCACTTTCCAGCCACTCCTCCCCAAGCCTGTAGTGTTGCCTGGGCTTGTTGTGACCCAAGGGCAGGACCCGGCACTTGGCCTTGTTGAACCTCATCCTGTTGGCTTTGGCCCATTGATCCAGCCTGTCCCAGTACCTATGTAGAGCCTCCTTACACTCAAGCAGATGAACACTCTCATCTAACTTGGTGTCATCTGCAAACTTAGTACGGGTGCACTCAATCCCCTCATCCAGATCATTAAGAAAGATATTAAACAGAACTGGTCCCAGTATTGAGTGCTGGGCAACACCACTTGTGACCAGCCACCAACTGGGTTTAACTCCATTCCCCACCGCTCTCTGGGCCTGGCCATCCAGCCCATTTTTTATCCAGTGAAGAGTTTGCCCATCCAAGCCATGAGCAGCCAATTTCTCCAGGAGAACGCTGAGAGACACGGTGTCAAAAGTCCAGCTAAACTACATCCACAGCCTTTCCCTCATCCCCTAGGTGGGTCACCTCGATACAGTGGGACTCAGCATAACTTGGACTGTGGCTTAGCTGGGAACTGGGGAGGAAAAAAGTCAAGCAGCCTTCTATCTATCACAGTTCCACGGCAGCTCAGCGTTGACCAGACTGAATCAGCCTTGTGCCATATTGGCCTTTACAAACCATGGAAAGGGAAAACCTTCCAACAGGACCTCTCACGCCTGCATCACAGACCACCAGGTGACCCCTTAGAAAGTGAAGACCTCTCGAAGCCTTTGAGAAGGCAAATCAAGATTGGAGGCATGTTGATTTTGGTATATCAAGCTCTACTGTGGTTCTGAACAAAGAATTTACATGGGGGTTCTCTTTATTAAGTTAAAAATTCCAACATGCATACAGAGCACTGGACATTAAAACCAGCCCATGGGTAGCTCCAGCTACCGTGCATTGAAGACACGTGCATGAAGACATGTGCATGAAAACACAGCAGTTCTATTTGGCTACGTTCTTCTTGTCTTCTTACAAAGCCATCACAGTGACACGTTATGAATTAGGTTAAAAAGGAAATCTAGAAGATCAGGAAAACTTCAGCACTGCCAGTAGTCCCACCACTCCACCATTATCAGTATGTTACAAGAGACAGGAAGACCTGGATTCAGGTCTCTGGACATGTATTTGGGACCAGTAACGTTGTCTTTGTCAGGCTGGTCTAGATGAGTCTGTCACACTGACCTTCAGCTGCCTCTGAACACCTGCTGACAAGGACAAGATGAGGAAGAGCAGCCAATTTGCCAAGGGCCATTAAGAACTTGGAGCCTTGATGACTCACTCTCCACGGTGGCTGCTTCTACAGCTCCTGGCCCAATTTAAAGTTTGGATCTTGGTATTACTAGCTTCACTGATGAAGGGCCTTGTGGGGCTTCATTTCATTGTATCACAGACTAGCTCCACTTGGCAACTACATGGTACATCAGACACTACAGCCAGGAGCTCTGGGCTGACAGACATAACCTCACTGACTAGACAATACATTGTGGAGCTCAGGCTCAGCACTATTTCTAGAGGCCTGTAATCATCAGCTACTGCCAAATACTAGACAATCACAGGGATCTCTCACCTCACGCAAGCGCTTCCAAGCCAGATTCATGAATAAACTGTCTAACAATTAGATCATAATTTTTTTTTTTTAAAGAGGAAGCATTATCAAGTAAAAAATTTTTCTTGCAATTACATTGCTGTCTCTCCAGACACCAATTTTAACTCTAGAAGAGTTTCAGTGATATAGAAGTGGATAAAACTCAGGTCCATCATGGGATACCATTCCAGCAATAATAAATCACTTGGCATTTGTCCTAATTGGGAAGAGAGCACAAGGAAAGCAGGGATTAGCCAGAGAACAACCTAACAATATTGACAGTTTATGGCCTTCCTTTCTACTCAGAACCTTGAAGTTATTCAACTGTTCTGAAGTTGTGTTGTAATGGTTTAGGTGAAGGCAGAGGTTGCCTGCCAGGAATAACAACTTTGCAAGATAAGTTCTCTTAGTTTCTTTCACTTCTGGAAACAGTTTAACACATTTGTCATCATCAGACATGATCACAGAATCATTAAGGTTGGAAACAACCTTCAAGATCATCAAGTCCAACTGTCTACTAAATATGATCAGGACCACTAAGCCATCTCCTGAAGTGCCACATCTGGGTGTTTGTTGAACCCCTCCAGGGATGGTGACTCCACCCCCTCCCTGGGGAACCAACAACTTGCCACTCTCTCAATAATTTTTCCTAACATCCAACCTCAACCTCCCCTGGTGCAACTTCAGCCCGTTTCTTCTCATCCTTTCATGAGTCACCTGGGAGAAGAGACCAACACCCATCTCACTCCAACCTCCCTTGAGGTGGCTGAGCAGAAATGCCAGAGAATTGGCACACTGCCTAACAAGTCACTCCTCTTGTTAATAAGCAACTCTCCAAAAGTCAAGAGGAACTTTCAAAACCAAGAGAATTCAGAGCAATCATTTCTGAAGCATTTCAAGTAGCCACAAGTCTAAGGCTTCCCCCAGAGTAAGTTTTTGTTTTGGTGCTCTCATTTTTCCTTCCTTTTCTTTCCGTGAAGACAAACAGTTCAGAAAAATTATCTTCCTCAGAGACAGCCCTTGGGAATGGTTATTCCAGAGGGAGTTGCCAAGAGGACAAACTGTTACAAGGGGATGGAAGCAATTCCCTCAACACCCACCCTTATCAAAACTGCCAATACAGTAGAACAAGAGGAAGAATGATTGCAGAGTGACTGAATTAGCACTTGTGCTCTCTTCCCGTTCATCTCTCGTATTCCTCAGTGACATGGACTTACCCCAGGCAGGCTTCCCAGAACCAGTCGGACCAACTGCTTCACGTATGAAAAAGAAGGGGCACAGTTACTGTTCCTTATGTGGGCACTGCAAGCATCCAGAACAGTCCGTACGGACACGCGGGCGTAAATTACATCTTCACACATGCCGAGGAGGATGCTGTTGAGATGATCTCCAAGTTTGATAGGCTAGTGACAAACAAGAAGGAGGAGGATAGGAGAAGAGGTGTTAACAGTGACTCGTGCCATGTGCAGAAACAAAAGACATTTAACACGGTAACATCACAGAATGGTAGGGGTTGGAAGGGACCTCTGAAGATCACTGCACCCAACCCTCCTGCCAGAGCAGGACACAACTAGGGCAGATCACACAGAAATGCACCCAGAGAGGTCTTCAGAGTGTCCAGAGAAGGAGACTCCACAATCTCTCTGGGCAGTCTATTCCAATGCTCTACAACTCTGACAGTCAAGAAGTTCTTCCTCATCTTGAGGTGGAACTTCCTGTACTTGAGCTTGAATCCATTGCCCCTTGTCCTATCACAGGGCACAAGTGCAAAGAGGTTGTCCCTGCCTTCTTGACACCCACCCCTCAAGTATTTATAGACATTAATTAGATCCCCTCTTACGCTTCTCCAGGCTAAACAGCGCCAGGGCTCTCAGCCTTTCCTCACAAGAGGGATGTTCCAGTCCCTTCATCATCCTCACATCCTCCCTTGGACTCTCTCCAGTATTTCCCTGTCCCTCTACAACTGGGGAGCCCAGATCTGGACCCAATACTCCAGGTGTGGTCTCACCAGGGCAGAGTAGAGGGGGAGGAAAACCTCCCTCGACCTGCTGGCCACACTCTTCTCTGTGCCCCACAGGAGACCATTGGCCTTCCTGGCCACAAGGGCCCATTGCTGTCCCATGGAGAACTTGTTGTCTAGCAGGACTCAAAGGTCCTTCTCCAGGGAGCTACTCTCTCAGATTACCCCCTAACCTGTACTAACCTATACTAGGAACCCCATGAGCTTCCTCTCTGCCCAGCTCTCCAGTCTGTCCAAATCTTGCTGCATGGCCACACAGCCTTCAGTTGAATCAGCCACTCCTCCCAGCTTTGTGTCATCAGCCAACTTGCTGAGCAGACACTCTGTCCTGTCATCAAGGTTGTTGATAAAGATATTGAACAGGGCTGGACCCAGCACTGATCCCTGGGGCTCTCCACCAGTTCCAGGTCTCCAGCTGGACTCTGCACCACTGATCACCACTCTTTGGGCTCTACTGAGCAGCCAGTACCTACTCAGGAGACTAATTGCCCACGTGATGCAAGTGCCAGTTTGAAAGGTACCGTCTAGGTGGTGAAAAAAGCAGTGGCTGTAGATCAGGGGACAGGCACTCAGCATCTAGATTTGATTTCCTCCTCTGCAACAATCCAGTGCTAACAAGCTGCTTCACCTGTAAGGTCAGGACACCAACACTTTCCCTTCTCAAGGGCTCAGGGACAAGCAAAAAGGTTGAGAGGACATTTTCCTTGTTGTTTCTAAACATTCTGCACATCACAAGCATGAAATTCAATCCTTGTTACAATCCTTTTGCAACTCTCTGGCTGCTACATTCACTTCCTACAGCTCCTCACCTCACCAATATTTCACAGCAGCTCTGTCAGCATTTCCAAAGCCCAGTGACATCATCAAATGGTATCAACAAACAACTATGGAATAAACCAGCAAAGCCACTGGGTAAGGAAACAGAGCTTCATAGGTAGAGGAAAACACCCATATGGTTAGGGCCAATCTAAGTGTCATTCTCTTCTACCCATGCAGTTAATCCAGCACGCTGAAGGTGGAATATCACTCCTCAGGGTATGCAACAGTCAGGGATAACACTTGTTTGCAGATGCCACAGGCACTTGAGACTTGATCTTTCTTCCTGCAACTCTCCCAAAGTGGGTGGTTACCCACAAAGAATAGAATCATAGAGTGGTAGGGGTTGGAAGGGACCTCTGGAGATCATGGAGACCCAAAGCAGGGTCACCCAGGGCAGCCCACACAGGAAAAGATCCAGGGGGGTTGGAAAGTCTCCAGAGAAGGAGACTCCACAGCCTCTCTGGGCAGCCTCTTCCAGGCTCTGGCACTCTCAGAAGCAAGAAGGTTTTCTTGACATTGAGGTGGAATCTATGTTCCAGCTTATAGCTATTCTTCCTTGTCCTTTCACAGGGCACCACTGACAAGAGCCTGGCCCCTTCCACTTGACACCCACCCTGCAGATATTTGAAACCATTCATAAGATCCCCTCTCAGGCTTCTCTTCTCCAGGCTAAACAAGTACAAGCATTGTTCTGCATCACAAAGCACTTCAAACCATAACAATCTTCCAGTCTTCCCTGTATTCAAGTTCTTAAACTGTACCATTAAGAAAAAAATTAGGTATTCCAGACCACCCTGATTTAATTAAAGTCACAGGCTTTCCCCAGCTAACTGTGTAGCAGTTGTACCTAATCATAAACATCACTCTTAGATACAACCATGCTCCCAGCAGAGCAGCAGATCATTCACCAGGCTAGTATGGAAAAAAAACCCCACATTTAAAAATCAGAAAATCTGCATACGCAAATGAACCCTTTAAAAGTAATGCCATACACAGACCATCCTTTTGGCTCCACTAACTCCACGGGGTAAAGGCAGCACAGGAGAAGATCCCAAAGGTTAAATTCTAGAGTTCTGTTCCCCCTTTCTTTCCAGGCATACCTCAGCATGGTGTCTTTGGAAAAACACTGTCTTATCAAAAAGATAAAGCACCCAATTTTCTGGCTTTTGCATTCAGTCAGCTGCTTCCAACTCTGAACAACCAAGAGCCCAACTACCACTCTGTGCAAGAAAATGTTGGGAACTTCCAGATTTCCTTCCTTACCTGTACACCTAACAACAGAGGGCTGACCCGAAATACAAACCAGAAATAGCTTCTTGTCCTTGAGCTGCACAATGCCCACAGTCCTTCAACTGCAAGTCCATTGTGAAATGGTTTGGGGTTTTTTTGATGAATTTAATCTTATTTTCACTCTTTTAGATATTGTCTTCTAAGGTTTTAATTGGAGGTGGGGAAGGAGCAACCAGGAGGGTGATGATTTGCATCATCTCCTGTCAGGTTTGGAGTCCAGTTGTGCTGGGTGTGCGATGTAGCCCCAGTGAGCAGTAACAACCCAGCAAGTGTATCTGCACTGACTGACAAGTCAATAAGTATCAAGAGTCTACTCCCTCTTCCAAACAATTCACACCTTTTCTTCACCATCGTGTACTGTCAGCATCTGGTCCGTGCCAAGCCCAGACTCACCGAAGTTAGGGCAGCACAGAGAACAAGTTTAGTTTGAACAAAGTAACAATGGTTTTAAAATATTTCTTTTGATATAAGTCTCAAGTCAAATAAATGGTTTTGCCTTTGTCAGCAGCTTCATCTGTTGCCTTTCAGCCTGTGACACTACAGGAGAGAGCAGCCCAGGCATATCTTCATGGAAAGGAAATGAAATGTAATAGCAGCACCTTCCTTCTGCAAGGCACCATCACCACCCTCATAGACTGCACAGGAAGAAACTCCAAGTAGAGGAAAGAAACCTTACTCTTCAGCATCTCATGATGACAACCCCAAATACAGATGCAGTCAATCTATCAAGCCTGAGTCTGCAACATTAAGCAAAACCAAACCTCAACTTACCTGACTTTGAGGAACCTCATGGTCAGCTCCCCAGAAGAGTGCCATGCCGAGAGAATAAATGTGGACCTGTCGGAAGACATGAGACAGTTGTCAACTCCTTGAACAGGACTCGAAATGGAAAGCAGAACTTGAAAGCAGAGTAATTAGCGTAATTTTGCCTATGTATATTGCTCAGTTGCCTGCCAATTGCTCCTTTGCCCTGAGGGTCAGAGAAGCATTTGCAGCTACAGAAAATACATCTAACTGGTGCCTCTGACTTCTGGGTTCAATTTGAAGCTTCCACCTCAGATAGAAAGCAGAAGCACATGTGCTTCAGGCTATCAGCCCAGTGTGGGGCCCAGACTTCATGGTTGTGTCCTTAAAACTTCAGTCTGAACACAAAGCAGACCTTAGCAGGACGCAGTGGGCTCCTACTGTCAAGAGATCCCTAACATTGGGATCAAAGGAACAACAAAAAAAGGAATGAACACAAGAATATAAAGCAGTCATCTTAATCTATTACTGATATTTTAAGATACAAACATATTCATCATTAATTAATATCAACATATTACACCCATCAGGAGGGGAATAAAACCTTTAAATACTTCAGAATTAAGAGCACAAACACATGTAGGTGAAGAAGTGTAAAAGAACATACACTACTGTGTATGTTACATGTAAGTAACATACACTACTGATGTCTCTTTCTACCAAGTTATTAATGAGATTTGTGCTTCTTCAAGCAAGAAGCTTATTAAATAATAGTGCAGGCAAGGAACAACAAGTACAAGGGCAGCAATAAATCAAAAGCAATTCAGTCAGCCCTTCACAAACTAAAAGCAAAACACCTTAAGTTCTAGGCACAGACATTGACAAGATCTGTCTGGACTCAGGTACGTCACACCCAGATTTTAAAAGCTTAGGTGTAAATTCAGTGTACAAAGCTACTGGATGCACTCAACAGAACCTATGAAATGATAAAAAAAAAGTTATTTTCTTCTTTTCTTCTTCCCATATTAAATATGTAGAGTTGTTAAAAATCACACATCTAGAACTAGCTTAAGGTCCTACAAGAGAATTCATCTGAGGAGTCTCTTCACCTACTCAAGGCAACAAAAAATACTCTTCAAGACTCAGAAAAAGGATGGTGCATAAATACCTTTTTTTTTAGGCCACATTATGGGTACAAATTACTCCTGGGGAGATTCCACTGGGATTCCAGAAGAAAATTTTTCACCCCGAGAGCAATTCAACATTGGAATCATCTCCTAAGGGAAGTGGTGGATTCCCCTACACTGGACAGTGTCAAAACTCAGCCTAAGAGGGTGCTGAGCCAGCTCATCTAATTTTTTATTTATTTTACCTTAAAAGGTTGGACTAGGTGACCCTTGAGGTGCCTTCCAAGCTGGCATCCTATGATTCTGATTGTTTAAAAGCTATTATACCATCACTTCACCGTGCCAGGTACTAACCCCAAAATCTATGACATATTTTTAGATTTCTATTGTAAAATAGAAAAAAAACCCAAACCCAGACTTGCCTTTTTTTGTGTATTCAGAAGAGCAACAGACAGGTCTGTGACAGAATAAGGAATTACTAAATACACTTAGATGATGTTATTAGAATTGTTCTGGTAAATTCAACATACTTTATTGATATAAAAGTGGAACTCAACGTGGAGAGGCACTCCAGTGCTAAACTCCTGCCGTGTGGATTTCATAGGATGGGCTCTGTCTAGCACAGTGCATGACAGACCCTGAGTATAAGGCAGTAATATACCAGTTACTCACTGGTATGGTTCAGCCACGCTGGCTGACCCACACTGCAGCCATGTCCTGGTTTGAGTGAGAACAGAACTAACTCCATTCAAGGATCTTATTTTTCATCTCAGTCTCGTCTCCCTCCCTGCCCTGGCTGCAGGCAGCAGCTGGTGGCAGAGGCAGGGGATCCTCTTCTGGTCCTCTTCTGGTTTCTTCTTGCAGCATCCCAGGAGGACTCTCCATCCTGCCTTCCACCCTGACCTGTGTGTCCTGAATCCAGCACCAGAATCCAGCTCCTGAATACAGCTCCCATCTGCTACTGAGCCCAGTCTGGGACTGCCCCAGTACCTGCTCCACAGCATCAGTGGTGACAGTGAAGTAATTACCATCACGGGGTTGGGTTGGTACTGGTTTTGTATATAGTTGTATATATTCCATTATTACTGTGATGATTTTCACTTTGATTAAAGCTGCTCTAGTTCCCTTTTCTCATGGCTCAGTCTCTCCCCCTCATTCCCTTTCTCTTGTCCTCTAGGGAGGGAGGGGGGTTCACAGAGAGTGGCTGTTACAGGTCTGGTGGGCTGATACATTTGAACCATACTGGACTATACTGTGTAGTTCCTAACTGGGGGATTGTAAACCAGGATTACAGATACTCCAGGCTTCTTTTTTCTCCCCCTCATGCAGTATCAAAGATTGTTTTTCCATGTTCAGGAACATACCACTGCCATCCTGAGAAGTCTTCAAGTCTTTGCAAGCACTGGTACATGTCTGAGAATTCAACTGGAGGGTCTCACGTAAGCAACTGCGGGATGAGTAACTGGGAGATGGCACCTTCAGACTATGGCTGTAAAAAACAGCTATGGGATTTATCCACAGGGCTTTCAACTGAGAACAAGAAGAGCAGCAGCAGGATTGCTTCAAATGGATTTGTACCATCCCATGCTAGCAGAACAGTTAATTGGGTTTTGCCCCCAGTTTTGCTGAAAACTCACACACACAAAAAAAATCAAGTAGAGCTCAAACACAAAACGGGTTCAATCATCTCATAGAATTGGTTAGGTTGGAAAAGACCTTAAAATCATCCAACCATTAACCCTACCCTACCAAGTCCACTGCTCAACCACATCCCTAAGCACCACATCTGGACAACTTTTAAACATGCCCAGGGATGGTGATCCATCCACTACCTTGGCCTTCTTGGCCACCTGGGCACACTGCTGGCTCCTATTTAGCTGGCTGTGGATCAGTACCCCCAATTCCAAATCTCAAGTCCAAAGCCAAAAGCTTCATGAACTTCATTCTAAAGCTTCATGAACTTAGAATCATAGAATGGCAGGGGTTGGAAGGGACCTCTGGAGATCATGGAGTCCAACCCCCCTGCCAGAGCAGGATCACCCAGGGCAGCCCACACAGGAACAGATCCAGGGGGGTTGGAAAGTCTTCAGAGAAGGAGACTCCACAGCCTCTCTGGGCAGCCTCTTCCAGGCTCTGGCACCCTCACAGGGAAGTTTTTCCTTATGTTGAGGTGGAACGTCCTGTGTTCACCTTGCTACCATTACCTTTCATCCTATCCCACGGCACCACTGACAAGAGCCTGGGCCCCTTCCACTTGACATCCACCCCTCAGATATTTGTAACCATTCATAAGATCCCCTCTCAGGCTTCTCTTCTCCAGGCCAAACAGCCCCAGGGCTCTCAGCCTTTCCTCACCAGAGAGATGTTCCAGCCCTTTCATCATCCTCATAGCCTCCCTTGGACTCTCTCCAGTATTTCCCTGTCCCTCTTGAACAGGGGAGCCCAGAACTGGACACAATACTCCAGATATGGTCTCACCAGTGCAGAGTAGAGGGGGAGGAGAACCTCCCTCGACCTGCTGGCCACACTCTTCTCTATGCCCCCCAGGAGACCATTGGCCTTCCTGGACACAAGGGCCCATTGCTGTCCCATGGAGAACTCATTGTCCACCGGAACACCAAGGTCCCTCTCCATGGAGCTGCTTTCCAGTGGGTCTACCCCTAACCTGTACCGGTGCATGGTGTTGTTCCTCCTCAGGTGTAGACTCTACACTTATCCTTGTTGAACTTCATGCTAAAGCTTCATGAACTTCATGCTAAAGCTTAAACCCACAACCTAAAGGCTTTTCATTTATTTTGTACATGGCTTTATAAGTAATTTGCTTATGGAAAGCCAAACTTTGTTTCCACATCCAGTTGTTTCCCAATGAAAACAGCAACACCGTGGCTGCCACCTTTAATCTCAACTTTGTCATTCCCTTCCAGTGAGCTATCATAAAATGAATTCCCACAGCCGTGATCAGAGAGAATGAATCAGTGCTGCATTTGGGCAGAGGGTCAGTATTTGGTCATTACCTACTGACATGCTGTGTTCTGGAGCTTACAGGCCACAGTGGTCCCTCAGAGTGTTTTCATCCTGAAGATTACGAAAAAGAAACATCCTAGCAATGATGATGTTTTAATAGCAACAGTTCCCTCTTTCAAAAAGTAACGTATTGAACATAAAGAATGCAAGTCAGCTCTGACAAAAAGCATAAACATGTCACTTCAGTCCTCTTTTTTCCTGCCCTATTTAAAGGTGTGTTTTGTAGCTTCACTTCAGAGGCAATGGTCTCTCTTCAACAGTGTTGTCTCACTTGAAAGAAGAGAAACAATGCCAACTGCATGACTCCAGAGCTTGTCAGCTGCACCCTACACAACTGATCCCAAATTTGCATGGGTGTCAGTGTTCTGTTTTTACTTCTCTACTCAAACTTCCAACGCAAGTCACTTCCAGTTTTGTCTTCTTGTTTATTATTCAATGAATTCAGAGTACATCAGATTCTTGAACAACTCTTATATGAAGAAAGGCTGAGAGAACTGGGGTTGTTTAGTCTTGAGAGGAGAAGACTAAGAGGGGATCTTATGAATGTCTATAAATATCTGAGGGGTGGGTGTCAAGTGGAAGGGGCCAGGCTCTTTCAAGTGGTGCCCAGTAATAAAGCAAGGAGTAATGGGTATAAGCTGGAACACAGGAAGTTCCACCTTAACACAAGGAAAAACTTCTTCCCTGTGAGAGTGCCAGAGTCTGGCCCAGGCTGCCCAGAGAGGCTGTGGAGTCTCCTTCTCTGGAGACTTTCCAACCCCCCTGGATCTGTTCCTGTGTGGGCTGCCCTGGGTGACCCTGCTCTGGACCTGATCTCCAGAGGTCCCTTTCAACCCCTACTGTTCTATGATTCCATGAGTATACTGTGGGGCAAGGAGGATGTTTAAAGGGTCAGTAAGTAACTGAGAAACAGGGATTTTTTGGCAGATATTCAGTGACACAGTCCTAAAAACCCTGATTATATACAAGATTTAGAAGAAAAAAAAAGCTGCAAACACAAAATGTTAACCGAGAAGAACGTGTTCAAATAGTCCTTATGTACACAACAGCAATTGATGCCAATACCAGTTTCCTCTGGAGTAAGAGCATGTTGCTGTTCTTCCTGGAGAAAGACTGCCAAATCTCCTAACTGTTCTCAGCTTACAGCCCTGCCTGCAGCAAGCTGCTTTCTCCAAGGATTACACTGAGCCAGAGAAGCCAAAGAGATGGAAACAGAGCTCAGCTTCCTTCCCACTCCCACTTTCTGCATACCTTGGACGAGGCCAAAGGAATGGTTTTCTGGGGAAAGCGTTACCATTTGCAACAAATTATTGTTAAGAAAACATTTGAGGATCCAGTCATTTTAACTGTGAGTATCAATGACCTGAAGGAAATCAGATACACCAACCTTACCTACCTGAACATCTCACCTGGAGGAAGAGTTAGAAAAGGAAACAGGAAAGGAATAATTCTGCAGACAACTGAGGAATACTTCTGTTAATCAAAACAACCTTTTCCTTCTGAGATGAGTGTTGGAAGACCATATTTTCTGAAGCCCTGGCCTGCTTGAATAGTTCTTTTGCTTACCTCACAGATGAGTTTTAAATTAATACTGTTGATGGCATTAGATTTCATTTAGAAAGAGAAGGCAAACTGTTGCTTACTACTTGGAGTTGCTTACTAGTCCGACAGTCAGTTATCCTGTGCAGCTACTGCTCAAGTATGGCTGGCAAAAGCACACAAGACAGGGACCTGCACACAGACCCTTCTTCAGAAGTGCAGGCAATCAGTATCAGCATTCCACTTACGTGGGCAAAAAGAAAGGAGGAGTTCCTCCCCCTCTCACAAAAAGAAATCAACACTTACACCTACACATCAAGAATGACAGGGAGACAAAAAGGACAGTTTAAAGGTGTCTAGTGGAGGGATCAACAGTAACATACAACAGCTGTCTGCCAAAGAAGAGGTACTGCACCTTTTCAACGTCCAGCAGAGATGATAGAGAATGGTTCTGGAGAACCTCTGGTGCCATAAACGCTTGCAGGTCTTGTTGGGAGACATTTTCATCAGTGAACGATATGCTGCCAGATGGAAGCAACAGGAGAGACCATGGAGAAATGATGAATCCCAGAGCGGTAGGATCAGCTGTAAATGAAAGGAAAAAAAAACCAAAACAACTCTGAAATTCAAGCAGCCTTGCTCGATGCCCTTCCTTGATGATATCTGCTCAAAGACATGCTTATTATTGTCCTACAGATTAGGAACAGAGCAGATCCATGCTTTCTTTTCCTCCTGCAGTGCTTCACAACCATCTCTAGTTTTAACACGTCATCTTGGGCTATTCTCTGCTGTTATTCACATCAGGAAGAGCTTGCTCAGACACTCACAATCTCTCCTGTCCTCAGGTTCTTTCAGTTATGTTACAGTCAACGTAGCAAACGATCACAGGCTAATTCCTACAGTAAGAGTTAACTGCTATACTAACAGCACTGCTGCAGCAGCAATGATCTGAAGATGGAAGACAAAGTTGGGAGAGACAGAAAATGCCCCTTATTAGAGTAGCTGATAGAACTGGACAAAGGGGAAAAATCAGGCACAGGAGTTCTTTTTAGCCCCCCCCCCCAAAAAAAATTAAGAAAAAAATTCAAAAAGTGAAAAAGAAAATAATAATTTTAGGCAGCAGTGTAAGTGGGCAAGGAATCAACCTGAAAAATTTAGTTAGATCACCCATACAAACCCTGTGAAAAATACTTGAAATTAGCAAAACAAGCACTGAAAACAGAGAACTAAAAGTGACAAAGAAAACTTCCTATCCGCAGGAATATGCAATTTGCCAGCTAGGTTTTTGATGTCTGGTAACACTGCTGGCCACAGAGCTATGAAAACAGAAGGAAAGGAAGGGCAAGGGCAAAGAGAGGGCAAGGGCAAAGAGAGGGCAAGGGCAAAGAGAGGGCAA
>JANVCC010000167.1:639934-797629 GCA_025345505.1 Todiramphus chloris collaris | reverse complement strand
TGAATTCTATGTCTGTAGCATTCAGTTATTCTGTGTTGTAGGATTTGAATTCTATGTCTGTAGTATTCAGTTATTCTGTGTTGTAGGATTTGAATTCTATGTCTGTGGCATTCAATTTTTCTAAGCCAAATCTATTACCAACAATTAATGTTCAAAAGTCACCATCAAAAGGTAACAGGATGGAAAACAGACCCAGGCTACATTTAGAAGAAACACAAAACCTGAATCCCTGAAGCAAAAATCCCACATAAATACACCATTCAAAATGGAAAGCGAGGGACCAAATAATTGCATGGAAAGCCAGAGACAAACAGGCTTCTAGATTCACATCCACCTGTCACAGGGTCTGACTTGTCACCCGTAGCAGGGAATTTTGTGATTTCATGGCACAGCCTCAACTTTCAGTTTCTACATCTAGAATCAAACTGAATTATTCAGGCTAAAAGTTCTCTTCTCCCAGGGACCAAAAATACATGATCTGACAACGAAAAAAAAATTTGTGCTAAAAATTCTAAAGGAAGTATGATGAGCTTAAGGGGGCACCAAGAATGCCGCCCCCCCCCAAACATTTCTCTGCCACTCCTCTTTTCTCCATCCCGCAACATCCTGATTCCTTTCAGTTGTGATTAAATCATAGTGTGGACCTGTAGCAGATAGAAACCAACTCTTGTTCATCATCACCACAGAGACCATAAGTGTGGCTGCTCAAACTCCCAAATATGTTACATCAACACTACAAGAATCCCACAGAAAACAGTTTCTTGAGCACAGGGAGAAATGCAACTTGTCCACACAGGCTGCAGCTGAAGCAGTGCAAGCAACAGGAGATGCTCGTGTATTACAGACAGCAGGGGCATCACGAATAAAAACACGTGTCACACCACCACAAACCCCCACGTGGTTCAAATTGGGTTTGAAAGCCTATACAGAATACAACAAAACATCAGTCATCATAGAACCATAGAATGGTGGGGGTTGTAAGGGACCTCTGAAGATCATCAAGTCCGACCCCCCCTGCCAGAGCAGGGTCACCCAGGGCAGCCCATACAGGAAAAGATCCAGGGGGGTTGGAAAGTCTCCAGAGAAGGAGACTCCACAACCTCTCTGGGTAGCCTCTTCCAGGCTCTGGCACCCTCACACCACCTCATGTTGAGGTGGAACCTTCTATGCTCAAGCTTATCCCCATTGTTCCTTATCCTATCCCAGGGCACCACAGAAAAGAGAGTCCCCTCCACTTCACACCCACCCCTCAGATATTTATAGACATTCATAAGATCCCCACTCAGGCTTCTCTTCTCCAGGCCAAACAGCCCCAGTTCTCTCAGTCTTTCTTCATAGGGGAGATGCTCAAGTCCTTTCATTGAGGTAGCACCCAAGTGTAGTGTGGTTATTACACTGACAGAGGGGCATTTCAGGAACAACATGGGTGATGATCTAAGAAATTAATTGCTCACCCTGTTTCTTACTCCAGTATTCTCAGGAAAGAATAAATTTCATGTTGAGGTGGAACTTCATGGGGACCAGTTTGTGCCCATTGGCCTTCATCCTATCCCACGGCACCACTGACAAGAGCCTGGCCCCTTCCACTTGACATCCACCCCTCAGATATTTGTAACCATTCATAAGATCCCCTCTCAGGCTTCTCTTCTCCAGGCCAAACAGCCCCAGGACTCTCAGCCTTTCCTCACAAGAGAGATGTTCCAGTCCCTTCATCATCCTCATAGCCTCCCTTAGACTCTCTTCAGTATTTCCCTGTCCCTTTTGAACTGGGGAGCCCAGAACTGGACACAATGCTCCAGATGTGGTCTCACTGGGGCAGAGTAGAGGGGGAGAAGAACCCCCCTCGACCTGCCGGCCACACTCTTCTCTATGCCCCCCAGGAGACCATTGGCCTTCCTGGACACAAGAGTCCCTTGCTGTCCCATGGAGAACTCATTGTCCACCAGGACTCCAAGGCCCAACATCATGAAAATACCCAGTTAATTTCTATAAGATAAAAACATATAAAGCTTTTGTAGAATAATGTAGGACTGCCTATCTTCGCATCTTAGCCCTCTAGTTGCAGTTTTGTCCCTGGCTAGATAGTTGTGTCATGTTCATTTTCCAGTTACAATGAACGGTCAGACAAAAAATGTGTATTTAAACTCCCATGGGTAACAACTCAGAGAAGGGAAGCTGGGTGATCACAAAAGGAGCCAACAGACTAAGAAGAGCAACCTCTCACAATGCAGGAGGAAGAAAACAGAGGAAAGAGGAGTTATTTCCATGAAGGATAAACTTTTAGAGGATTTCAGCTGATCAAAGAGGGGCTAATCCACAGAAAGAGGGCGAGTAGATCTGAGGAAAGCTGAGTAGCACTGGCCTAAAATGACACAAAACTGCAAGCAAAACAAAATCTTTTCTCATGTACTAAAGGTACAAACCAGCCTGCTTCAAACTTCCATGGATGCTCCTGGCAGTCCCTGTGTTTTTCACGGTATCAAGCTGACTGGCAAAGAAATCTAGATGCACTTGATAGACTCTTAGTTCAGTTCCTATCAGACCATTTCCTTGCAATGAGTTCCTCTCTCTGTCTCCTCTTCACTGAAGGTAAGGCAGATCTGTTGTGCTGGCATCTTGGGCCCTGCTCCTTTCACTCCCTCTAATAAAAATGGGCAGATTAAAGAGGGGCACCTTCTACAGAGGAGCTGCATTCCTTTTTCCATGGGACAGCACTATGCCTGGCATCTGAAGCTGGAGATGTCTTGGGGAGGCTTGCAAAGCTCAGCACGTCCTGTTTCTGCACCTTGCTTCACAATCCTGGTGCAGTCGTGAGCAGGAGGCAAGTCCAAGGGCTAGGTGCTATGAACTCAGCGTGAACTGCCAAGGTGTGGATTCCCTGTACACCCAAACCCCACACAAGATCACAGACACGGAACCTCCCAAAAGGGACATTCACCGAGCAGAGAGCACAATACAGTGGAGGAAGATGGTGAGCAAATTCAAACAGTTCTCACTGGAGAAGCAAAAACATTGAATGTTACATTATCAGGTTGCCTGCTCTGGAACAGAATTGTCTCCTAGACCAGGCAGGGAGTACAATTTCCCCAGGAAAGGAGTTGCATCATGTGGAGGCAGGTCTCTTTTCGCTCCAGGACAAGAGAGTAAATTCGGGTGTAAATCATTTGTATCAACAAGCCCTGAGTGCAATTTCTTCTCTCCACCACGCCATTCAGCCCTGAGCCATCCAGGCAGCACAGTTCCAAGAAAGAATGCTGCTGAAGCCAAAGGCCTCTCCCATATCTCAAACACTTCCTTTAAAAAGCCTGTTTACCTCATGAGGACCAACTGCCAGCTCCTCCCTCTGAGGCAGACAGCTTCTACACTCCCTGGTGAGTGGGATGGGTAGTTCTGGCTCTGTAAAGCAAGCTCAGTAAACCTCTTTGCCCCCTACAGCCTACAATCCCAGCTAAAAGCAGAACAGCTACGAGTGCCCAACTGGTGCATGAGGCAGCCCGAGACCTTCTCAGTCCAAGGTAGGAAGCAAAGCACAAGGAGCAGCCCCTCACATCAAGGAATACTGTCAAAGTGACTATTTGCAAGGCATACACATTTTTTTCCTCCCTACAGCTTGCAGTTTTCAAAACACCTCGTGTTCTCATTATTTATGTATGCAGCACAGAAGTTAAAGGCTCAAGGTTCTCATTTCCTCCAAGCACCACCTTTTTTCCTCATGCCTTTCACAGCTGAAACTGAAGGTCTCCAACAGCAACCAAGAAGGAGGGAGAGATTAATGAGATCTTTCCAGATCTCACTGTACTTCCTGATAGTTGAAATATTAAGAAGCTACTGCTCTAACCCTGTTTAATAAAGACTATAATAGCAGTTGTGGAAGTCAAAACTGCTTCAACTTCTCCATTGCTCGACAACATTTCTCGTTTGGTTTCAGTCACACAGATCCCTTGGCTTTTTTCCTTACCTTCTGCATCTGTGTGGGAACTTCAGAACCAAAGCTCCCAGCTAAAAGCTGTGCTTTCCCACCAGCAGCTAACGAAGGTGCCTGCAATGCTTCAGAGTTACTCGGGGTCTGGTCCAAAGACCCCGCCAAGAAACAGAGAGCAGCTGCCCTACTCACATGGTGCTAGGAGCACACTGAAAGGCAGCAAGAATACACCAGCCTTGTTTCTGGAGAGTCAATCACAGGAATTCACAAAGTCACACAAGTCACAGTCACACGAGCCACGCAAAGCCACGGACACACACAAGGTCAGTCAAAGTCAGATACACAAAGCCAAAGTCACCCAAAGCCCTCTGGTATTTGTTGTTATCCTTTGACAAAATGTAAAGCAGAGGAGACAAGAAGAAAGGCTCTCTCTGTACACAAAGTATTTTCTGTGGTGAAAAAGCCCACCTTCCTCGCTCCACATGCAACACAGCTAGCTGACGTTACCTCTCCTGAAAAGAGCAAAGGGACAATACAGATCTCCTTAGGCAAAAAGTGGCACTTTCTGAGGAGCACTTTCCTCTTCGTGGGTAAGCAAAGAGCCCTTTCTCAGCCTCTCCTCTGCAGACACAACTGCCTGAGAGCAGAAGCACATTTCACAAGACAATTCTGGCTAGAAGAACCTCTTCAAATTCCCCTTTCTGTCACCATGTTTAGCTGCCTGAAAATATAAGACTGGCACTTTCACTCAGCGCTCGGGGAGTGTGAAGTGCTTTCTAAAAGCACTAAATATGCACGAGTCCCAGTGAAACTGAACTGGGGCTGTAGCTGGATAGTCTGGCCTCTCCCATTTCTGAACCCAAGCATCTGGAGTCATTACAGTGCCCTGTAATTTCAGGCTGCTGGAATCTACCCATTTACATTGGCCCACATCTTACAGCCCTGAAGAAGACCTGGGAAAAAAAAGGCATCTATCAATTAGTTTATCCCCAGTAATACTGTTGCTGACACCAAGTGCAGAAGCCTGGAGCCAAGTCAGAAAGCTTTGCTTCAATCGCCTTTGAAACCCTATTTTAGATGTGTGCCCATAAAAATGTGGTTTCCTATTGCTGCAGGTCCAATCTGCATAGACTGTCCACAGAAGAAGGCATTAATTGCAACTATCCAAGTCAAGCACGCAATCAAACTAAAGACACAAGCTAATCAAGTCAACTGTGTTTAAAGGATTGATTTTATTTGGGTTTTTCCCCCCCAGAATCTTGCTCTCAACTTAATTACCACACATTATTGTTGTTTCTTGTCTTAAACGATAAGGAAACCCACAGGTCTCTTCCAGCCTCAATAATACTACAAGTCTATGAAACAAACCCTTGTGCCATGACCACTTTTTTCGCCCCTACTGATACCAAGAGGGGCCATAAAGTCCCACAAGATGCAAATTCTGTGCCTCTCTTTGTTGAAAAATCTCTGAAGAGCTGCCAGAAATCGTGCAAGTCTAAGTTTTTGTGAACAAATGCACTTCTGGGGTGGTTACTAGTTCAAGCCGTTACCTGATAAAATAGTATCTTAGTACAAGCACTACTCCTTCCTCCTTCATTTTGGAGGTCATCAGAGATCAGCATTACCACCCAAGAACTTTCTCCTGCCAGCTGTTGAAGAAATTAGCTTCATCCACTCACATTCTTCCTTCCATCTTCTCCTCTTTTTCTCTTCAGTAGGCTGACAGGATGAAATGTCAGCCAATCAGCCCCATGCTCCTGGGACAACCCTCAAACAAGATAAAGAAAATCTCTGTAAAAAGTACATCTCCTCTTCAAACTGGTGAGGCTTCCATTCCAACTTTATGAGCCTGCTCATACTGGAGCTCAGTAAAGGAACAAGATCTGTCTCAAATTTGGGATAAACCACAAAGAACATAGAATCATAGAATTGTCAGGGTTGGAAGGGACCTTAAAGATCATCCAGTTCCAACCCCCCTGCCATGGGCAGGGACACCTCCCACTAGAGCAGGTTGCTCACAGCCCCATCCAGCCTGGGCTGAAACACTTTCAAGGATGGGGCTTCCACCACCTCTCTGGGCAACCTGTGCCAGTGTCTCACCACCCTCATGGGGGAAGAAATTCTTCCTCATGTCTAACATGAATCCACCTATCTCTAGTTTTAATCCATTCCCAGAAGTGCTGGGCACTGGTGGTTTTTCATCTGCTCACAGAGCGATCCCCGTAACAGAGATGTTAGCATCTCCCCTTCCAAAGGCTTCAAACAGTCTTGTACTCCCATGTCTGGAAGACAGAAGAATGTGACATCCCGAGAATCTTGGTTCACACCTCCAGGGCAAAGCAGTGTTTATTTTCCCTGAGAAGTGCTTGCTTTCTTTCCTGGAAGGTGGAAAGAAATCAGCTTTTGGCATTGGACTGAACTCACAATGGAAGACAAGTAAGGGTTATTGCTGAGTCCCTCCCTTGCTTTTCTATCAGCAGAACCAGATAAACTTGTTTATCTGAGGCTTTGTGCAAGGCAAACTAGTAAATCCAGTCCAAAACCTATGTAATAATCATGAAAGTCATGTTTTCTAGGCAACTGTAGAACGTTCTTCTATACATTAGCTGATGTTTCACATCTGATATTAAAATTGCGCTCAGAAGAGTGTATAATTATCACTACAAAGTCAGCCTAATCCACATAAATCGGGGCATGACTCTTGTATCCCTCTCTCAGTTTAATTGTCAGCGTTAGGATCCTTAGGCAACTCCCTGCTTTTGCTGCTGATCTGCTCCACCTTGGAGAGGCATGTCTCCTAGGCGCGTTTCTCAGACATGCAACTTGCATTTTACTTGCTAAGTAGGAAGAGAGGACCTGTGACTAAGAGAAGCTTTCAATGTGGAAAAGCAGAAATTTCTGGGCCGCAAGCTTGGTGATAGGAATGCTTTTCAACTAGTCTATCAACCAAGTAATATTCTTCTTCACACGTTAACAGATGAAACTTTGCTAATCACGTGAAGTACTCGCAAGCGAAACATGTCTTCCTACTGACAACTAGCTTCATGTGTCTGCCAGAGAACTTCACTTATGACAGGCACGGGAAGATGCCTTCCCTTGGTGTCACAGGCTCACAAACTGGTAGAGGTTGGAAGGGACCTGCAAAGATCATTGAGTCCAACCCCCCTGCCAGAGCAGGACACAATTAGAGTAGATCACTCAAAAATGCATCCAGACAGGTCTGGAAAGTCTCCAGAGAAGGAGACTCCACAACCTCTCTGGGTAGTCTGTTCCAATGCTCTACAACTCTGACAGTCAAGAAGTTCTTCCACACTGCCCTTTTTTTTCATAGAGGAATCATAGAATGGTAAGGGTTTGGAAAAGACCTCTGGAGATCATGGAGTCTAACCCTCCCCGCCCAAGCAGGGTCACCCAGGGCAGCCCACACAGGAACAGATCCAGGGGAGGTTGGAAAGTCTCCAGAGAAGAAGACTCCACAACCTCTCTGGGCAGTCTTTTCTAGGCTCTGGCACCCTCACAGTAAAGAAGTTCCTCCTCATGTTGAGGTGGAACCTTCTATGCTCAAGTTTATCCCCATTGTTCCTCATCCTATTGCTGGGCACCACAGAAAAGAGCCTGGCCCCTTCCAATTGACACCTACCCTTCAGGTATTTATCGACATTCATAAGGTCTCCTCTCAAAACTAAAAGAACGGTACCTCCAGCTTTAGTCCAGCAGTTACTCCCCCGTGGCACGCAAGAGCTACGCATTCCTCACATCTTATAAAAAGGTCATGACTGAAGTCTGTCCTTACTCACTCGCAGCTCATAGCACAGCTGAAGAGGGAATGAAAGCAAGTGTGAGAGACGGTAGCACACACGTGACTGAAAGATCGTGGTGTCAGGAGGAAGCATTCTTCTCAGTCAGTTAAGTACTGCTCCCTGTCATCTGTGGCATTTTAAAGGGATCTACCAGACGAGGAGGTTCTGATGAGCAAGTCAATCAAGTAGTGACAAGTGTACAGAGTAACTGCTTCGTACCACTACAAAGAGCATTTTCTTTGTAATTGATTCCTTATAAGGTCCTCCATCTGGGTCCGGGCAATCCCAAGCACCAATATAGGCTGGGCAGTGACTGGCTTGAGAGCAGACCTGAAGAGGACTTGGAAGCTCACCATGAGCCATCAGTGAGCTCTTGCAGCCCAGAGGGCCAATCGTGTCCTGGGCTGCATCAAGAGAAGTGTGGCCAGCTGGTCGAGGGAGAGGATTCTCCCCCTCTACTCCACTCCGGTGAGACCTCCCCTGGAGAACTGCGTCCAGTTCTGGAGCTGCTGTTACAGGAAGGCTATGGATGTGCTGGAACGTGTCCAGAGAAGGGCCACAAGGATGCTCACAGGGCTGGAGAACCTCTCCTATGAGGACAGACAGAGAGTTCGGGTTGTTCAGTCTGGAGAAGAGAAGGCTCCAGGGAGACCTTCTTGTGGCCTTCCAGTATCTGAAGGGGGCTACAAGAAAGCTGGGGAGGGACTTGTTAGGCTGTGGGGCAGTGATAGGACTGGAGGGAATGGATTAAAACTAGAGATAGGTGGATTCATGTTAGACATGAGGAAGAATTTCTTCCCCATGAGGGTGGTGAGACACTGGAACAGGTTGCCCAGAGAGGTGGTGGAAGCCCCATCCTTGGAAGTGTTTCAGCCCAGGCTGGATGGGGCTGTGAGCAACCTGCTCTAGTGGGAGGTGTCCCTGCCCATGGCAAGGGGGTTGGAACTGGATGGTCTTTAAGGTCCCTTCCAACCCTGACAATTCTATAATCAGCACCCAGTGCTTGAGAAGAATAATAATCAAATACTTAACACCAAGACAAATAAACTCAGCGACTCTACAAATTATGTTTCACTGATTTAACAGGTGGAAATTAAGCCAGTATTGCTCAACAGTTCACTTACTGGATAAACTTACTCTCAAGTGGGTTTTTAAAAGCTTAGCTTAAGGTCTCTCCCATGATAATGAACTGATAGGAATTTTATTACCTAAGATAAATTCTCTAGTGCTGAAGGATCCAGGTATTAATCCTTCCAGTCCCAGTAACGTGGAATGGTACCTTGCTTTATAAACACCACTTCTCCTTACAACAGCCCCTTGGAGCAACGCAATAACCAGCACAACTGGATCAGCCAGTAAGCACAATACGTCAAGAGAGGAAGACTCCTCAGCTTTCTGGGATGTGCCATTAGAAAGACAACTTCAGGAAGCTTTATGGTTTGGGGTTTTTTTCAGCAAACTGGTGACTTTCAGGTAAACGTAGAAATATCATCATGTTAATGGCCTAAATACTGGGGGAAATGATTTTTGAGACACCCCCCCCCAAGCTTAGTAATGAAGAAAAGTGTTAGGATTTCAGTGTGTTGGTAAATCACTGGTAGAAATATCATGTTAATGTGCTAAAATAATGGAGAAAATGATTATTAAAACCCACCCACCTTAGTAACGAAGAAGAGCATCAGGATTTAGTTATATTTGTAAATCACTGTTAGAAGTCAAGATACTCTTAACAAGTACACTGACCCCACCATACATTATTTCAAAACCAGATTTTAACCATATATATTCATATATATATGAATATAAATTCCAATCAACAAATGGCTTTTGCTGTTGTTACGGTGGGTGAACTGTGGAGTTCACTTTGGTTTTTCGATGTCTTGCCCTATGGGAGAAGGGTGGATGTGAGCAAAAGAAAAAAATACATAAATCTTTGCCAGCCTCATATGTTTAAGTACCAGACATTCTGGAAAAAGAAATTAGAAGAAAAGATCCTTTATTATGGCACCAGAGGAGTTTCTCCATAGCTGGAATAATCTAACGTATGGTACTCGTGTGAGAAATGTACCCATTTCAGAAATAATTCTGTTGTGTTTAGGGTTTATAAGCAGCACTTTTGAGCACTCACAAGGAAGCGATCTGCTAGGAGGGCACGTAACTTCTGTACTCCACCACAACAAACCTCTAGAATCCAGAGGACAGTTCACGTTAACAGCTACTTCATCCATCTCGTCTGTGAAGGAAACAATAGCCGACAACAGCAGAAAAACTGGCTGAGTAATAGAATGAGTTTCCTCAAGTTGCACCAGGGGAGCTTTAGGTTGGAGCTGAGGAACAATTTCTTCCCCTCCAGGGTTGTCCAGGGCAGTCCCAGGCTGCCCAGGGCAGTGGTGGAGTCCCTGTGATCCCTGGAGGGGTTTCCAAGATGTGGAGCTGTGGTGCTGAGGAACAGGGGTCAGTGGTGCCCTGGCAGTGCTGGGGGAATGGTTGGACTTGATTATCTTCAAGGTTTTTTCCAGGCAAAGAAGCTGCACTACTACAACACAAGGATTTATTTTTATGTACACATTTAGCTCAATATGAGAGCTAACAAACTCTCCTGGGGGTCACCCCAGCTACCAATATTTCTACTAAACCTCACTTGGATGGATTTTTTTCTATGAAAATGAAAACAAAATCCCAACCAAATTAGAAGTAACCACCTAGAAAGTGTTGTCTTCAGCTAACTGGGTGCTACAAATAGTCCCTTAGATTTCTTACCCAGTGCCCTGTGTTGATCTACATCCTCACTAACAGCTTTTTTTCTGCTTATGACTCTTGGTAAAAACAGCTGATGAGGACCCCAAGACAACTACTGAGGTTGTCTCCCAGACAACACTCTCCTCAGCCATGCCCCCAAGTGAGGTGATAACTGTTAGGGACAATTCTCCAGCAGCCTTACAGCTGGGGAAGAAGTGATCACCTTCTCAAACTTTTGAATGCTTGAGGTGCTATCTACCTCAAGGGCCCACCTTGCACCACTTCTTCAGTCTTTCGTGCTCAAGACAGTAGTATTGCCAACTCCTTGGAGATTTAGACTACTTTAAGCACCTGCAAAACAGGCAATACTCCAGAATCCCAGGACTTGCAGGAAGAAAAAAGAAAAGAGAGGGAGAAAAAGAAGGGGGGGGAGGGAGAAAAAGGGGGGGGGAGGGAGAAAAAAAAGGGGGGGGGGTGGGGGAAGAAGGGAGACATGGTACAAGGAACAGAACATTACGAGGTCTGCAGCTAGATGACACCACGGATATCTTATCTGTGAACTCACCTGTCTGGGAGTCAAGCTATTATTCACGCAAGTGATGACTAATTCTTATTGTGAAAGTCTGAATTTCTACCCTGCAAAACAGACAAGACAGAACACAGACCTACATTTCAGCTGTCAAGAACTGTACACACAAGAAGAGCTGTGTGTTGAGGACCCAGGCGTAAGCTGTAAGCTGAGAGATACCCACTTGTCTGGAAGTTGAAGGAAAATGCTAACCCAAGCGCAGTGGCAAATACTGAGTCTTATTCAAAGAGCACTGTGTTTTCCTCACTCTTCTGTAGTCAAATAAAAAACCCAAACAATTTTGCTTTCAGAGAGCCTTTCTCCATGGCTCTCTGTTGTACAAGGCATGAGATTTGCACTTCTTGTGTCCAAAAACACGATTAAAAAAAGTCTATGCTATATTGTCCTCCTGATAGGTGTCAAAATCTGTACAAACACCTATGCTAAAGAAATTTTAAGTGGAAGGAATCAGGGACTCACTTCATAAAGCAACTTCATACATTCCGAGCGAGAACCAACTTCAAGTGGACTACCTCTTCCAAAGAGGATACCCCATTCTCATCCCGAGATCCAGTCAGGACATTTGTGCACTCTCAGGAAACAGCAGAAACATCACCAGGCAACTGACTGGATCTGATTTCTCCATAGAGCAACTGTTCCTGTACAGAGCAAGTAGAAAGACTACGAACAATAAGCTGCTGCTTCATAAAACATCCTCCTCAAGGGGAAAAAAGGGGAGGAAAGGGGGAGGGGGGTGGGAAGGAGAGGAGAAGCACTGGCAAGTGAGATCACATACCTGGAGCTCTGAACTTTCCACCAGCCTTCAGGAAGAAGGCTTTCCATAGTGCACACCCATGTGAGAAAGAGCACGTGTCCCCACACCTCTATATGTGCAGGGCACCATTTCTCTATGTAAAACATCTAAGTGCACTTGTCTGCACGTTTCATACACACCAAGCAATCCACTTTTAAGTTTCTTCTGCGGGCCAAGAGAAAAAACCCTGAAGGACAAGGAGTTGGAAATAAGCAGGAAGATTGATCTATTTTGAGATACCTGAAAGCCTTGTTAGGGGGTCTCTAAAGACTATTAAAGGTTTTGGCCAAGGCAGATTTCAAGTAAGATTCTGTAAGCATTTCTAAACACAGACAGATACCAGCAGATGGGCTACAGCTACAGTAATAAGCTTCCATCTGTCCAGAAACCAGCTCTTCCTCCTACACATGATACTGCAAGGGTAGCACTATCAAGCCTTTAAAAGGGCAGAACCATTTCCTGAGAAGTATTTCCATGGCATTCATCTGTGGATATGCCTGCCCTCACCAGAGGCTTCACAGCAAGTTCTTTCTGTAAGAAAAAGAAGTAACCTATTTAACTGCTACTTCTTGAAAGGATTTAGCTGCTGTTCAAGTCATATAAAAGACCTTTCACCTTCCTGAAGCAATGCTGAGCTGAGAGGCAGCCTGGTGAAAATTCAGTAACGTTGTCCTGGAACAGGATACATCTCATTGTTTTTACTGAGAATTTCTCCATCTAATGTACTTTAGGTGAGCTATCAACAAGGACCAGACACCAACTGTATTAAACAGTATTTAGTGGAAACAATAATGGGAAAAAACCCTCAACTGGGCAACACAGAAGATGACTGAGCTCTGAGATAAGATTCACACAGTGCAAATGTAAGATTCCTTCTTCTGCTTGTCCCAAGCACAGAATTTGTGACAACTAAGGTGATCATTTCTCCTGTCAGACTGCAGATCCCTTCTTTCTGCACTTCCTTCCACACTCACACACGCAGAAATTAACTGCAGACCAAAGGTGTACATATTCTCTGCAGACACACTCCCAACCAGACACCAATTTGCAAGGCAAATGAAAATCTGAGAGTGCAGAAAACACACAGTGTACACTCTTCCTGCTGGGAACAGACCCAGTGCCCAGAAAAAGGAAGGATATTATTCCCTAATGGTTCATGATGAGATTTCCCCAAATTCTGAATCATCTGCTTCTGGTATTTCCATACTCCAAGTTGTTTAGGTTCCCTGTTAAATCTATCCTTAGCAGGGTTTCTAGGCACACTCCTTACCACCAGCCTGCAAATACTGAGTGCATCCTGCTTTTTTTTCAAGGCAGACTTCATTCAACCATCCATAGCTGATCCCTTTCCTGCAAGTGATAACCTAGATGAAAATTTACCTGCTGTCTGCCCATCTGCTCCCTTCCCCTCTGTGGATGGGCTATAGACCAAGTATTGACAGCAGCACAGTCCACGTGATAACTATCACCAAGTAATTCAGCAGCGTGTCTAGAGATACCTACCAGTTGAAAGATTCCAAACAAAACACAGAAGCTTTTGGTCACGGATGCTTGCTTTTTAAAGGAGCTCTTCATGGAGGCCAAAACCTTCCCAAGCAGCTTATGCTGTCTAGTCTAAATCCTGCAATTAGGAGGTTTTAGCTCGAGATTAATTAGTAGACAAAGCCACTTGAAAACTTGGAATGCCTATGGTTAGGGAATCACGATCTCGCTCTAAAACATGAGTTGACACAGCACATGTGGCTTTGGACCAAAACTGTACCAGTTAATCTGTACCGGACTGGTTAACTCCAGTCTCGCAGCCTGTCACTGTTCACCACACTTGGGAAAAATATGTAATTATTCACCAGATGATTCAGGATGCTGTTTACAACTTAATTATTAAATTGACTACACTGCCCCTTGAACAAATTTCTAACACACGCTCAATTTGTGATTCAGCTCAAATTTGGAGGCTAGAATCAGTTCAGTCCTGCAGCCACAACATTCTCCATGTCTTAACCCAAAGGGGAGGTGATTATTAGTCTTCTTCCTTTCAGATGAGAAAACATGACATTTCTCTTTCACAAGAGACTCATCTACCTGCTACTGCTGCTCAGCTTCAAATCCTTACCAAGCTCATGGTTTCCAAGCCAGGAAAGCGAATGGGATTCAAAGCATGAAAACGACCCTCACTGGAGAACATCAACTTCAGCATCATTTGACAGCAGCGAGAAAAAGAATCTGTGAGGGTGATTTATAGAACTCTTGACCTTCCACACAAAGCAGACTGCCTGATCTATAGGAAAGAGAGAGAGAATTGGTGATATAAAAGAGAGATTTGGTGAAATAATAGATAGATTTGGTGATAAAATAGATAGATTTCGCTTCACACACTGGAATGGACAAAGACTCCATCCCATCATTATCTGCACTCCGTAATATTTTGGTACTTGAAGAGATTACAGGGCAGAACAAGCTACAGAAGACAGGACTGCCAAGAAAAAGAAAACAAAACGAAACAGGAAAAACAAGAAAGCAGCACCTCCTCCCATTACACGATGCCAAACCCGCTGTCACCAAAAAAAACCAGAGTTCAGGGAAGTTTTACTTTGTCTGGATGATAAATACACTCATTTTATTAGAGTTACAGGACAAAGAGCCTCATTACACCCTTGGCTGCATAACAAGGACAAACTGGCAGAAACTTTTCCTCTACAGGCCTAGAAACTGAGAGAGGAAGAGAGTCACAGCATCATCTTTCTTTTCTTTTAAGAAGATTGCTATGAAGGATCTTCTTGTTCATCGAGCTCATCAGACTGAGGACATCCTGATGCTCACATACCACCTCTGCTTGTTCTTATGGAATGGGACCAGGCAGGTCATATTAACCTCTGAACCCACTGCCCCAGTGAGGGCTGAAGTAAAAGGCGAACGGAAGGATAATATAACAGCATTTGAATCTTTTATTGATGCAGATGGACCACAGGGAGTTAGACCAGTTAAAGAACACATCAAATTTTGCTGCCTTCTCAAATCCATTTGATAATTCCCTGGGCAGCAACTTAACCCTGTAACTTTTACTTTGTGGAGACCCAAGGAAACACTAACTAGAACCACCTAAAATAAACACATCAATGTTAAACCACTTTTCATCCCTCCAAAATTGAAGAGCTCAAGTCTTAGACAACATGATCTGTATACAACAAACCAACTTTCACCATTTTTACCCTGGCTAGAACTCATGTTAACAATCCAAATTCTCTTCCCATCCTGAATAGAGTACTTTAGTCTTGCAAACTTGAAAAAAATGGATATCTATTCCCTGGAAAAGCTGCTTAGAAAAGGCTGAAGTTGGATGTCAGCTTATCAAACTGGAGCAGTTGTATTAAGCTGTGCGTGCTTCACTGGGAAAGACCAGAATCAGTGAGAAGCATCGAGGTTTCACCACTCAGAGTGACATGCAATTTGATATTCATGAAAGAAGGAGAAAAAAAAAATAAAGCGAAGGAACAGTGTTTTACTATCTTGAGATTTAAATCCCAAAGACAGGAGAAAGTAGCATTTTCTCAGTCCATAGTAGGAGGACACACAGACTGGTTCAGCCAAGGAATTAAACCCAACTCACAAACAAAACAGCAGTTTGGGGCATCAGAAACTTTTACATAAGTTTAAAAAGTCATTACAGACACCAAGCCTTGCTGGCAAACTGAAAGCATGCCATGGACCATCATTAACCAATTACAGGAGAACAATAAATTTTCCTCAAATAATTGCTTTGAGTATTTCTATGACACAGTTTACGCTACTGGCCGCTCCTCATCCACTTCCCTAGAAGCTGAATATTACCCCAGTTGTTTAAGGGGAAAGAAAATCATACAATGCCTTGGGTTGGAAGGCATCTACTCCAACCCCCCTGCAATAAGCAGGGACATCTGCAACCAGGGCAGGTTGCTCAGAGCCTCATCAAGCCTGACCTTGAATGTCTCCAGGGAAGGGGCCTCCACCACCTCTCTGGGCAACCTGCTCCAGTATCTCACCACCCTCAGAGTGAAGAATTTCCTTATTTCCAAGCTAAACCTCCTCTCTTCCAGTTTCAAACCATTACTCCTCATCCCATCACTACAGGCCTTTGTAACCAGTCCCTCCCCAGCTTTCCTGCAGCCCCCTTCAGATACTGGAAGGCCACAATAAGGTCTCCCTTGAGCCTTCTTTTCTCCAAGCTGAACAAACCCAATTTTTTTGTGATCATCTTCCACAGATCTTCCGCCAGACTTCTCTAAAACTGGTTTTAAGACTTGTTGCCCTTTATTTTACACCAGCAGACTACAAACAACAAAAAAAAAAAGTTTCACCAACTGACAGAGGGGGGGGGGGGCGGTGCAGTGATGGGAAGGAGAAGGAAACACAAACTTTCCCCACCACACAGTCTCACACAGTTTACAGCTGGTCTATGTCAACGAGCCTGCTGGTCACTAACTAGGGAAAAATCCAAGTTCCACAAATTCTTTATATACAATTTAGAGAGTTAAAGACAGTTTAAACCTTGGGGTTCCAAAACTATCATGAAAAGCAATCACTCTAATAAGATGCATATTGCTTCTTGGCACAACAGTTGTGTTGTTTACTGTGTTGGGTTGGGGTTTTTTTTTAACTGGCTGTTATCATTGAAAAGACATCATAAGCCTCAGAAAGAATGGTGTCTACATAAAAAGTGTATATATAAATTATTGAAGTCTAGACAGGCAATAGTTTCTCTTCCATTTCTCCAAAACCACTGAAGAGGGAAGCAGAACAAACAGATTTTGCATCATCATCAGACTTCCCAACCAGCAGCTCGTATTACGGTGAAAAGTGAAAATGCTGTGATCTTCAGTTCTTTAATATTCTCAAAGCAAAAGCAATGGGTGGGACAGAATCAGTGAGAATGAATGCAGATATCAAAGAGTTCAGTTCACATCAGGCACAAAAATGTTTCCTCTAACACTGCAAACTGCATTTGGCACCGTGTAAGCACCAAGGAAATTTCTGCATGCCACATTCAACGCCTTTTGCTCTATTCTGCTTTTTAATACCCAATCCTGAATGACACAAACGCCATCAGTGTCTGAAAATGTCACGAAACTAAGGGTTTTCATAAAAAAAAATGCTCTTTTTGACCACTGTATTACTTCAGTATGCAAGGCCAGCAAGCACACACAGCAAACCAGCAGGCAGACTAATATCAAACAAAGAAGAGTCTGATGTCGAGGCAAGCACAGGCAGAATGTTTTTTATCGTTGCAGGATGCCACTCAGTTCTTAAATAACCAGAGTTTGATTTCTTTTACGTGTCAGAGCCATGTACGTCTCCACAGGTTTGGGTTGGTGAGTTTTTGTTTGTTGTTGTCGAGCTTTTCATGTTACACAGTTTGAAAAAATAATAAAATCACAATTACTTATATAGTCTACTTTATTATTTCATCGAGTAGCATGCTTTCACCTTCCTCTGGAACAACTAATATTGCAACCAAAACTCTGTGATCACACAAAGGTGTTCCTGGCTTTTTGTCGTGTCTTCCTAACCACCTATTTTTTTACTCTAGAGTTGTATGTACGAACTTTAGCTCCCTTGATTGACTATCCATCATTTAATACCCCCCCTTAAGGGGTCTGAAGAAAAGGGAGTTAAGTATTCCATGACAGAAAAGATGGAAGAACAAGCAAGGAAGTACAGCTTGAACCAGCCAGCTCAACATCCTGTTAATACTTCTTCAGCTAGGTGGAAACTTCTCCCATCTTTCTGGTACAGGCAAGACCATTGCTGATACCTCCAGAGCACTGACCTAACTACAACCAACACGCTGCCGGAACGTTGACTTTCCTGGACATCACAGCAGTTCCCAGGGTTTGGATTCCTTGGATTCCTAGGGTTCTTCTTTGAGCAGCAAGTCAGCCGGTGGGCACACACACAAGCTTCAAAGGCAGATCACAGAAGATTTCTTATAAAGCTTTTTTTCATTAAAAAAAAAAAGGCAAACAAAAAAGTTCAAGTCATTTTCAGTTTGGAAGAGCTTCTTTTGGTATTCAGAAGTCCAAGCAATGTTCAACGGAAGAAGTACTAGACTGGATCAGACTACCTCTCCCACCACTCCACCCCAGCAATCACCAGTTGACCGAGTTCAGGACAAACAGTCCCTAAATGGTCTCTGTTCTCTAACCCCTTTCTCAACACATTTCCTCTTTTACTCCACACAACATTTTGTTCCAGAAACACAGCTGGAATTAAGCAGTTCACAAAGAGTCATTTGCTCATGTTTGCTGTCAAGACAAAATAGTTTTCTCCAGTTTCACTAGAATAGAACATGCTGAAGATCTTGAAGGGCCCCGTAATGCCTCAATTTACCAGCCACTTAGCTGTAAATGTTTGCAGCTACCGAAAAAAAAAAAACAAACAGAAAATGTGGGTTTTTTTCCAGCAACCTTTTCCGTGTGCATAACCACCACAGCATCTGATAAATACAAACAATCTTCCACTATATAAAATAATTTCTATTCACACAAACAATTTTCTCATTTGAGTTGCACGTGTTTTAGAATTAAAACCTTTTTAGGGTTTTTCTGAGGATTTTGTGACAAAACAACAACAACAAAAAAAAGGCCTTAAGATTTTCTTCCTTTACAGACCATGTTCCTCAAATTCACAAAGGACAGAACTGCACCAGCAAGGAAAGAGCAGAGAACTGGTTTTGCTGGAACTTTTGCTGCTGGATTAAAGCAAACACTCGTGCTGAGGTGATTGAATGATACCAGAAACTACTGAAAACCAACAAAGAAACAAAACCCAGAGCTCATTTTGAGAGCATATCACACTCTTCTGAAACACCTGAATTTTGTAACGATCACACACATTTTAATCTGAGATACAGGAGCTTTGCAAAGCTACTGCAGGGATTCAGTTCTACACCATCAGGCACTTCAAGCTCCAGGCTGATTTGGATGTTCCAGGCACGTGACAGCTAAACTGCAAAGCCACTCAATAAATGAGCCTTATATAGCTGATGAAACAAACCTCACTTGCTGCCAGATAACAAATCTTTATCATCAGACCATCTTCCAATTCTTTATAAAGGTCATTCAAGGGACTGCTGTCAGAGGGCACAGTGAAAAAATTCATCTGGTCAACATGTCGTGGCAATTAGCTTGTTTTGCTAAGCATGCAGGTTTGCCAGATAAATAGCATCAAAAAAAAAAACCCTCTTTCAGGAAATGTAAGTCTAATGTTTGGGGGTTTCCTCAAAAATGTAGTGTCTAGTTCTGGCGGTTCTCATTAAATGGATTATAGCAGAATTCCCAGGCAAATTCTGATTTTTGTAGTTCAAAAGAGATGAGAATCAGCAGTTTAAAAAAAAAAAAAATCACAACCTACAAAACTCAAGAAAACAAACAACAACAACAACAAAAAACACACCACACATCAGACGACTATCAAGCCTTGAAAACCTTAAACAGCACCATTAAGCTGGGAAAACCAAAAGTACTTGGAAGCTCAAAGGTCTGAAAACTCATCCCACCCTTTAGCAGGGAGAAACCTCAGCTCACAGAAGCCTCCACCACCAGCACAGGAGATGACAGGGATGTTCTGGTAAGGCCCAAAAACCTGGACTAGAGGGAACTGAAGGTGCCTCGGCACACCTTGAATGAGCTCACCCTTTCTAGTCCCCACCCCCTTCCTTCTTTTCCCCACCTTCCTTTTTTAAACTGTGTGCACTGGCAAAAAAAGACATTTTTTTTCTAGTGCTGTTTTCACAAGCTGGGCCTTCTAGGTCCAAGTCTTCCAGGTGCTGTACAGGTATATTCTAGAGAGCTTGTTGAAGAATTTATTCCTTTTTTTCAGACAGAAGCCATTTAATATTTCACAACTGCTACTTCTGCAGGAGTTCTCTTTATCTCTTTCTATTCCATTCTTAATTTACAGACACACAGCCACATCTACTGCGCTGTCCGTAAGGTGACACATCGATAAGGACGTCAGCAGCGTTGGGATCCCGCTTGCATTCTCCTCCAATTTCCAGTGATGTTAGCAGGGAGATTCTCTTTGCTCACCAGGGTTAGCAGCACAGCTGCCAAACACCAATATGAACTCATGTCATATTTATTTTTGTGGGAAAATATCATTAAAATCTTCATTTTCTCTAGGTTGCAACAGTGGATGATGATGATGATGATTATTATTAAAGAATATTTCAGTGGCTTTATTAAACATCATCATTATTTGCTGCTACTCCTTGCACAGATTTCTACCACCAATCAATAAACTGCCTTTTTCTGCAAGTGTTTCTGAAGCTCTCCTTCAAATGAGGAAATTGCTTTAAGCGCAGGGCTCTGGTCTAAGAGCTGAGGAAAGATCACTGGAAGATGCACAAGAACTCCAAAACAGAGTCTATGAAGGCTGGACAGAATCTCTTTTCTCCTAGCAACCTAGATGATACATAGAATCATAGAATTGTCATCCAGGTCCAACCCCCCTGCCATGGGCAGGGACACCTCCCACTAGAGCAGGTTGCTCACAGCCCCATCCAGCCTGGGCTTAAACACTTCCAAGGATGGGGCTTCCACCACCTTTCTGGGCAACCTGTGCCAGTGTCTCACCACCCTCCTGGGGAAGAAATTCTTCCTCATGCCTAACCTGAATTGACCTATCTCTAGTTTTAATCCATTCCCTCCAGTCCTATCACTGCCCCACAGCCTAAAAACTCACCTCAACCATCAAAAAACAGTTAAAACATACTCGAAAGAAATACTGTAAGAAAAGCCAGCAGGAGAAAACAGCATTTATCACCTGTTGGAACATCACATTGGAGGAAGTTACACACAGTCTTGAATTAGGCTGCTGGAGGGACAACTCTACATAGACCTAACCACGCAACCGTCCAGTCAGCAACATCCCATACCAAGATGTCTCTCAAAATAACGTGTGGTATTACTCACTGACATTAAAAAAAGTCAGGAATAAAAGTAGCAGTTTTCACACCATTGGCTTCTCCTGGGATTCAAACTCCCAGGTGAATTCATCGAAGTCAAATACAGCTCTGCATTGACTTGGGAAAAGCAAGTTCTTACTTCATAACCCTCAACACTACGACGAAGGGCTGTTCCATCTCATGATTTCATAGTGAAGATACTAAAAGGCAAAACATCCACTCCCTTTCCATTCTCTACCTTTTCTCTTTGCCAAAACAATAAATGAGACAAAGAAAGGGGTAGAATCAGCAAGAACGTACCGTGGCACTTAATTAGAAGTAAAATCTGCAGGATTTTTTACAGCACTGGTACTCTGATGAGCAAACTAGGTGGAAAATTTATATGAAGATTAACTCTCTACATACGACACGGATACAAGTCTAAATACTCCCATTTTTTTTCTACACCTCTATTACTTAAGGCAATTTAAGTGATTTCATCACTTAAATCAGGCATGGCTTTGCTAAGAAGCACAACTATTCCTAAGAGTTTTAAGTTGCAAGCTCTAATTTAACCCCCTCTTTAGTCCATTTCACCTTTTAAAATCACGCTACGTAGAAGCAGTTAGCAGGAAAAGTCAACAGCTCCATCAAGAAAAGATGGAAAGAAATTAACACTAAGTACGGCTGCTGAGAAGTTTGGAGTTTTGTAGTTAATATTTCATCAGCAATGTCCTACAGGGTCCCTGAATACCTGCTGAGCAGCAGATGTGGCTTTCAAAGTCCCTGGTGACCTTAAGTAAGCCCTGGAACCACCACTGTCATTGGTGTCTCGAGGGCCAATCTACACATGCTACTGAGATGCTAAAGAAATTTAGATTAAAAAGGGGGAAATCCTCATCAGAAACAGAAATTAAGGGGGAAAAAAGGGAAAAATCCTCATCTGAAGCAGAAATTAAGACAAAAAAAGGGGGAAATCCTCATCTGAAACATAAAATTAATCACTGGGAAACAATTTCCCTGCGGAAACAGGAGCTGCAAATGAGAGTGTCTATAACCCTCGAGAAAACGAGATAAGCCATGTTCTGTAGAAATCACTTGGAAAGCCATTGCCCTCAGTTCCTTGGGGTTTTGCTGTAACAGGTTTCAAGGGCCTGCCCACTACCCCCAGTACAACACCAGTTATTAGGTGAAGAAAAGTAAACAGACTGCGAGAAAGGACATGGGACTCGAAAGCAGCTCACCTCTTCAAGCAGGCAACTTGACTGTAAATACTCTTTGCCTTCACAACCCTTTCAAGAGAGATTCTGAAATAGGAATGAAGTCAACAGAGAAGACTGGAAACGAGAAGGCTCTGGGGAGACCTTGTGGCCTTCCAGTACCTGAAGGGGGCTACAAGAAAGCTGGGGGGGGACTTGTTAGGCTGTGGGGCAGTAACAGGACTGGAGGGAATGGATTAAAACTAGAAATAGGTCGATTCAGGTTGGACATGAGGAAGAATTTCTTCCAGGAGGGTGGTGAGACACTGGAACAGGTTGCCCAGAAAGGTGGGGGAAGCCCCATCCTTGGAAGTGTTTCAGCCCAGGCTGGATGGGGCTGTGAGCAACCTGCTCTAGTGGGAGGTGTCCCTGCCCACGGCAGGGGGGTTGGAACTGGATGGTCTTTAAGGTCCCTTCCAACCCTGACCATTCTATGGTTCTACGATTCTATGACAGTTTCTGGCCCATTGGAATAACTGTGCTGTTGTAAGGAATTAGCGTTGTTAGTTTTACACAGCGCATGGCAGAGGTGGTAGGATTCCAGTACACGAGGACATCCTGGAACCTACTCAGAAGATTATTGTCATAGAACTGTAGGATCATTTAGGTTGTAAAAGATCTTTAAGATCAGAGTCCTGTTGCTGTTTATGCCGGGAGCGGAGAGATGCAGCAACATATAAATTCAGCAAGAGCAGGCAAAAGAAGCAACTTTATTAATTTACAACCCCATTTTTATACCCCAGCCCCATAGGGCGATTGGTCAGTGATCACCCATCTCCTAGGGTGATTGGCTAAAGTCCTACAGCACCTATTTCAAAGTATTTTTACAATGTACCATAAACAGAACTTATCAAAACACCAGGTGTTAGTCTAGTTTACGAAACGGTCCTACTGTTTCTCATACCACGTGTGAGAAAGGCAGGATTCTCACTGAATATTGTGACAACCTAGGAAAATTCCTCTGCTAGCAGCTTTTCAGCATCCACAAGTCCAACCGTTAACCCAGCACTGCCAAGTCAGCACTAAACCACATCCCTCAGCACCATATCTCCATGGCTTTGAAACCCCTCCAGGGATGGGGACTCCAGCACTGCTCTGGACACCCTGTTCCAATGCTTGACAATCCTTTCTGTGAATACATTTGTCTTCATATCCAACCTAAACCCTTCCTGGTGCAACTTGAGGACACTTCCTTTTGTTCCATCACTTGCTGCCTGGGAGAACAGCCCGACCCCCACCTCGCTACAACCTCCTTTCTTTCACGCAGTTGTAGAGAGCAAGAAGGTTCTCCCATCAACCTTCTCTTCTCCAGGCTAAACAACCCCAGTTCCCTCAGCCACTCCCCACAAGACTTTTTCCTCCAGACCCTTCACCGGTTTCATTGCCCTTCTTTGGACATGCTCTAGCATCTCAATGTCCTTCCTATAGCCAGGGGCCCAGAACTCAACACAGTATTTTAGATCCAACCTCATCAGTGATTGTACAGAGGGACAATCACTTCCCTAGTCCTGCAGGCCACACTACTGCTAAAAGCCAGGATGCTGGCGGCCTTCTTGGCCACCTAGGCTCATATTTACCTGGTTGTTGACCAATAGCCCCAGATCCTTTTCCACTGGGCAGTTCTCCAGCCGTCCTTTCCCAAGCCTAGAGTGTTGCCTGGGGTTGTTGTCGCCCAAGGGCAGGACCTGGTACTTGGCATTGTAGAACCTCAAACCACTGGCCTTGGCTCATCAGTCCAGCCTGGCCAGATCCCTCTGTAAAGCCTTCCCATCCTCAAGCAGATAAACACTCCTATCTAACTTGGTGCTGCCTGCAAACTTACTGAAGGTGCCTTAATCCCCTCATCCAGACCATTGATAAAGATACTAAAGCAAACAGACCGCAGAACTGAGTCCTGGTGAAGGCCAATTTTGACTGGCCACCAGCTGGGTCTAACTCCATTCACCACCACTTTTTGGGCCATCAGCTGCACCTACAGACATATACAGATGTAGTCAAAACAGCTTTTACAGTTTTTGTGATACTGGATACAACAACACGGGAACCCGGTATTCCTATTGATGATGCAAGAAAAGTCAACCAAGTAGCCTTTCAGTTCAAGATTTGGCTTTGGAGACGCCACAGGAGGTATCTCTTTGCACACGTGCCTGACAGCAAGTATGTACACCACATGCCAAGACCTTGAAGAATATGTCAATACCATATGAAAACTAGTTTTGAATTCACATCCAAAACTGTCAGCAAGCTCTACGGGATGTTACATCTCTCCCACAGATACAGGTGAATGTTTCTTAGTAAGATAATTTTCGAGAAACACCACCAACAAAATGAATCACAGAATCATTCAGGTTGGAAAAGACCCATGGGATCATCGTGTCCAACCCTACTCTACAAGTTCACCCCTAAGCCATATCCCCCAACACCACATCTAAGTGACGTTTAAACACATCCAGGGATGGGGACTCAAGCCTCTCCCTGGGCAGCCCATTCCAATATCTCACCAGCCTCCCTGGGCAGCCCATTCCAATATCTCACCACTCTTTCCATGAAGAATTTTTTCCTAGTGTCCAGTCTAAACCTACCTTGTTTCAGTTTGAGGCCATTCCCTCCAATTCCGTCACTAATTACCTGAGAGAGGAGACCAGCACCAACCTCTCTACGATGTCCTTTCATGTAGTTGTAGAGAGTGATGAGGTCTCCCCTCAGCCTCCTCTTCCTCAGACTAAACAGACCCAAATATTTTACACAGACTTGGGAGAAGACCCCAGAAAACATGTTCTTCCTCTGGCAAAGCAGAAGCACACAGAAATTTCAAGTCTTTTCATGTGGAAAAAAAAAAAAAGTGATGAGGATTTTTGACTGCATCATGAGGAGGTTTGTGTTCAATTCCAAACTTGTGCACTTATATTTGCATTGTTTTTTAGGTCAGTCTTCTCCTCATGCTTTGCTTCTAGATAAAGATAAAGCTGCCTTCTCTTTTTCAAGTGCCCCATCTCATCTAGTTTAATGACAGACTTTGAAGCAGGAACAATGAGCTGACAATACCTAGTCCTAAATATGGTATCACCCTGTCATCTACAAAGGCTTAATAATGCTCCGTGTCCTGCAAAATTACAGTATTCCCTACAAATACCAGCAATCAAAAATCAACAGTTTTAATCACCTGCTCTCCTTTAAGCCTCGATAAATTACTCACAGATGTTTCTGTGGCAGGTTACGTTTACACATAAAAGATGAAGAACAAGAGATGAAGCCCTGAGAACAAAGCCCTCTCACCTCTGTTATGCTTCCTAAGCTCGCTGGAGCAGATCTCTATCCTGGCAATTGGATTTCAAATTCCCAAGGCATATCATTGTCCCAAAGCCACCTACTGAATTCACTGCCTTTAATGAAAGCATTTTAATAGATAATGATGCACAAAGGCTATGTCTGGTTGCTCACCAAGTATTTAACAGGCACAGGAGAAAGAGAAACCCGTATGAAATAAAAACGGCACCAAAGAGTCGTCTTCTGCCCTTCCCGTCTCTAAGTGCCAGCTTCCTTCTCCACACTTCAGGAGGAGGTGGGGCTGGGAAAGGCTCCTTTCAGAAGTTCCACCCTTCTTTACAGATGCACAGATTTCATTAATAGTTAACTGGCGACATACAACATTAACTTCCTCTGGTATTCATAGCTTTCCATCCACCCTCGTCCCACGGGAAGGGACAGCTTAGGGCGACCGCTTACAAATATTTTCTGCCCCGTGACACACCACCCCAAGATTTGCTCTTCAGCTTTGTCTGTCTGACTAGCTCGTTTTAAACCAGGAAAATTCCGTTTTTTTTCTGTCAACAGAGGGAAATAGATTAAAACTAGAGATAGGTGGATTCAGGTTAGACATGAGGAAGAATTTCTTCCCCATGAGGGTGGTGAGACACTGGCACAGGTTGCCCAGAGAGGTGGTGGAAGCCCCATCCTTGGAAGTGTTTAAGCCCAGGCTGGATGGGGCTGTGAGCAACCTGCTCTAGTGGGAGGTGTCCCTGCCCATGGCAGGGGGGTTGGAACTGGATGGTCTTTAAGGTCCCTTCCAACCCTGACAATTCTATGGTTCTATGAAATACAAGAATGGCTGACTGACAGAGCAGCCAACTGCCAACCACCACTCCCCTTCAGAGGGACAAAATGTGGAACCAGCTCAAGACTTGACCATTCTCAGGTTTAACAGACTCCTGGTGAAATTGCTTTGAATTTTACCCGTGTCATCGATGGACTAAAGGTTCTAGGCTTGCCACGTGAGCAAACTGGGAAGGTCTTCAAAAGAAAACCATTCCCCTTAAAGCACTGACCTTACTCTTGTTCAAGTTGGTAAGTGCTGTGGAACAACTAGAGAGGTTCTTGAGTCTCATGTCCCCTTAACTCTGAAGGACTTGGAACAAGAGGATGCTCCTGTTACCCATGGCCCTCTGGGACATACAGCCACATATTTCAACATATAAATATCTGAAGCCATTTAATGTACAGCAGCATTCAGAGGCTTCAGTGATAAAGAAGAGCTTTGTCCAGCTGACTGGCACTTCAACAATAAACTCCATTTAAGACTGCCCAGTCTCATTTTATCTAATTACTTACCTCTCTTGCAGGAACAGCAGGCCATTAAGGTTTGATGATTAAGATTTTAAGGCACTGGGAAGATTTATTGTAGTGTACAATTGCTAATTATTATTGTTCGTACCTGCATGTGTGTTGGGAGGAAAAGAGCTATGTGCCAAATAATTTGTTTCACACGTGAAAGCGAAAATATTGGCCTTGTTGTGCTCTCTACAACGTAAACAGATGAAAAAACTGCATTTTAATTTGCAGCCCTTCACCGTGATACTCAGGGTAGATTTATCAAAACCATATGGCTGAGAAAATCCCACCATAAAGGGGGGAAAAAACAAACAAACAAAAAAAAAGGCAAAGAAATGAAATACTTCCCACTGGAATAGCCACGTGCAATGTGCCTTGATAACTTACGACCTGCAGGAATGCAACTTCCCCCCTTTCCTAGGCTTCTTCACTACCTCCCTTCAAGGCATTCCCCGTGACAATGCTACGCACAAGTTACTACTGGCTCCAGATGAGCACTGACAGTGGTTATTTACCACTCATACAGATCGCAGCCCTTTTTTACTTACAAAGGCCTGTGAAGCTGTGACTAGACTCTGTTATCCTGGTGAAAATATGTGCTGCGCACTCAGCCCATCTTTCTCCTTGTTCCATACATGTTCTTCCAGCCACTCAAGTGTCCTTGAGTCTGTGGTTCTCACAGCCTTCAACTCCACTCAGCAGCAGCCTCTGAATGAAAAGACCTTTTCTTTTTTTGTTTTAATTAAGATGTTATAACAACACCCTCTAATGCAACCTGTCTCCTTTCGCATCTGGTATATTCAAAAGCAGTTACTTTTACTGCACCAGAAGAAAGAAATGGTCACACTTCGAATAGCAAAAAAAAAAAAAAAGACAATACAAAACCACTCATCTACAGAAAATTCCACTTTTTTTATCATGCAACAGAAGAAGAAGTCCCATTACAGAAATGTGTAATGTGCTTTTAGAGCCATCAGACAGGAGTTTTAGGTTAAAAACAAGTAATAAGATACCTTAAAAAGTTAAACTGTAGAATTCGCTATCTCTTACTGTTATTCTTAACTTACTGCTTACATTTAAAAGCTGTTTATGGAAAGACATGATTCTTGGCAAGTAAAAAAAGACACTGCAGATGAAATACATGCGCTCAATGTGAGAGCTGAACAGATAGGTAGGTTTGATAGCACTAGGAGTGGTAGCAAATTCTGTTGTAACTGCTCTACCGAAAGATTCTAAGACGAGATTTAGTCTTTCCTCATCAGTATTTCTTGCACAAGAACTAAACTAGGCAAGTTGTTTTCCTACTTGTATCTGCACCCTGGTCGATTCTAACCAAAATGTCTTAAAACACATTTCTGGTCATCCAAAGACAGGCTTGCCCAGGCAGAGGATCAGGCGAAGGGCCTGATGCATAATTTGAACGTGGAAATTAGTCCTGCTCTGCAGTCATTATTTTAGGTATTAAATGTTATTACTTCACTAGACCGAACGTATGACCTAGGAGTCAACACACCTAGGAACTTATGTATTCAGTGACAGCTTCCTCACACGAGGTGCAGCCCCCCCCGAAGAAAGTCTGTGTGTTCCGACCCAGTTTTGCTGTAGGCTTCCATAAAACATACTCTCTTCCCACTGAAAAAAACAACACGAAGCGATGGCAGTTACCCTCCCAAGCTCGTTCCACACGCAAAGACGCTCACAGTCCTCTCTTTTACCACTCACACCTTAATAAGATGGGTAGACAGCGATTACCTGCAACCAACCTCACCATTTTCGTGTCCTACATTTACTTCTGATCCCACCTACAAAACCAAACCGGTTCCCAAATGCTTCCCCAATAAGCAGGAGGGGTACAGAGCAGCTCCTGGCGGTTCCCTATGAAGTCACCGCCTTTGTTGTTTTAAACGTGCAATTTAAAAAAGAATGACACAATCTAGAATATGAGAGAGATTATCCTGAGGTCTGCGGAGGTGTCGATTGCTAGGAGATAAAAAAGCCAACAAAACCTACGCTATTTCTCATCGCCGGCCAACAAAGTTATACTTCGTTCTTGTTCCTCCAAAAACCTTCATAAGGCCAAAAAAACCCCCAAAGTTTCCCTCTGCTAAAAGGCTCGGGGGTTTGCTTTGTCTGCTCTCCGCAAGGCAAAAGGAGCAGGCGGCGGGCAGACCCCAGCCCCCACCCGGCCGGGGGTTGAGAACACCAAAGGCGACCCGGGCAGAAAGTCCACGGGGAGAACCAACACCCCCGGCCGCGCTTTGTGCAGCCTTTTCCTTCCCTCCTCCCCCCACCCCGCTCCGGGCCGGGCCGGCCCCTCGCCCTACCCGCCCACCTCGGCGGGGGCCCCGGCCCCGCAGCAGCCCGCAGGGGACGAGCGGCTCCAAAGAGCCGCGGACCTACCGGCCGGTCGAGAGACGCCGTCCGCGCAGTGAAGGCGGCGATGGAGACGAGGAGCCGGGAGCTGAGCCCTCCCCCGCAGCAGCGCTCGCGTTAGGCTGTGCTCGGCGCCTGTAAGGCAGCGCGGGGAGGAGGTCAGAGCGGAGCAGCAGCATCTCTCCCCGCGCTACTCGCCAGCCCCGGCGCCCCTCTCCCGCACGGCGCGGAGAAGGCGGGAGTGGCGGCTCTCCCCGCCCCACCGCTCCCTCTCGTCTTCCCCCTGCCAGCGGCTGGAGCCGCTAACCAGCAGCCGCCCCTCCGACCCGGCTTAGCGAGCGCGGGTACCCACCGCGGCCGCCCGGCGCCGCCGGCCCGGCCTTCCCGCTGCCCGCTCGACTCCACGCCGCTCCGCCGGCCGCTGCCCCCTCAGGGCCGCCAGCAGAGGGGGGAGGCGGCCGCGCTGCCGCCCTCCACCCCCGACGGCCGCTCCCTCCCTCCTTCGCTCGTATCCCCGAGGCGCTGCGGGAGCTGCTGACACAGGCCCGGTCCCGCCCTCTCCCTCAGCGCCCGGCCCGGCCCGGCCCGGCCCCGCCCCGCCCCGACCTCTTCCCTCCCTCAGCATCCGGCCGGAGCGCTAAAGTAACTTGAGAATTTACTTTCTCGAGGTTAAACTCCTGCGCTGATTGCGACAGCAGGTCGAGGGAGGGGATTCTCCCCCTCTACTCCACTCTGCTGAGACCTTACCTGGAGTGCTTCGTCCAGTTCTGGAGCCCCTGTTACAAGAAGACTATGGATGTGCCGGAAAGTGTCCAGAGAAGGGCCACGAGGATGCTGAGGGCTGGAGCACCTCTCCTATGGGGACAGACTGAGAGCGTTGGGGTTGTTCAGACTGGAAAAGGCTCCGGGGAGACCTTCTTGTGGCCTTCCAGTATCTGAAGGGGACTACAAGAAAGCTGGGGAGGGACTTTTTAGGCTGTGGGGCAGTGATAGGACTGGAGGGAATGGATTAAAACTAGAGATAGGTGGATTCAGGTTGGACATGAGGAAGAATTTCTTCCCCATGAGGGTGGTGAGACACTGGCACAGGTTGCCCAGAGAGGTGGTGGAAGCCCCATCCTTGGAAGTGTTTCAGCCCAGGCTGGATGGGGCTGTGAGCAACCTGCTCTAGTGGGAGGTGTCCCTGCCCATGGCAGGGGGGTTGGAACTGGATGGTCTTTAAGGTCCCTTCCAACCCTGACAATTCTATGATTCTATGACAACCTGTTCTTGGCCCCAAAGGTGCTTGGCTTTGTTGGTTTGGTTTTTTTGGTATTTTTTTTTGAGGGGGGATGATGTTACCTCTGGCTGCTCCCCGGTCCGGCTTCAGCTGGCAGTCTGGGTTCTTTATGACAGGAGTCCCATGTCCTTTTGACCCGGTCCTGAGGGTGCGGAAGAGATGGGAAGCTGGGAGGGGAACCAGCCCTCAGCAGATATTGCATTTCCCATCAGCAGCCAAAGCATTGCTACATTGTTCAGTGGGGGAAAAAAAAGAAAACAAACCAAAAAAAAACCCAAACACCCCAAAACAAAAACCCAACCAACAAAAAGTTGCACACAGCAAACTTATACAAACCAAAAAAAAGCTTAATGGCAAAGGTTTCAAATACAGTTTTAGACTGTGAGGCAAACTGTGGTCAGGAAAAGATCTGCTTGGCAAGGTGAAAAGTTTCTTGAAAGTTCTTTTTCCACTTTGAAGGTGAGAGGCAGTGTGGGGACCCGTTGACCTCTGGTGGTTTCTGCACCCCCTCCCTCCTTTTTGGAGGGAGACTGGGAAAGGAAATAGTCACAAGGTAGGAAAAATAAGTTGCAGAGAATACTGTCAGCACAGATGTGTCCCCAAATTCAAGTTATGTGAAAAAACATAAATGAACTTTTTCAGAATGATAGTCTGGAAGAATCGTTTCTATTAAAAAGAAACAAAACCAAATCAAACAACCCAGAAGCCAACAAACATTTTTGTGGAAACAGTTGCTTTAGAATAAATAAAAAAATGTTGGGCTGTAACTGTTTCATAACTAAATACCTATTCCTTCGCACAAGCATTGACTCCACTTGAAAGTGGGTCTGCCAGAAGTCGTAGTACCCGTGACTTTGTGTAAGACGTAACAAAAATAAAAGATGAGTAGTAGAACTAATTAACATTTTAAGAGGCAACGGTAATCTGAGATGTTGTTAGCTATGACATTTGAATATTATTTTCTTGTAATACGAGTTCCTTACGTTGATAACTATCTGCTTATATTTTAAGGTGAGCTGAATATATTGGTATCCACATTTCCAGCAAGACCTCGGTTTGGTCTGAGTACATTTATATCCTCCACAGTGCGAGCCCACCTCCTCTTTCTACACATTAATAATGTCTTGCTGAAGTAAGAATATTTGTAACGGGCTGCCCAGAGAGGTGGTGGACTCTCCATCTCTGGAGACATTCAGAACGTGCCTGGACGTGATCCTGTACAACCTGCTCTGGCAGAAGGGGTTGGACTCAATGATCTCAAGAGGTCCCTTTCAACACCTGCCATTCTGTGAGTCTGTGATGGGTGTTGATGCTCAGGAGTAGATTTTCTCCTAAAACTCTGCTTCCGTGCCTCAGGTCACTTTATATTTGCTACAACCCATATATTCTTTTTTACCGTATTTGAAGGTGGAGCACAGAAAGAACTCTTTGCAGGACTGTTTTCCAGCAAAGGTACAGTATTAATTCAAGTAAACAGAATGAGTAAAATGGGACTTACAGATCCAATCTACATAAGAAGGCAATATTGTCTTCTTGTACTAGAATATGCTGCTGAATATGGAATTCCCCTCCCTAAAATTTCACCTCTGTTAAAACACTGCAAATTGGATTGCATTTTACTTGCCTCTAAAGAAGATTTAGTTCCTCGTTCTTCATTCTACTAACGAGCATCTCTTTGGGACAGCATTTTCCTTACTCTTGTAAATGTAGATGCCCAATTATCTCATTAGACTATTTGAATTTAGGTTGTTTTGTTTAATTAAACATCCTCAACAAGGAAACTTGGAGCTTAAGATCAATGAAAAAAAAAAACATTTCCAGCCTCACCTACTGTACCTTTTACAGGGATGCAAATACATGGAGAGCATTTCCATAACTTGAGAACATTTCTTGCATCCCTGACGAGAGGACACAACACATTTGTGCACAAGCAACTGCTGCCTTGGACTGTCTCCACTGTGGAAAAATGAAATGGCTTTTGTCAGTCTGGTACTTCTGCCATTTATCCCAATGTACATTTACTGCAAAGTCTGACACTCCGGGACTTACCTTAATAGATTCCTGAGTGTGACACTTTCCCCTGCTGTTCAAAGGAAGTTTCCATGCTAACCAGACTTATAAACTTTTAAATTTTCCCCTTCAGAGTGTCTGGTGAATAAATACACTCCAATTACTCCACCATCAATACCTTGCATTGTTCTCTCATAGCTTTGCTTTAGTGTAGTGCAGCTTTGCTTAGGAGAAAAAAAAAAAAAAAAAACAACCAAATTACTTTATCTACTGGTTCTTGTTGAAACTTCCTTAATAAACACGTGTGCCTCTACCTATGTCTAAACTAGGGGAGTCAAGAGCACCTCCAAGTTCCTGGTCTGGGATGCACGTCTGGCCACATCTTGACTGCATATCAGGACAAAACCAGTACAACCCTCACTTCATCTATGCTTATGGGTAAGTGAGGAGCCAAAACTTGTGTGGAACGTTGCAGGGTGTGTGTAAAGGTCAGTGTAGAGGAAGGCTGAGTATTCACACTTTGTGACTAAGGGAAATCGTAGCACACAAAAAAAAAAAGACCAATATAACTGTATCTTAGGGCAGTTCTCACACAAGTTCTTCTCAAAACACCTCCTTTTGGAGTTAGACTGTATTAGGGTATTATCATAGAATGGTTTGGTTTGGAAGGGACCTTAAAGATCATCGTGTTCCAACCCCCTGCCATGGGCAGGGACACCTCCCACTAGAGCGGGTTGCTCAAAGTCTCATCCAACCTTCTACTGAGAGACCATCCACAACTTCTCTGGGCAACGTCTTCCAGTGTCTCACCACCCTCAAAGTAAAAAACCTCTTCCTAATTCTAATTTAAATCTACCCTCTTTCAGTTGGAAACCTTGTCCTACTCCAGGTGTGGTCTTGTGAGAGCAGAGCAGAGAGAATCATCTCTCTCGACCTGCTGGCTACACCTCTCTTGATGGTGGCCTGCTGGGCTGTGAGTGCACATTGCTGGCTCATACTCAGTTTTCCATCCCAGAGTCCTTCTCTGCAGCGTTGTTCTCAATCCACTCCTTGCCCAGCCTGTACTTAGGCTTGGGTTTAGGGGGTGTCCTTCTGTTATCTAAAAGATCCTAAGAAGATGACAATGAGTTCTTCAGAAAGAAGCAGCAAGAAGAAATGGCTACCACAAGATTAGATCTCTGAGAAAGATGAAGACTTAGTACAGCAACTGTCTGGGATTTTCAAAAGCGACAATTAATTCTAGGCGGCTCCCAGTTTTGGTGCCCAAACAAGGACCTTATTTTCCAAAAGCAGACAGTTAAGTGGTGTCTAAAGTTTGGCAGCTTCATTCATAAATCACTTCAGAACTATTATCTGCTTTATCTGCTAAGTGACAATCAAGGGAGACTGCCCGCAAACATTTGATAAGGCTGAATGCCAGTGAGAAGAAGTAGTTTTGGTTCCCACCTGCAAGGAAATCCGTCTGGAGGGCCAGTGAGGTTTGAAGTGTGCTCATTGGCCCTGTGTGAGTATGGTTGCAGAAAAGAGGGCTGAAACTTCCTTGGGAGTATAGTTACACACCACACAAACCAGAAAAAAACCCAGAGATTTTACTAGGAAAATATTCCCTACAGTAAGACTTACAGCTCTTGAGGATAATCTTCAGGAAAATCTAATTTACAGGAGCTAATTAGCTTTAGATACTTAAAACCAGACTGGTTGAAATAGTAGTAAATACACAGCAGAGAACAATCTTGCCCAGACAGAAAGTACTTGTTCAAACAGGTCCTTTCAGCATTTAACTTTGGAGTCTCTCTTAATGAAGGTTTTGTTCAGGACTGTTAGAGTCAAGAGTTAAATGAGAACAGCGGAAGAGAGACATTAAAATGTATAGGGAGAGTCGGAGAAAAGGAGTCAGTCTTCTGTGAGATTTGAAATGAGATGAAGGGTCACTGAGGCTGAGAAACCCACAAAGGCTGTCCCAGACTACAGCTGGTTTGGAAGAAAAGGCTCTCACATCAACAGCAGCCAGATTGTGCGAGAGGACAGACCAAAGTCTAGACAAGTGTCAGTGGGGTGGGGATGGCGCGGAGAAGAGAGGTTTTCCTTTTCCCCAAACTGTAATGTTTCTATAATTCCATCATTGATGACACTCAGCTGACCACATTTGAAAGGCCAGACAGCCAGTTTGAAGTTTGAGTTTTCCTTTGGTGTAGCTCTCCCTTCCAGTATCTGAAGGGGGCTACGAGAAAGCTGGGGAGGGACTTGTTAGGCTGTGGGGCAGTGATAGGACTGGAGGGAATGGATTAAAACTAGAGATAGGTCGATTCAGGTTGGAAATGAGGAAGAATTTCTTCCCCAGGAGGGTGGTGAGACACTGGCACAGGCTGCCCAGAGAGTTGGTAGAAGCCCCATCCTTGTAAGAGTTTAAGCTCAGGCTGGATGGGGCTGTGAGCAACCTGCTCTAGTGGGAATTGTCCCTGCACAGGGAGTTTCAGCAAGCAAATGTCTGCAGGCAAACAATCTAACGTGTAGATCCAGCATTTACATCCTGTGTCCTATTTTGTTGTGCTTTCAGAGCTGTTGAAATTCCTGTGGCTGCACACAGAATTTTTTTGCTGCTTAAGCAAATCTCTACTTTTCCTAGGTGAGAGGAATGATGGGAAACTCAGTTTTTTAGACTTATTCTTAAGGATTGCACAGGTTTGCTGTTTTTGACTCGATAATATGTGCATGTTCAGATGCGTTATCTAAAACCTAACTGGAAGGGATGGGAACTGAGAGTAGAATATAAGAGATGGCTGAAATTACAGGTGATGAAATAGATCAGTAAAGATCAAAATCTCCATGGATGAAGAGATGATGGTAAGAGACACCACTGCAAACTGTCAAATCGGTAGATGCTTTGAAACAACCAGCAAAAAAGGACTGAAAGTAGACTCCAGGGAAACAGAGTGAGAGAGTCACAGAATGAAAGAAACAGCATCTCTGTAAGAACTACTGAAAGAACTATCAAGGAGTTAAAAGAAAAAAGAAAATCCAATGCTTATGACATCCAACACCTTCAAAATATTTTACTCTCTTTAGTGGTGGTAGAATTTATTTCCATACTCACCAAAATCTCTTCTATCTGTAAATCTCTTTAGGGTTATCGCTCTCTGCAAGAGTTCCACCAGATTACACTGAAATATGCAGAATTACTCCAGATTTACACTGAAGTTACATAAATCTGACTCTGCAAGGAACAATTCTTGTTCCCCCTACTTTATAAACTACCATAATTTACGTTTCTCCTCAGGTTTGCCATAAAAAGCTGTGAATTAATGTGACCAAAAACCTTCTTTGTTCCTAAGAAATGCCCCTCCATTCTTAGGTAAGGAACTATTTTAATATCTATTTTTAAAGTTGTGCAAAATTAAGCTTTTTAAAATCTGTGTGCTGGGATATCTGATTATAGGTTTGGGGTTTTTTTATGTAATCAGACAAAAATTATCAAACTAAAGACCCTGAGTTCCACTCTAGGAATGACAACCTCTTCATGTAGCTATGCCCACTGAAGTATGTTACTTTTCATTTTATTGGAATAACTGCATTTGTTTGTGGATCTGTGGACTTTACCTTCCTTTCTTGACTGCTCACTATCACTGAGCTTTCATGATAATGCTATTTTTTTTTTTTTCCTTTTTAATTCACTACCAATTCATTTCATTGTCATGAATTTTAAATAAAGTGTCTTAAAAAAACAACCCAAAACAAACAGAAAGACACTTGCTTTTGAACTCCTCATCCAGATTAAATGGCATCCCTTTATTCTGGTGAATTTTATCTTCAGCAATACCTATTCCAGCCATTCTAGTTGACTCCTGTGAGATTTGCACGTAACCATCCATAGAAGTTTCACATCTACTTTGGCGATTAAAAGACTTATATTGATTAATATAATTATATAATAATTTGTTTGACACTTCTTTCCTCCTCCTATTTAGCTCTGTCACATTGTTTCTCTTAATACCATTTTACTGCCTTGCTAAATGGAAATTATTTTTGGTTGGCCAGTCTTTTTCATGTTGGAAAGGTTCTATTATTCACATTTTAAAGAAGGAAGAACTGGTACATTTTGGGTTAATACTTGGGGCAAAGTACTGAAAGCTTTGACTTCCAGTCCCACTCTCTTCCTACGGAGGAGTCCAGAAGGAATCAGACTCTTTGCATCGTCCGTGGAAGTTTTTCTTCTGGCTACACGTAGCAGTAGTTATCCATCTATTTTCACTTCCCTGCCTTTCAAATATGCTCTGTACTATTCTAAATGTAAAACATGCCCTTTCCTCCCTCCAAGTGTGGAGATTGTTAAGTAGAAGACTATCTTATTTAAATTTCAGATTGCTTCTTTGTAGAACACTTCCTTATGGTGGAACCACTGGTTTATCCTTTTAAATAAAATCTTTACTCAGCATGGTTAGAAATTACAGGGCATTGAACACAGGGAACATTTCAGGTTACGTTTGCAACAGAATTCAGTGCGTGCAAGTACAGTCAGAATGTAAGAATGTTCTGATCTTTTGAGTCATTTCCATTGTTCTGAGGTGGCAGCTCTCTGACTTGACACTACTCAAACTAATTTACCTATGTCACCTAAAAACCAAATAAATTGTACCTCATTCTCTTTGTTTGGCAGCTTGGATTTTTAAGAACCCAAGCAGAAAATGTACCACGTATACTCATTACGTGACTACTTAGAATGCACCCGCTTTGCACTCATGGAATGCATCTGATTATGTCAATCCCAGTCAGTCATTGCCATGCACCACGCAACAATGGCTGAACCCAGTAAGAGAAGCATCAATGCAGAGTGGACCAGTGCCACAGCATGTGATGGTACCGTCCTTTTCCTAGCACCATTACATTTGCAAGCACTTTTGTACTCTCTCTTTCCCCAGTGAGCCACGACTGTCCATAGCATGTAGCATCAGTGAACAGAGGTTGTACACCAGCCAAACCACCAAGTGTCATCGTGTCAAGATATCCATAACTGTCCACAGCACGGTAGCATCAGTGAACAGAGGTTGTAGACCAGCCAGACCGCCAAGTGTCATTGTGTCAAGCGGGCCACGACTGTCCATAGTACAGTAGCATCAGTGAACAGAGGTTGTACACCAGCCAAACCACCAAGTGTCATCGTGTCAACTGTCATCAAGCATATCATGCATCCAAGGCAGCACACAGCCCCTGAGCAGGTAAGGAGGATTCAAGCCTTAGCTGCTTTTGCCTGCTTTCCCACCCCACCTAAAGACTGAAAGCAAGAGCTGGGACTAGGCACATAGCTGCTGAACTGAGTATGCGTTGCAAAGGTCAGAGCCATCAGCTGGAATTTGGGGTGCTGGGGCTGGGCTGGTTGTGTGCCAGGGAGGGAGACGTCCATGGGAGGCTGGGTGTAAAGCCCACTACAGGAGAGCAGCGCTGAGCCACTGGGCTCAAAGTGTAGCTGGGTGCTGAGAAGCACGGCAGCAGACTCAGATTTGGCAAGGCTGCTTGAGGCAGAGCGCTGTGTTTGCAGCAGCTCTGGAGGCAGGCACAGACAGGACAGATGGAGAGTCAGGAACGGGGAAGTTACAGAATCACACAGAATCACTCAGGTTGGAAAAGCCCCTTGGGATCATCATGTCCAACCATTAGCCCTACTCTACAAGTTCACCCCTAGACCATTTCCCCCAACACCACATCCAAGTGATGTTTAAACACATCCAGGGATGGGGACTCAAGCCTCTCCCTGGGCAGCCCATTCCAATACCTCACCAGCCTCCCTGGGCAGCCCATTCCAATATTTCACCACTCTTTCCATGAAGAATTTTTTCCTAGTGTCCAGTCTAAACCTACCTTGTTTCAGTTTGAGGCCATTCCCTCTGGTTCTGTCACTAATTACCTGAGAGAGGAGACCAGCACCAGCCTCTCTACAATGTCCTTTCAGGTAGTTGTAGAGAGTGATGAGGTCTCCCCTCAGCCTCCTCTTCCTCAAACTAAACAGGCCCAGCTCCTTCAAACGGTCCTCATATGATCTATTCTCCAGTCCCTTGACCAGCTACGTTGCCTCCTCTGCACCCGCTCCAGCCCCTCGAGATCTCTCTTGTACTGAGGTGCCCAAAACTGGACACAGTACTTGAGGTGAGGCCTCACCAGTGCTGAGTACAGGGGGACAATCACCTCCCTGCTTCTGCTGGTCACACTATTTCTGATCCAGGCCAGGATGCCCTTGGCCTTCTTTGCCACCTGGGTACCCTGCTGGCTCATATTCACTCGCTTGTCAAGTTGTCACACTAAAGTGTCAGCGGCTTGTCTGGAGAGGGCGGGCTGTGCCATGACATTTGATTGATGAGCAAACAGAGCTACCAGTGAGGTTTACCTCTTTTTTGTCACCACTAGTGCCAAGAATAATCTTATTCCAAATTGAAAGAAGCTTTTTAAAGTACTTAACTCCCCTTTAAGCAGAAATTGTGTTATTTTTCTCCGTTTCCCATGCTAGAATTTGGTTGTGTTGCCCACAGTTCTGTGTAAGTTATCCCCTTGCACGGACACAGAAAATAATAGTGCCCCAGGGAAGATGCACTTACCACAAATGCAAACTGTGTCCAAGGGGTATGTTCAATTCTTAGTGCATTCCATGACAGCAAATCATAGACACCTGACCAGTTAAAGCTGGAGGAAAAAAAATGTATAGAGATCATCATTAACAGAGTGCTCTTACTGCCTGCATTGTACTATTGCACGGCTACAAACAACAATACCCTGTGGTCTATATCACAGTAAGTCTACCTGAAGCCAGAATTGGGAAACTGCCACTATTTAGAGGGAAAAATATTGGCTTATCTTTTTCCACAGCGTATTTTCTGACCCTCATGTACCAAAAATTCCCCAGAGAAGTATCTTGACACCTTCAAGAACAGCAGACTACTTCTGGGCTTGGCAACCGAGCCTTGTTACTGGTTTTGTACCTTGTTAAGGAAAAGCTGTCCCCTTTTCACCTATAGACTTGCCTAGAGATAGCCCATTTTTGGAATGATTTTTCTGACTCTCCAGTATTTTGGGTTTTTTTCTGCCAGTGGACACTTTACTTTTTTCCTTTCTCTCTTCCCAGGTGTGAACTTTTCATGTTCAGAGACCATTCTTCCCTCATAGAGACACTCTCTGCCTCTTCTACAGACCAGCGAGCCAGCAGCAAGGATTTTGGAGAACCAGAGCTCCATACCTATGTGCTAAGCAGTGACAAAGGCTCTGAAGTCAGTCAAGAAAGGTGTGAGCTGTGATGATTTCCATCCAGACTGAATGGGCACATCCTTCTGTGTGACAGGAGTGTATTTAGCCAGGGCTGAAGTGGGAAAACTGAAGAAGCCTAATCTAGAAATAGCTGTAATTCTGTGCAGCTTGTCCGTAAAACAGCATTTGTCTGGTCCTCTGGAAAATGCTGGTACTTTAAGGGTTTGAGGGAGTTGTTATCATTTAAGAAAGCATGGGGATTCTTGACTTGGAAGGAGTCAGAGGCAGATGTCCAGCTTTCATGTGACTATGAGGACGAACAAGGAAGAAAAAAATCAAGGTGAAAGAAAAGAAAATGAATAGAGGGTGTCTATCAACCTCTGTTATATCTCCTGTCTTGAAAAGCAATTAATTAATTAAGCCAAGGAATGCACCCAAATGCAGTGTCCCCAAGGTACTAACTTACCTGCTTTAAAATGTAGCTTAAGACAAGAGACTCTTAGCTCAGATGCTGGCCCAAACCCTTAAGCTGGATGTGCGTGGGGAGAAGTCTCTTTTTCTATTACAGGAAACCATTTGGTGTCAACTATTTCCTTTAAAACTTTTCATTAGAACCATTGTCTCCAAGGCTTATCAGGCAGGGATCTCAACAAGCAAACTTTAACCATTTTGTTCTGCACATGCAGAAAACAAAATGGGAAAGAACAATTTGGGTTTCTTTTTTCATTTCTCGTTTTAATCTGAATTATCATTGCTAATCTCTTACAGTTGCTAGATAGCTGCAGGAATACATTAGATATGAAATCATCAGAGGGGAATAACCACAAGGTTTTTTTTTTTAGGCTGTGGAGGAGTGGGAGCAAGAACATGAATTATGGAAAGTGAATTTATCTGGAGATCATGGAAAATTTGAATAACTTTTCACAGGTCCTGGGGAAATACTTTAGTATTTTTCAAAACAGTCTTTAAGATTCCTATTTCCTGCTGGTATCGCTGCCTTAGACCAGTACGAGCGGTGTATTTTAGATAAATAAGCCTGACAAGCTCCATTATTACACTGTTTTTCTTTCTGATAAAGAGAAGCACATGACATTACTCAATTTTAATATGAATCAGCTCTCTTCTCTCTGACAGCAGGCTCGGCTGTGCCAGCAATTGCTCAGGAACCTTACCTGGTGAGCAGATTGAAACTCCCATCAGCTCAAAAGTTTCTGCAGTGTTCAGCTGAAGGAGTCGGCCTCCTGATGTATGGCTTCTCTGCATGTCATTTGTCAACTTAGTTTCTAAGTGCTCTGATCAGTAGTGTGTGTAAATAAACATGAGCCCGTGGATGGCTGGTGGTTGTTCAAAACAAGTACAGGTTGGTTGTTCAGTCTTTGGGATTATTCAAGCAGACTAAGCGACTGCACACTCAAGTCAAATGCTGTGGTTGCTCTTCCATGGGTAGACAACCCAAGTGGAGGGGCTGAAAGCAGATGCACCTTGCAATTAAGAAAAAACCCCAAGATTTTCTTGCTTGTTGGGCCCTAAATCAGAGTTCTCTGCATAGAGCTATGCATAAAATGGCACTCAGAAAAACAATGCTTACAAAAAGGAAACAAGGGAGGACCAGAGTAGACTGATGTAATTTGGAAAAGGCAAAAAAAGGAGGAATCCTTTCCAAAATTCCACCGTGTGGGCGAGTACTTTTTCTTCTCAAATCCCTCGTAGTTAAGATAGTATTTCCTGAGTAGGAATTTCCTGAGTAGTATTTCCTGAGTAGGAATAATAATAATAAAAACAACTGTAGCGAGGTTTTCATTAAATATAAGAAAAAATACCATATACATGAGCCATCAACAGATCAGTCATTTGAATTGTACAAGTTAACTTCCTCTTGATCCACTCCAGTCCAGGGCAGGGCTTTTGTGTTATACCACTGGATGGACAGCCTTCTTCCCGTGGTACACTGGCCGTAACTGACTCACAGTTGATGCCCCACGTGCAGTCACCATGTGAGCTGCTTTTTGAACTGGAACACCTGAGAAAACAAACATCCATTGGAGCATCACAGGGTAGTTTCCTTTCCTGCCTTGCCTCTCTGATGCTCTCCTGCACTTGGACTCTGTCCCGATGCTCCTCCGTACACACGCCTTCCTTTGCAGCTTTCCTAAGAATTTCCAGAAGGAGGGAGGTTACATTTCTGTGGCACCATCACACTCTTGCTCCAGGAGTGGGGATGAGATGAATTCACTCTTGGTTGCCTCCTTAGCCATTTCAATGCCTAACTAAAACTTGCTGCTCATGTGTTTGTAGTTGGTTACGGACTTGATTCACCCTTTGACTTGAAACACCCTGCATGTTTCCACCCACTTCTCTGTCCTGCTCTAGCTGGGAGGTGCTTTCTCTCCCATTGCAGCATCCACGTTATTTTATACCTAGAAAAATCTCATTTTAAGGCAGATTTTAAGGGCATTAGTCTACTCCAATGCTGGTGCCCTTCAGCTGTCTTCCTAATACTCCTCATGTTCAAAGATAGTGTGAAGCAAAGGAAGCATAACGAGAACTAGAAAATGGAATGCAATGTTTTCTCTCTGGAGGGAGATGTTGCTGATATTGCCACAAACACACCGAAGTCAGTGGAGCTGTGCTCATTAGCTATGCCTGCTACAGCTCAAAGTCCTCATTACCATTAGTTGTGTAATTATTACCCAAGAAAGGGTCCAGGGGATATTTTTTACGACACTGCCAAAGTGTTTTCCCTTACAGAACAATCAACCAGAAGCAGGTATTTTAGTCTGCCACCCAGTTGTAACTGGTTTAATGCTGTAGACACTTTTCTGTACCAGAAACAGACTTTACTGCAGACCACAGACTGTTCCACAGACACTTTAAGTGAACTAACTTCAAGTGTTTAAGAGAACAAATCTGAAACTTGTCTGGTTCTAGCTTTGTTATTTAATTGAATGCTGCAGAACTGAAATATATTCCTTACACAAGGGACTGCAGTCTGTTCTGCTCTGAAAAAAAAACCAAAACAGCTCCCTGGCCATAATTTCTTTCACTGTTAAAGCAAATAATGAACAAAATCAGATAGTTTAAGAAAGAAACTTGAAATTAGCATGCTACTTAATCTTTCAGCCTAATATTTTTGCTATCTGCATGCTTGGGGTGCTTAGCCTGTTTTATATTTCATATCAAATATGCTTCATGTGCTTGCAGCAGAGCAACACCGTCTTGGCACAGCTAGCACGCCATTAGCATGGGTGCTGGGACCAGAAACCTCTCTCTGCTTCAAAACATCAGAACAGAAAGCTTTCTGGAAGAGCATGTCCTCCCCCCAAAATCTCTGGTCCTATTTAAATGAACAGATGAGTGTGGCTGAAACTCTGGAATTCTTACTAAAAACTATTTTCATATTGTGTTTATGTTTTTATAGATGTATATAAACATGTATACATGGACATGTTCCTGTGTGACCTGCCCTGGGTGACCCTGCTCTGGCAGAGGGGTTGGACTCGACAATCTCCAGAGGTCCCTCCCAGACCCTACCATCCTGTGATTCTGTGTATTTTCCCTGTACCATCTCTTACTTTCTCTGTCATTAGATTTACCATCAGTCTCTCGCTATCTCCGTCACATTTTGGCATTCACAGATGAGTTTACTAACAACAAAACCTCTTCCCTCCGTTTCTTTATTCCTTAGGAACGCGAGCTATCGTTTTATAATTGCTCAGGAATTAACACCCAGCTTCACAGATTCTTAAATACGGGGAGATTTTAATTCAGACTCTCTGTGGGGTACTAAAAAAATCACATTGTCAACATAACAATAATTCCTTAACGGACACGGGAGTGGTGTTGTTCTTTCCACTACCTTTGACAACCTCTTATTTCTGATAAAAACCGTGGAAGAGGGGGGGGTCACTGGTTTTCTGCACGTGATTTTGAGTGGAGATGCAGCCATCCTGGGAAGCTGAGGAAACTGCATTTGTAGTTTGTTTAAGGTGTGATTACAGATGGCCAGTCCTGATGCGTAATGCTCCTAAGACGTGCGAGGATAGAACAGGAGTTTGTAGTTGCCTACGGACTCAATTCACCCTTTGACTTGAAACATCCTGCATATTTCCACCCACTTCTCTGTCTTGCTCTAGCTGGGAGGTGCTGTGGGTAGGAAAAAGAGTGTGTGCAAATGGCCAACCTCAATGTCTGGCAGAAGACAGCAACACATGAAATAGGAGCATGCTGGAGATAACAAAAAGGATATCCTGACAGCCTAAAAAAAACCCCAAACACACACACACACAGACACACACACACATATATATTAGTTCTTAAAACAATAGGATGTAGTATGGTTGTGCTCTTTGTGCCAGTGCATCTATCCTTGACTGAAAACCTGTTCTGAAGAAGAGAAGAGAGAAAGAGAGGAGGGGAGAGGAGGGAAAAAAAAAAAAAAGAGAAAAGAGAAAAAAATAGAGATAAAAGAGAAAAGAAACATAAAATACCCTCTGCACTACAGTGAACTGGAGGCAGGTTTACAGCCCTATTTCAGGGTTGCATTGCAACACCACCAAAAAAACAAAACAAAACAAAAGCTATCGTGCCAAAATATTTCCAGGGATATTTGCCCCAAACAGAACACTAATTTCAACATATATGCAATATATATATATATATCTATATGCCCCTCTACGATGCCATTTCCTTTCCTAACTAGCCTCTGAACACGTTAAGCACTGCGGCATGACTTCCTCACACACATAGCACACGTAGCAGGGAATTCAGACACCTGCTGGAAACACATTGCCTGGGCCAGGCCTTACTGCTTTCTGGGAAAGAAACGGCTTCCATTCAGCCCGGGGAATTTATAGCAATTCCTCAGTTGCTTGCTGTGGTGTTATTCCTCTGGCTGCTCTTCCACTTAATGTGAAGAAGGGAAAAAAGAAAAGCTCATGTGCAGTTGCTGTGTTACATAGGTGTTCCCTGCATCTTAACTGTACATCACCTACACCATCCAACCAACGGAAATCATTCCCTGCACAGACTTCACCCTGAAGTGCAAAGTCATTAGCTCCTCACAGCAAGATTATGATGTTGATACAGCAATGGTGTTTTTTCCTCACTTGTACCACACATCTTCCAGGGGATGCAGCAGGAATTTGGATGTAAGGCACATCTTCCAGGGGGTGTAGCAGGAATTTGGATGCAATCACTACTGCAGGAAGCTTCTCTGACGTGGTAAAATGAGAGATGTGATAATGACTGGATGCTATTACCTTGAAGAGAGCTCATTTCCTGAGCTGATGGGGTAGCCGCTAATAAATGAACTTGCTAGAGTGTCAAAACAGAAGATGCAAACTCTTGGCAAGATGAATGTTTTCTGTAACGTTACCATCTTTCTCTGTGTGGAAGCACCAGGTCCAACTGTATGGATCTAAAGGAAAGTTTATCCTAAAGCAGTATTACTCACAGTACTCACGTGTGATGTCTTTCATCTCCAGTCTGCCACTCCTGACTATTTCCACTGCTGAAGAAGATGTTACAGAGGTAAGGACTGATTAATATTATGACAAGGTTGATCTCTCTATAGCTTGGTGGTACTGTTGAGACCCCACCTGGAGCACTGCATCCAGCTCTGGAGTCCTTAGCACAGGAAAGACATGGACCTGTTGGAGCAGGCCCACAGGAGGACCACAAAAATGATCAGAGTGATGGAACACCCCTGATAGGACAGGCTGAGAGACTTGGGATTTTTCAGCCTGGAGAAGAAAAGGCTCTGAGGAGACCTTGTTTGCAGCCTTTCCAGCACTTATCTTTCATATATTGTTTGTATTCTTATATTTCTTATAATTGCTTGGGGATTTTTTAGCAGAGCCTGTTGCGACAGGACAAGGGGTAATGGTTTTAAACTAAAAGAGTTTAGATACAAGGACAACATTTCTTTACAATGAGGATGCTGAAACACTGAAGCAGGTTGTCCAGAGATGCTTCAACCCTGGAAACATTCAAGGTCAGGTTGGCTGGGGCTCAGTGACCTGGTCTAGTTGCAGATGTCCCTGCTCATTGTAGGAGGGGGGCTGGACCAGATGACCTTTAAAGGTCCCTTCCAACCTATTCTACGATTCCGTGATGGTTCCTGGATAAGAAGGCAAATGTTACTACATCACACACCAGACGTAAGACTTATCACTCTCCGAAGGAATAAACACAGGAATCAGTCAATGACAGATTCAGAGACCATGGCAACCTTCTTTTTTAAAGAAACAGTTGACCATTACAGATGTGTCATGACTTTTTCTCCTGTTTCACTACATGCCCTTCTAGTTTTTTTTAATCTATATTACCTCAATGCATGGAATGGCTGGAGACAACCCACATACTCTCAGGGCGGAGTTCACCAAAGAGGGGTCCTCAGAGAACAGGAAACAGAGACAAGAAACATCTTCCTGCATGAGAATTGCTTTGTGTTACCTACAAGAATTTAACCAGAGGAAAGTTCTGCACAGATTGCAAAAGCTACTGTGGTAAATCAGAAAGTTTCAAATTGTTTTCAATATTACCAGAAACTGAAGGAAGGTATATTTAAGGTATGGTTCAGCCAATGCCTTTCTGTTAAAAGTGAATGTAAATAGGGAAAAAAAACCCTCAACAAACAGACAAACCAACCCAAAAAACAACCAGAGCAGAGATTTGTGGAGAAAAGAACTTAACACAAAGCGATTTCCCAGCATGACAGCGTTGTCCAGTTGTGCTGCCCGATGGCTGAGCTGTCTGAAGGGACGACAAATCTGCTTACGTAGCGGGTCTGTTTGGACATCTCATTGTATGCTCTGCTGGAAGAAGTTTTCACTCTAATTTCAAGTTGGACACAGACCAGACAGCTGAAAATTTGTAAACAGTAATTGCTGAAATTCTTTGTGGCCTTTGACTTCCAGGGCTCCAAATAGTTTGGAAGAGTTTGATGGTGGCCAAATCTACCCAGTTTAGCAGCACTGTTACCTGCCCCTTGGTTCTGCTCAGTTGACAATCTTCCTTGTCATCCCTTGCACTACACCGAGCCATTTAGACACATTCATACACAAAATGTATCAGGCAATGAAGAAAAACTAACAAAAACTTACTGAAAAGGTAGAATTATGCTTGGTCCAAGAAATGCTCCCCACAGTCAAGTACACGATGAACTGTCTGGGATCAGGCTGGATGGAAAAGAAATGCAGCAAGCAGATGCTTTACAAACAAAAAAAGGTGATTTCCAGGCTGAAGGGTTCACTGAGTCTTGCTCTTGCTGAAGCCTTCAGCACATTTTTTTGCCTTTAGGTGGCACTCGTCACCTGCATCCTTGCTGAGGGGACCTATGCCCAGACAGCTCTGCAATGCCGCATTCGGAGGAGTGAAAAGAGTGCCACGATAACCTGGGATAAGGGATCTGACCTAACAGAGATGGAATGACCTCGGCTACCTTCCTCCATCAGCTTAAAAAACCCTCGTTGCACTACACACTCTGATTTTTTTAATTATGTTTTTTTTTTTTCCTCCCCAGTTACCGAATGGTCCCATGAACTGGTTGCAACACAGTGCAAATCTGACGTGGAATCAGAATCCCTCTGGATTTGATGCTACACAACAGCAGCAGTGTTTTTTGGTTTTTTTTTTTTGCAGTACATGTAAGTGTTAACCTTTGTCTCTGTGCTAACTGCTTAAAAACCCACTGCTAAAACTGATAGACAGCCTGATTATTCTGTCAATTTGCTCAGGGTAGTAATTACGCCCAAAAAGGGAAATGAAACCATCCTCCTATTTCAGAAATCACACAACACCGTGGGCAAATGAATTACTTTCACATTTCTGGCGGTAATTTTATTGCCGTGTCTGCTAAGCCCAGCTTGTGCTTGTGACAAAAGAGGGTCAGAAAGCTAAAACTGATGGGCAGAAATGTGCTGAAACCTGGCCAGTGCTCTCTCCCTGAGCCACCTGCAGTCAGAGGCATGGGGTTGTGTGGCAGTGTTGTTCAAGGAAATGGGACTTTTCTGCTTTCTGGTGAAAGAAAAGAGAGCTGCACGTTGCCAAAAAATGTTTTCCTTTATGAGGAGAATCACAATAATCCTTCAACTAACTGCCGTTTCAGAAGGACATACCCTTAACATCTCAGAACTGCTCTGAGAACACACCTCTGCATTCTGACCTGTTACATGGCATCAGGCTTCTGAAGGTTTTGGACAATGTTCTGGCTGCTTGGAACTCTGCCATTCAGTGGTATTCAGCCATGAGCTTTGATTCCTGGACTATCTCTCATAACGCTCATTGATTTTAAAACCAGAGCTTCATCCTTCAGTTCTCTCAATTGTGTGCTGGGCTCTAGAGTCTGCCCAATTTTCCTGAAGAAAGCTTTTGTTCAGAGTCTGAATTTATCTGTGGCCAAGTCCTGTTAATTCTGGATTGAGGTTGACATTAAGGAAGAATTTCCATTTCCCCCTGAATCCACATCCACAAATTCCCTGCTCCCTGGGAAATGGAGGCAGGAGGGAGAACCATGCATTTAACAGCAGCCTGTGGTCACAGACGTCCAGGGCTTTTGCTATTCAAGTCCTTAGAGTAATTATTCGTAGAAAAAAAGAACAAACCCACGGCATGACCATTTATTCCAGCTGGGAATTACAATGAGGACACTGAAAACACATCTTTTCCCTTCTAAGATGATGCAACTGAACTGAAAAGACTCCTCCAAGCGCAGGACTACCATCTAGAAGATGCTGAGAATGAATCCAGCAAAGCATGCTCATAAACATCTTCCAAGACAAAAAAATTCCAGCAGTAATCTTCCTGAATGTTTGTTGGTGACAAATCAAGACTTAACAACTTCTTCCTGGTATTTGCCATCAATTTCTTAAACACCAACACAGCTTCATCTTGTAACATCAGACCTGTGTTTACCTGGCTAAGGTTAACAGCAGGAAGGGCTCACTGCACAGCTGTTTCTTACCTCACCCACACACTAAACCAGGAATTCTTCTGGAAAATGGAAGGGGGATTTTGCTGCAGCAGCTACTGCTTCGTAATTTCAACCTCATCAGTTTGGAAGAGGTAATTTCTCCTTATTCTCCAGGGTTAGATGTGAAGTAGAGGTGGGAATAATTTCACACGTTTCAGATTCAGCTTCGAGAAACGTTCAATGCCCCCGTTGTTAGTTCCAGGCTTATGAGGCAAGAAAGGCTAAAATCTTCCAGACAGCAACAGCCACTCCCCATGATGGGAATGACTGAACAAAAGCTCCAGTCTACCCATTAAATAGTATTCACCAAGAGAGCAATTTTCTCCAGCACCCTGATTACTTAAGTGCCCCTGGAATGTGGACAGAACATCATATGGAAGCATCAGGAGACAAATAACACATACCCTTCTTAGCAGCTGATTTCAAAATGAGGCAAATACAGGAGGAAATTGGGATTAATTGAACCTCCTCCCTGGCTCCTTACACTACGCCAATAATCATATGTTCTTGGAGGCACAGCAGATTGTCATTTCTGGCTCCTAGTGCTACAATTAACAGAGGTTTGGGGAGAATGTGTTGAAAAGCAAGATAATATCTTTTTTTTTTTTTTCTCTGTGTTTACTTGAAAGAGTCCTGGTCACAGGGCAGTGAATGGAGCCTGCAGAATTACAGAATCACAGAATGGTAGGGATTGGAAGGGACCTCTGGAGATCATGGAGTCCAACCCCCCTGCCACAGCAGGGTCACCCAGGGCAGCCCTCACAGGCACAGATCCAGGGGGGTTGGAAAGTCTCCAGAGAAGGAGACTCCACAACCTCTCTGGGCAGCCTCTTCCAGGCTCTGTCACTCTCACAGGGAAGAAGTTTCTCCTCATGTTGAGGTGGAACTTCCTGTGTTTCACCTTGCTACCATTACCTCTCATCCTATCCCAGGGCACCACTGACAAGAGCCTGGCCTCTTCCACTTGACCCCCACCCTGCAGATATTTGTAACCATTCCTAAGATCCCCTCTCAGGCTTCTCTTCTCCAGGCCAAACAGCCCCAGGGCTCTCAGCCTTTCCTCACAACCTCTCTGGGCAGCCCATTCCAATGCTCTGTTACCCCCACTGTGAAGAAATTTTATCTTGTATTTCGATGGAACCTCCCACATTCAAGCTTGCACCCTTGTCCTACCATTGGCCATCTCTGAGAAGAGCCTGGCTCCATCCTCCTGACACTCACCCTTTAGATATTTATAAACATTCATGAAGTCAATTGGTGCTTTCTAAGCATCAGCACACACACAGAGTCCAAACTGAACAACCCCCAGCAGAGGGTTCCCCCAGGAGAAGTGAAACTTCAACTCACCGGACTTGGAACTAGAAAGTGACTCCCCACATGCAGATCACAGCAGCTGGATGGATCTCAGTGGGTTTAACTGGCCTCATGACACCACAGTCAATGCTCATCAGTTAGAGCACACAGGTTGTTCACTGACCTTCATCCCATTCGTTTTGCAGAGGAGCTCTGATCTCCTTCTTCAACTCTGCTTCAACACAGATGATTCCATGGATTTGGAACACACTCTCCCCCTTACCAAAGGAGAGATGTTTAGGCCATCACACAAGCTGACTGAAGAGAAATTCAAAGAGAAATTCTAGCTCTGTTGCTAGAAAAGGTACTTCCACAGAATACTGAGGAGCATTATGGGAGATAGAACCCATCCTGGACAAATACAACGGGGAGATGATGTGCTTAGGGCCATAGTTTAGTGGTTTTTGAAAGGGCTGGGAATAAGGTTGGACTTGATGGTCTTGAAGGGCTCTTCCAGACAAAACTATTCTATGATTCTAACTTCACATCTTCTGGAATTTAGGACTTTGGGTTATTTGAAGACAAATCACAGTTACAGCTTCAGATCTGAATTCAGTGATGTGTAAATCACTGACATGTGGTCATCAAAATTCTGACTACTGAAAAGGGCAAACATATCAAAAGAAAACAAACCAAAATAATTAAATGAAGCTTCAGTCGTCTCCAAAGGTACCCAGTACCCCAAAAAAGCTGGTCTCTCTTCTTTGTGTTTTACAGGAAGAATCACAAGAGCCCAAATTCCCCAGCCACTGTGAATCAAGAGGTTTTATTGTGTGTTGTAGCTTAAGCCATCCCTGCAGACACAAGCTGGGAGAAGAACAGACCTTGACCTGTTTCAGCAAGTCAGAGCAAGAGCACCAGCTCTGCACAGTCTGTTTGAAATGGCATTTTAGTACCAACAACTGTAAGAATTTCATTCTTTACAGTGCTGAACAAAGTGCTTTTAGTCATTCTTTTCTACAGCTCCACCCCCTCCTTCAAATTGTTTCAACAGAAGGCTGTGATTTTTTAATTTTTTTTTTTTTCTTTTTAATCTCTACGCATGAGAAATCCAAACCTTCCATGTCCTTTGTGTACCATGGTTTGACTTGCTTGGAAATGCCACGGGCATGGATAGCTGTGCAAGAAGTGAGGAAACCAGCAATGGTTTCTAAAAGGCAGCACCTCTCTCTGTTTTGTTCTTTTTTTTTTTTTTTTTCCCCCACTTGAAGTGTGTTCAGCTTTGTGACAAATCAGTCCCCAAATGAGAACTGCAGTCGGTGTGGTGGTTTGGGATTTGGTTTTACAGGTTTTACTGGGGGAAGGGGCTACTTTTTACCTGACAGGTTAGGGTTTTTTTTCATTCTGTCCATTCACGTCGTCATTTTCCCCCCAGTATTTTCAGGCAGTCAACCAGCAGAATTAACTCTTAAGCTGCTTAAAGACAAAAAAAAGTCTGAGTCTCATAGGCATTAATATCCCTTCACCTTTCTCTAGGGCTGAAAATGCTTCTTAAAGGGATGATGGCATAGAGGACGAAGCCCGTCAAAAGGAGCACTAACTGGATTTTGTAATCCTGGCCCTTTCCACATGCTCACAGCTTTCTCTTGTGTGCCCGCTGAAGGCTGAAGGCACAATAAACCAGGCGAGCACGCTTTGTATCCTCTTCATTCATACCCCTTCATGCCAATCAAATAGGACTCCAGAATACACTATTTTAATTAGCAAAGCTTGTTTTAAAGTAAACAACACAAACACTCCTGATAGAACAGTCACAGTCTCCCCTGCTAGACATACAGGCTTTTTTTTTTTTGTTGGTTTTTTTTTTTTTGGCAAGATCACATTCAAACAGCATGAAATTCACCCCTGTGCACAGCCCCCCGAAAGGCCCTGGCACCAGTTTAACTTCCACTTAGCTGCTCTGGATAGGAGCGAGTGGTTCGTGGGCTAAGGACCGAGGTTCACTCCAGAAAATAAACCAAAAAACAGATGGTCCAAATCCACATCTGTAAAGATCAGCAGTTTCACCACTATAAGGTCATAAGGGTGTAATATAGGCGTCATGCATAGAGTACATACTATATTTCAATTGAGTCCTGTCCCTGCATGACTTTGAGACCCCCGCGAGAGATGCACAGCACACAGGTTAAAGAAGCCCTCGATCGATCTGGTTTGCTGGGTGGTGCTGTTTATTGGGAACACTGCAAAGTCATTCAACTGACAGGAGTCAAGCCAGCAGTGAGAAGAGTATCCTCGTGAGGAAGCTCTGGCAGGATTCCCTCGGCCAGGCGGTAGAACACAAGCTTCCCATCTGAGTTCAGGAATTTGCTAACCGAACGGAAAGCAGGAATCATTGATGCGACATTGACCTGGGAAACAATGATGGACTGAGGCCCCATTCTCCCCCGTGCTACACAGGGAACAACAGATGGCCAAAGGAAAACAAGGTAAGAACAAAAACCACATGGAAAGAAGGTTGGTTCCGTAACAAATGTCACTACTGCAGTTTGTTCATACTGACCAACACCGGTTGGTCTTTTCAGCTACAACTGTGCAACAAAAATTGGACGTGTCTCATTCTTCCAGTCTTGAACTGTGAATTTACTTTTGTTGGTCGAGGTTTGGGTTTTTTCCTTGTTATTTTTTCTTCTTTTTTTTTTTTTTTTCTTTTTTTCTTTTTTTGTTTTTACATCTACGTTTATCAACACTGATACATTACAGACCTTGTTAGTTATACTTCGAAGTCTGATCATGCAGAACTACAGGCAGGTGCAACTTGGATCTTATTACAGGATGGACATGGCAAGGTGAACAGTTGGGTTTTGCTAGTTAAGATCTGGAGCTCTGTTCCTTTATTGTGGCTTAATGGATACTGGCCGTAAGTCCCACTTATTCGATTTATTAAATATACATGATTCTATATGTACACTGAAACCTCCAGCACCTTCCTTTTCAGCATGGGACTGACTTAGGAAAAGGTCAGAGGTCAACCATATTTAGGCATACAGCGGCCTTACTGTAAAAGATTAAACAGAAACAGTGTGTTGGATTATTACATATTAGTTACAGAGGAAGGAAAAAAGAAAACAAACAAAAAAACCCAATACAGCTATTTACATTATAAATACCTTGCTTTCCAGAAGACAAGAATGGCCCTGTTCAGTGAAAATTAGCAAAAGAGACAGGCTTACCTGTCTGAAATTATTAAGCATACGTTGCTTGCCCAAATTGACTGTGTCTTCCTTCAACATGTGCTTTTCAGCTTTTCAGTCTTGGGTAAAAAGGCACCATTAGCCTCAGGTGAAGTTTTTCAACATTCATTTTGTTGAATCAAACCCTCTTTAAAACTCAAACTTGCCATGAGTCAATGAGCCTGAACAGAAATGAAGTTCAAACAATTCAGTTCTTGCAATCAATAATTAGTTGGGAAAAAAAGAGAGGGAGAGAGGGAAAGAAAAGGGAAAGAAAAGGGAAAGAAAAGGGAAAGAAAAGGGAAAGAAAAGGGAAAGAAAAGGGAAAGAAAAGGGAAAGAAAAGGGAAAGGAAAAAAGAAAAAAAAAAAGAAAAGAGAAAAAGAAAAGAAGAGAAAATAAATCAGTGGCAAGTTCCTCACACAGTAAGCAGCTTCCACTAAATTCCACTGGACAGGTCTGTTTTCCAGGCAATCAGCGAGGATGACACATTCACCATTCCCTTGCCTCCCCAAAGCATCTTACTCCTTAAGCCATTACATATTCGTGGAATATCCCAACCTCCTGCACCATGCCTTCCTCTGTGTGTGTGTGTGATAAAGATCACCTTCAGCTCGCAAGTCGGCAACTGCGTCCTTCGCGAAGTGGTGGAAGTTCAAATAAGCACGGCCATCAGATTCTTGAAGATGTGTGACTACGGTACCATTGTGGGCTTTATCAACACACAGAACTCGGATCAGATTGGAACAGCTCTGAAAAATCACACCCATGTGCCCTCCCTCTCTCTCCTCCACCCACAAATAGAACCAAAGAGAAAGCAAAAGCCTAAACTTCAAGCGAACCGCTAACTCTGACTGCTGATTTTTTTCCCAGACTATTAAAAGTCTAACTCGTCCCTGTGGGCTGGCTTTCATGTTGCTCTCCCTGGAAGCACACCGGGTTTGGGGCAAAATGCCTCTTCCCCCCCCCCCCCCCCCCTTCTTTTTATGGGGGCAGTTTTGCATTTTTGAGTTCACACCCAGTTTTGAAATCTCACTAAGCATGAAGAAACACCGAGAGATCGGAAACTAAAATAGCTTTGATCCTTTGAGATGCTGCAGGGTTTGTAATTGAAATAAGCCAACATTGGCAAGTAAGTTATTTAGAATTAAAATATTCTGATTACGTTTTACTAGGATGTCAGGATACTCAAACCACATTCCCCCCCTCTCTTTTTTTTTCTTTTAATAAAAAATTTGGGAGATTTGCTGAAACTGACTCTCTCCAGCAGCTCTAAGATTAACCATTAGCATCTTCTTAATGAGAAAATATGTTGGTGGAAAAGAAATCACTAGTGCTCACTGAAAAACATTAGAACATAACCCAAAAGAGTTAACCCAAAACTTTGGGCAACTTCCTAAAGGCACTGCAACGAGTCTAACTTCTTCAGTATAGGGAGCCCAAAGCTTGAAGGTAAAACAATCTATATGAAAATAAAACCCAGATACATGAATCTGTCCTTGGATAGAATAAAAGAGTGATCCAGTGACATGATCATCTGTCTTGTGTGATCTCTGGAGGGCCAATACCCTGCAGAAACTGGTGATTTCCAGAGGAAAACCATCAGTGCATTAGGGAAATACCTGATCAGCTTTTCTGTAGTTTTGGTTTTGGGTTTTTTTTTGCCACACTCCCACTTCAGCTCCACTTGATTGATAAGATTCCTGAATCTATCTGTGCCCTGGAATTCTAGATCATACGGGAGGATTATCAACCCCAGCATGATTTAGGTAAACCAGTGTGCAACCAACTCACAGTATCTAGGACACTTGAATGGAATACGGGCAAAGCTCACAAGAATCTATTCCAGCTGCCAAGTCAGGATCTTGAAGGCTGACTTCAAAAAATGCCCAAAAATTTGGATTGAAACCACGCGTGACATCGCATCAACTTGAAGTGAATCCAATACCTCATCCTCATTTCAACTCTGTGGAGAGAAGGAAAATGGAGGAAGGCTCTTTTAGGAGTAATTCTGACTTTTTAGGGTTTTTTTTAGTATGCAGAAGTACTCCAGCTCAAAAATAAAGCAGGAATGTTTTGCAGCGAGTTCCCTCTCTACCTTCTCAATGCTATTCCCTGCAGCTAGTGCTCGGAGCAACCAGTGGGAGTTAAGATGATAGTTAAGCTAGTGGTAGTTAAGATGATAGTTAAGATGCTTCTGCCATTCTCCTCACCCTCCTGATGGCTCTCCGTGTGACTTCAGTAAGCCACCCGGGATGGAGTTTCATCAGGTATTCAGGCTCTTCACCTACCCAAAGTCATAGTTTCAAACATATCAGGGTAGCCAGATGATGGAAGGTATGAGCTTCTGGAACAGGCTCTCTTTTAGCGCCTAACTACTTTGGAACATCTGTCAGAGATCTCTGGCTTCCCAGTTTCCCCCATCTCTGCAGTGGTGGCAATCCTGTGTACCACTGCAGACCTCAGAGTGTATCAGGGGGGAGGGAGGCAGAGACTTATCAAGAGAATGAGGTGAAAATTGTTGCTCAAGTGCTATTTAAACAGAGTGTTTTGAACAGAGGTAGATTTAAAAGATCACTGGCAAGAAAAAGAAGAAAAGCATCTGTCATTACCAGGCTGAACAGGATATTTGGATCTAGACTTGAAGAGAAGGGTATCAAAAATTGTAGAACCTCGAAGGAAATTTTTGTCTACCTTAAGACAGCTACAGAACATCCTCACTGCAATCTTTTATTCAAGAGCACACTCATTCTTCCAAGGTATGAGCTGACAGCACCAGCTTCCTGACACAAAGCAAAGCAAAGAATGCTATTCCTGTTTGGTGGCTGACACTTCACTTTGGACATAAAAGGACCAGAATTGTCAAGAACTATTGCTTTTCTTCACTGATGGCTTTTTTTCCTAGTGTCCAACATGGACAGCCCCAAGTCTCCTCCTCCAGACAGAGCTTCTCCTAAAGGAACTGGATTCATCTGAGGACAAAAGGAGATGCAGTCATTCTTTTAGGTGCTTGAGCACATGCTGATGTCGACTGTTGCCAAGCAAAGGGCAAAACCATATGCTAGTTAAAGTTACGTATGCATCCCTCTTGTCCCCACTACACGTTTGTACAAGCACTGGTGCTTAGTGGAATCAGGGCTCTGGGAGTCAAGCTAGAAAACTTCTATGTTGTGGGTTCATTTCACTAGGACATCTATGGTGACTGGTTCTCCACCAACCCAAACAAGACTGAATTATACCACGGGACTAAGAGCACATTTTTTTGGCTTTGAGAGATGAAATGTGAGAGATCTGTAAGCATCCATCTACTAGAAATGGAGGAATTCTCCACTGTTGCCTGTGACACATCTCCAGAACACCACTTGCAATGAACTGTGGTTATTCCAAGTTGACATTTGTGGGGTGATTTTTTTTTTTGCAATTTCTCTTACAGTTTTGCCTCTTTGAGACAGGGTTCTTGTTTTAAGTCACATACCCAAACGGTGCACGCTACGGAATGTAAAGCAGATACTAGTTACCTGAATATTATGAATGCATATATCTATGGTGAATTAAATCTGGAGGTGATACATTTCATTATTGCTAAGAAGTCACCCTTGGTATTATTGCCTTCATACTTACAGAGCATTGCTGTTTACCTTTCAATCCTTTTATGATCCCTGGCTTTGAAGTGACAGTTATGTCACTCAACGACGACCTGGATGGTTCATGGCTTAAAAGAGAATATTGCTCAATGTTGTTTAGCAGTAGTAAATTATTGCTTTTACAATTACTGCTCTGAGTTTTTAGAACATCAGCAACATAATTTTCTTCCCCAAAACATTCCCACACAAATCTACCAAATATATACCTGGGGAAAAAAAAAACCCCAAACATTTCTTACAGCAATTTTGAGACAGCTCAGACCAAATCTGAAGGTATTTTAGAGACACTTAATTTTTATCTCCCCCACTTCCACCCTGGAGAGGTTTTTTTTTGTTTACACTTTCTTCCCTTTTAACAAAATACGAATTTATACTCTTGATTTTTTCCTCCCACAGAATGGTAGGCTTGTAAGCCATCTAATAAAACAGTCCTACATTGGTAAGGAATTGGTGAATTTAAAATATCCAGTAATATATTCTAAATAGTTTCTCTCTTTGATGTTTGTAAAAGCTTTAGAGTACGATTTAGCTCATTTCAGTTTAGATGGCACATAGATGTGTATGTTTACATACACATACGTTTACATACACAGGGTAAGAGGAGAGATTTCAGTTAATTTCCAACTCAGGTAACGATGACCTTGCAGTGGAAAATGCTAATTGCTGTTTTGGTTGGAAAAATCCCCACAAAACCAAAACATTCAATTGCTCTGAAATTCTGTGTGGAGTTTTGCCATACTCTGGGGAAAAAAAAAAACCCTACATCTGCTGTGACTTACCACTGGGAATCCTACATATTATTACCTGGTTATTTGGTATTCAGTCACTGTTGGGTTCTTCAGAACTTGTCAAAACTGCCCAAGCCCCCTAATTGGGGTGGCCCCTTCAGCCCAGCTCACTAGCTGATCGACTAGCTACTTAGAACACACTAAGAATGACTTCGAATATAGGAATACTAGACCCATGCACTCTGTGGTTCTTTTCCATGTAACACAGCTGATAAACTTCCTGGGAGTCAGATGATTTGTCATGAGCCAATCAACAGCCGAAAGCACCTAGAGAAGGCCTGTTCTGTTAGTCATGAGGAGCCCTGCAAGGGAATGATTCAAAGGGAAAATGACCTCTAAGCCACAAACACACCGAGAGGGAGTGAGCTGCAAATACCCTTTCTCTATCTAACCTAGTAAAGAGCTACACGGAAAATAAAAATAAGGTGTCAGGTGTCCTTTGGATCATAATCTGTCTGTTCCCCAACCCTGCCAAACCCTCTACCATACATCTAAGTCGTAACAGCGAACCTATCTATGAACTAAGGTGGTAACTCACTTAATGTTGCTTACTGAGAGAAACCTTTCTGGGCTTAAGACATGCATAAAAAACCAAAAACCAAACCCTTCATTCTTGTTCCCTGTAGCTTGGAAAGATGCGTGTGCTTCCTTCTAACCTGATCTTAGCTTGGCCTATCTGCTCTAAAAATCAGAACAAGTCTTAAACACAAACATTTTTCTATGAAGTCCTGCGGCTTCTTCTTTCAATACAAACTGATTATTCTTTCAAAATATATATACAATTTTGGTGCTACATCTTCAAGTGTCTGAGGGAGCCACAGTTCCACGTGGTTATTTACACTTCCACAGATCCTCATACAAGATATGCAACTTCATCAGTGAGCAAACAAACAGAACCTACACTGGTAACATCACAGATGTCGTTTGTCTGAAATGGGCCGTTGAGCTGTGGAGGGCACACGAAACACGTATGCAGACGGGCATGTTCCTAGAGGCACACGGCTGCGTACGCTGCCAGGATGCTAGCGGCACGTGCTAGCATGTGCTGTTTGTACATGAAGGAAAAAAGAAAATGCAGGTACACCCCTGTCTGCCTCACTGGGGCAGAAGACAAGAGCAGGGAGAGTAAAGGCAGATAGATACACGCTTGGACGTTTGAGAGTGGCGACTGCACACCTTGGCATGCCAGCGTGAAAAGGACAGTTGCAGGTTGCTGGTTTTGCAGCCATTAATTTTACATCTTATGGGGAGGGGAGTGGAAAAAAAGAAAAGGATTTTTCAGTTCCTTTTTTTGTGTGTTTTTTTGTTCCCATCCACCCCCCCCACTAAGCATCATTGGAAGAAGACCAAAGCAGAGCAACTATAAGTTAAATACACACTCGAGCTTAGCTGCATTACATAACTTTGTAGGAGAAGCAGGCTGAAAAGATTGTGTTGTTGGTTTCGCTTAAACCTTTGCATTTTGTTTCTCTTCCTTTCCGACTCTAAACTCCCGTTTATTTTTTTTTTTCCCCTCCTCAATTACATCATCCTCTGAAGAACGCTGGGTTTCGCAGGCAGGCGGCTAGTCACCTGCAACAACCGAGAGGTCCTGCAGAAGCTTCCAGGCTGCTGTCTGTGTCAGACGCCAGGGTTTGATCCGTGGACATGGAGGAGATGTCATTGACAGATGAGGATGGAGGAAGGCTTTCACTGCTGTTCATTGCTGCACCTGTGCTACGAAAATGAACACCAACGTGATTAAACCTGAAACCCCAGAACTTCTTGTGGGTTCCAAAACAGCCAAGGGCTGCTGGCCCGGCGGTGACAGCCCATCGTGAGCGCTGCCAGGAAACGGGCCATACAAACTTCACGTGTTAGATAGTGTGAAATTGTTGTACCAGGAACTTCTCTCCCTCAAGAGTCTCTTTTGAAGATGTATATCTCATGTTGTGTCCGTAACTCAGCTTCTTTCTGCCCTCCTTAACTGAGGGGAGACTTTATTGCCCTCTCCAGCTACCTGAAGGGAAGGTGTGGTGAGGCGGGAGTTGGTCTGTGCTCCCTGGGGACAAGGGACAGAACAAGAGGAAATGGCCTGAAGTTGAAGCAGGGGAGGTTCAGGTTGAATCTCAGGAATCATTTCTTTACAGAAAGGGTTGTCAAGCATTGGAATGGGCTGCCCAGGGAGGTGGTGGAGTCCCCATCCTTGGAGGTGTTGAAGAGCCGGGCAAATGTTGTGCTGAGGGCCATGGTTTAGTGGTTTTGATAGGGCTGGGAATAAGGTTGGACTTGATCTTGAAGGTCTCTTCCAGCCAAAACTATTCTATGATTCTATGATTACTCCCCCTCTACTCCACTCTCTCCCCCTCTACTCCGCTCTCCTGAGACCCCCCTGGAGTACTGCGTCCAGTTCTGGAGCCCGTTACAGGAAGGCTGTGGATGTGCTGGAACGTGCCCAGAGAAGGGCCATGAGGATGCTCAGAGGGCTGGGGCACCTCTCCTATGGGGACAGACTGAGAGAGTTGGGGTTGTTCAGGCTGGAGAAGAGAAGGCTCCAGGGAGACCTTATCATAGCCTTCCAGTATCTGAAGAGGGCTACAAGAAAGCTGGGGAGGGGCTTTTTAGGCTGTGGGTCAGTGATAGGACTGGAGGGAATGGATTAAAACTAGAGATAGGTTGATTCAGGTTAGCCATTAGTAAGAATTTCTTCCCCATGAGAGTGGTGAGACACTGGCACAGGTTGCCCAGAGAGGTGGTGGAAGCCCCATCCTTGCAAGTCTTTCAGCCCAGGCTGAATGGGGCTGTGAGCAACCTGCTCTAGTGGGAGGTGTCCCTGCCCATGGCAGGGGGGTTGGAACTGGATGGTCTTTAAGGTCCCTTCCAACCCTGACAATTCTATGATTCTAAAACACCCAACAACCAGCTGCCTGCTGGGATCACACAGGCACCAGTAAGACGATTAAAATAGACAACCCAATCTTCCACCCCCTCTGAAAATTCCCACCCCAAATCCTCCATACCCTCTGAAAATCCCCATTTTCTTCTAGATAGTTCAATAGAATGGGTGGCATCAAATCACCTAGTGGCAATGCAAGAGAAGGTGGCTGTGGGTGAGGCAAGGCTGGTTGCTTCCTCTTATTTAAGGACCGGGTGACTAAGCCTAGGACTGCAGTTGTGACAGCATTTTTGTGCCTCCAACTTTACCCATCTTCTGCAAAATGACAACAGTACCAGGTATTATAAAAAAAAAAATCACTTGGGTTTTGTGAAATGAAGGTGGTACCTTCAGGAGACTATCATTAATGTGACCAAATATTTATCACAACCCTGAATATGATCAGAAGTCATTTGCCTTACAAATGCAAATAACTGTGTGATACAGAGCCCCGTGAAGAATGGATTTATCATGCACCTACAGCTGCCCAACCATCACTCTGCCCATTAACCTCATACTTAAGTTCTCACAGTAGCAAACACCACTTTAACTGGTATTTTTTTTTCCCCTCTCCACCAAAATTGACACTGCCTGCAGTGTGAGAGGGATAAATGTCATGAAATGCTCACATCAACCAAATATGTGATTTTTCACCACTGGAAATCACAGCTGGTCCATGTGACAGGCAGATGTTTGTTCTGAAGTGAGATTTTTATGGCCAAAGAAGTTTTCTCATCTGACTTTCACAGATTTTTCCTTTCCTTGAAATGGACAGAAATGACCACCTATTGCCTTGACAAGCAAGGGAATACATGTAATAAAAGGCACCTAGCAAAACTCATGTTCTTAATACAGAAATTAAGAGCCAGCTACACAGGCTAGGCAAAATCTAAGACGCTACAGGCAAAAGGAGAGCATTTCTGTTGCAAGAAAACCAGGACTTTGAGACAACGAGCCATCATACCACAACTCCAACCACTCTTCTATTTTCCTTAGCTTTTTTTCGCTTTCTTTTCCTCCCCAAAAGTTTTGGCCAAGCATTCACAGAAACTCATCTCCAGCTTGCTCACTCTGATAGAGTCCCAAACCTTAGCCTTCTGAATTCTTGCCAAGAACACCGAGCAAGGTGTTTGTAGAGCATCCCTGATTTCCTTGGTGCTCAGAACTAGGGACTAGTTTTACCTCATCCTTCCAGTATTTCATTCAGTTGAGAAAGATTAAGGCAGGTGCACAAAGTGATGAACACCAGGAAATCTACTTTTTCCCAAAACAGCCTCATCTCAGAGCAATTTTTAAGTAGCTGCTGTACTTGGTAGTGCCTGCCAGTCCCAAAACAGTCAAAGGGAAACAGCAAGAGAAAGACAGGTAAGAAATGGCAGCTTTGTATGTTTGTGAATGTTTTACATAAACAATAAACTATGTCCATAGCTGAAAACCAGAACATGGGATAGATGAAGAGATCCCTGGGTAGCTAATTCCTGAAACCAGCAACTACAACATCCCTTCAGTTCTATAAAGGAGAGAGATTTAACCATGAGGATTTATCAGACATTGATTAGGGCCCCAGGTTTTTTTACAGTGGTGCTACAGTAGTTGAGTAAATTAAATCTTCAAGTCCTATGCTTTGTTTGCTATTTGTCAAGAACACACTGGATTTTTTTTTTCTTTTTTAGCATCTTACTTCATTGCTGCCAAAATCCAGGTGCAGTGCTAGTGTTCTGATACCACCATCCAACACTCTATTAACTTCCTCCATTGCTGCCATGTTTCTCCTTGTCCTGTCAGTACCTAACGATGCGTTCTTGTTCTCAGCAGGGAATGAGAATGCGAAGAGAAACCCCAACAAAAGACTCTCTTGAAAAATAGGACACTGAATGAAATGATTTTACTTTGAGGAAAGGCTCTGCAGAAGGCAGTTTTGCCCATAAATGCTACTTGAACACGGGGCTAAAGGTCTGAGTGCTTCACATTTGCCAGTGAAAAGCACAAACCCTTCTTTCTGGGTACTGGCAGTCACAGTTTGTGTTTCTGTGAAAAGACCACTGGTGTCAATTTTCCTTAGATCAAGAGGGACAGGGAAATACTGGAGAGAGTCCAAGGGAGGCTATGAGGATGATGAAGGGACTGGAACATCTCTCTTGTGAGGAAAGGCTGAGAGCCCTGGGCTGTTTGGCCTGGAGAAGAGAAGCCTGAGAGGGGATCTTAGGAATGGTTACAAACACCTGAGGGGTGGGGGTCAAGTGGAAGGGGCCAGGCTCTTGTCAGTGGTGCCTGGGATAGGACAAGAGGCAATGGTCACAAACTGGAACACACGAAGTTCCACCTCAACAGGAGGAACTTCTTTGGTGTGAGGGTGATGGAGCCTGGAAGAGGCTGCCCAGATTGGTTGTGGAGTCTTCTTCTCTGGAGACTTTCCAACCCCCCTGGATCTGTTCCTGTGTGGGCTGCCCTGGGTGACCCTGCTCTGGCAGGGGGGTTGGACTCCATGATTTCCAGAGGTCCCTTCCAACCCCTGCCATTCTATGATTCTACAATTCTATGAAAATTTAGTTGTGGTTTTTATTTATTTTTTTGGTGACAGGGCTTTAAGAATCTGTTCTTGAAGACAACTTTCCCTTTCTCATCAAAGTGTCAACCAAGCTGTTCTAATGTTATCAGGCTTCTGAAAGGATAAACAACTGGATAGGGTGCTTGGAGGGGTGTGTAGAGTCACATGTCCAAGAGATGGCTGTGTGCTAACATCACCAATTTTGTTTATATCAAGTAGTAGAGCATTAGTTCAGTTATCCATCCCTATAGTGTGAGATAAACCTGCCCACCCACAGGAATATAACCTGTAACCACAGATCTTGTCATAGAAAACACCAGGACAACTGCATGTCACCTGGCAGGCAGACCAATTGTTTAGGTATTAACATGACCCTGGAGCACAGTTAATCAAGGCACTAGATTTCATAATGAATGACTTCTTAACTAGGTGACATAACTGCAAGTGTAGCCCAAGTGCTTCAGCTATCTCCATTCTCTTCCTGCCTGTACAGAAAATACAGAAAAACTATTCAATGGGGCTGAGTACCTGAAGGAGAAGGCTGTCCTTTTACTACGCCATTTTTAGTCTTTTCTTCAGAATTCATTACTTCTTTGTAGATGAGTTCTGGAAGAGAGAATTGCAACGGTTACAAACGGGAACCGGTGCCTCTGGGTCAGGGACAAAACAGCTCTTGTGAAACACAGCATTACAGCCCTCCCTCAAGCTCCCTACATCTGCCCCACCTTGCCTTCACAAGTCTGACAGCTCTACTCACCCAGGACCTCTCTCTCCCATTCCCCTTCGCTCCTGGTAATTTCTTTTTTGGCACTGAATGGAGAAAAGAGGGTTCAACTGGAACTGTGAACTGTTTAATGCTGCGCTACCTAGAAATGAAGCAGCACAGTAACACTGCGTGGTTTTCCTGTGGGTAAAATTCTGATCCATCATCCTGATGAACAATGTTCTGCTCTCCAGATGACATCCTTAGATTTCAGTGAAGCACTGGAAGCTGCCACCTCCTTGTGTTAACATTAACTTGTGTAGATAACGATAGTGCTTAGGACACTTCTTACAGTTTTGCTACCAAAGCACAAGTTTGTCGTGCCAGTGTCAATTCTTCACCTCAAAGGAATTATTTTACTTCTACACAGATGCACTTTGGCAGTGGGACGTGGCTGTTTTGCCACCGAAATACCTCTAATAATTAATTCTAAACTGTGATTACCTTTCCATTCCTCGATTGTATGTTCCCTTTCATCCAGCTGTTTATCATATATCTGAGGAGGAGGCTGCAGGAGAGAAACAAAGCAATTTAATCAGTTGCCTCTCATATTGTAAATAATTAGGAGTAGTTATTTAAGGGAAGATAGATGCTCTTCTCCATCTTTGTTATTCATCCTGTACATGGAGAAACACAGGAAACACATTTTAATATTAAAGGGATTAATGCTTCTGGAATTCATTTTATGTAGAAGAAATGAATATACTTCTCCCCTTTCCTCTTTTAAACAAGAGGCATCGTTGCAGTTGAAATAGAGCCCAGGTCCACAGTGTCATTGTGTTTATGCCAAGCCTAGAAACTCCACACACAGATTGTTTGCACTGGCAGAGAAAGTGCAGTCAGGGCACCAGACAGATACCAATCCTGATTCATTACTAGTGACATTACTATATTAATTTTTAAGTTGCCCTTTAGACATCGTACTCACTACAAGGCAAACTTCTCTGGGTAACTCTAATTTTGAGGTAAATCTCCTTTCCAGAATTTCTGATCCATGTTCCAAATTCCCAAGCTTTCCAGTATACATATTTTCAAGCAACTTTGCTTTGGCCAGAGAGGTTTCCTGTTTTAACAAGAGCCCACTGTTATCTTTTTGCAATTTACTGAGACAAATGCAAGTGGAGTTTCCAGGAGCCTGAATATCTGCTTTCATTGGGCAACTAAGTCAGATCTTCATAGACTTTCCTGATGTTAGCTGACAAACACAGCAGCCAAGTAAGGCAGAAGACTCTCTCCCTCCTTCCTTCCACCAAAAAACTTCAGCACCTGAGGTAAAAGGATGTACAATAGTTTTCTCTCTGGTAAGTATTTCCTCTAGCTTTCATCTCGGGTACGCAGCCTTTTCAAAACATCCTACTATTAAATGCATGTTTACCAAACTGGTTTTTGATTGAGGAAGTTGAGAATTTGCTCTCAGGACTCTAACACATCAGTCCTTTAAGATATTTGCATCCTACACTTACAACTGAGAGAGTGACATAATATAGACTGGGAAAATTATTTGCTAACCAAACTGGACAAGTCCACTGAAAAAAAAACCCAAACAGTTCCTTATTTCCTACATGAAGACATTCTGAAAACGAAGACATTTTCCAGGGAGAAACCCCAGACATTTGTACTGGGGCTTAAGACAAGGGAATTAGGTGAAGTCCTGCCAAGCCTCATACCTGAGAAGGTTCCGAGAGGGAACCTGAAACACAAGCTACGCATTAAAGTGAGTGCCAGGGCTCAGCAGCAGTACCTGAGGCTTCATTACATCAGCAAAGATAAAACCACACAAGAAGTCTGAGTCCGTAACCAACGCATCCGTTCTCTTCTTCCACCATAACAACCCTTCTCAGTCCCTTCCAATCAGCCCTGAAGCTAAGATAGATTCACCCCAAATCTACGCAATGTCCATGGGGACTCCGTGGTTCTGCTGATGGAGATAAAAGGGAGCTGAAGGCTACAAAAAAAAGCCTCATGGGATGTGATTAGTGAGCTCCACTCCTCCAGCTGAGCCTACTGGACTGGTGCTCAGGAATTTACAGAAGACTTACAGGAGCTGTCAGCTCTGCTATGTAGCTGGCTCTTGGCTTTTCTGGTAGCAGTAGGGGAGGCATTTGGTTAAGCTGTACGCTGAGTCACAGTGAGAGAGCCACTGCACATTCCTGTCCCCAGTTCACACAACCAGACAATCTTTTGGCTTATGTCTCTTCCAATTTATTCCAGCTACATCTTAAGCAGGCATAATTGGCTAATAGGCACCAAGACAAGCAGCAGTAATTATTTCCTAGATGAACACATTCTGAAAATGAAGACATTTTCCAGGGAGAAACCCCAGAAAAATCTCATTTGTTATCAGCCTCCTCTCTTGGTAACTGCATGGCCAGAAAACATGGCTCTGAGCAGGGACATGAGAGCCAAGGGTAACAAATATCCATAGAATCATAGAATGTTGGCTATTCAGTGGGATAATGACAAGACTAAACCCCTCTTCTTCTCACAGGATCTACAAGCTCTAAAGCCTGGGTAGAACATGGGAGAAGTGAAGCTTTCCCAGCTCAACTCCCTGATATAAGGCAAAGAGCTCTCATGACATACTTTCATTGATTCAAGGCACAGAGCTGAGCTGAGAACATCCCAACACTTTCAGGAATTAAGTTATTTTCCCACTATCCTCATTGTTCTTAATGAGAACCACAAAGCTTGATACGTGGTTAGCAAGCTAGAAAATCCCCTCCAAGCTGATCACCCATTTTCTGCTAAATCATGGGGGGTTTTTACATCAGTTTCTAAAATTCGAGGGAGGAAGACAGGTTTTGAGCACAGGTATAGCCCCAGCAATGGAGCAGACAGAGCAGCTGCCATACCCAGGTCTTCCTGGGCATCCAATTTCAGTCGTGATGCAAAAGTTGGTCTCAAAATGCCTAACTGAAAATGCTTCAGAAAGAGACTGAGTCCATGATTAAACGTGGATGCTGCTGCAGAATTACAGGCCTTCTTATAAATCCTTCAGACAAAACATCCCAACTGAGAGTTGCATGCTTTTAATTTTTACAGAAAAAGGCTAAACTAACATTAAAGCAGAGTGTTGGTCAAGCCTATGGGTCTCAGCATATAGCTGCAGTTTAAGGTAGCCACTTTCTCACAAATCTCACTTTGATTTGTGAGCAATTAAACTGACAACAGTAACAAAGAAGAGAATCTATTGTGGGATGTGGGAGAGAAGGAATAAATCCTATTTTTCCTGTAGATATTAAAGTATCACTGTGTCTCTCGTATTTTACAAATGGATTTTAAAATTAGTTTTTGCATGAAATTTAACATTCATTGAATATAATAAAAATTTTGCCAGAAATTTAACATTCATTGAGTATAAATTTTGCCTGAGATTTAACATTCATGGAATATTATAAAAATTTTGCCTGAGATTTAACATTCATTGAATATAATAAAAATTTTGCATGAGATTTAAATTTTTATTATACTCAATGAATGTTAAAAACTCCAAACCACAACAAAACAACAAAAAACCAAAAGAAAACAAACAACAAAAAACCCAACCAACAAAACCCAACAGAAAATATCCACACAGATCTTCTTCTAAAGAAAAAAAAAAACCCAACTACAAAACAGAACAAAGAAAAATCCCCAACCAACCCCAACAGAAAATATCCACACAGACCTTCTTCTAAAAAAAAAAAAAAACCCAACCAACTACAAAACAGAACAAAGAAAAACCAACCAACCAACAAAAGGGAAAATCCACAAAAGATGGGTGATTTTTTTTCACGTGGTCAGGTAAACATCAGGAGACTACTGGATTTGTTAACTACCCTTCCAATATCCAGGGAGGAAAAACTTTTCACTGGGGGGAGGAAGGCAAAAGATATGTCGAAGCTGATGTATTCTCACTTTCCCAAAGCAACACGGCTTGGTTTTTATGCCACTGCTAGAAAGTAACGGGAGCTTGGCCTGGAAGAAATCCTGCCATTGCTGTCCCTGCCTCTGCACAGCTAAAGCCAGCCCAGCAAAGACCTTAGGACGAGCTGGTTTTAGAAGCCTTGGCAGGAGTAAGGCTTAATTCTGCATCTGTTCCCAGAATTGCAGGGTCTGGAGGAGGATTTGCGGAGCAGCGTACGAGGCAAAGATAGAATTGTCAGCACGCAAATAACAGAGGCAACAGGGACTGGAAAAAATTAAGGGCGTGAGATTTCCCAGTTTGGGAAATGGCTTAGATCCTCCTAGCAAGTGAATATAAAACTTCCTTTGTGTTTTGCTAGATTGTGTAATTTCTTTTACTGGGTCGTGTTACCAGTATCATTTCTTTCGGCAGCACAAGACAAAGGTCACCAGAGTGCTCTCAGCAGAGGCCTGAAGTCTTGGATTTCACCCAACATTGCCCAGGGACTTCACAGTGGGCTGGGCACCATCTCAGCTCTGGATACGGAAGAAGAAACGCCTCTGTGCCCATCTGGACTCCTGGCACAACCTCGTGGAAAACTCCATGAAAGAAAATGTGGTCAGAGCTGTTTCTGAAGAGCTGGACTGCGAGGATACCATGCAGCAGGAGTCAAGATTACCTACCTACACACAGATGACAGAACAGCTTGCAGATACCTGCAACAGCAAGCTGGAAAAAACCTTTGAGTTGGGTTTGGAGAAGAGGGAAAAAAACAACCAAGAAAAAAAAAAGAAGAAAAGAACTACCTCTTCTCTATCCACTGCTCCTCGCTGACATGAACAAAGGTTGCTGCAGCAAAGATTGCACGTAGTGCTCAGCTTCCATAATTCATCAGCTGTAAATGGAGATATGTCACAGACTAAAAGGAAATGTCCATGCTTCTGTACAAAGGAGAGCTGCAAACTTCCTCTGTGAGACAACAATGTGCACTATCAACCTCTAAGCAGAAAAATCCCAAACCCTGTAACTGATTGCTAAAAAAAAAACCCAACCCTGCAGCAGATCAGCAAGGAGTTCAGACACACTATAGGCAGGGAGGTGAGCAAGAGGAAAAAAAGGCCAGAAAAGACGCACGGCTTGACAGCCTGGATTTTGACACAAAGTGTCACATGTAGTGAAGGTGACACCTTCTTTGAAGTGTTGTTTGCCAAGGTCACGGAGCTCTTCAGAGCATCACAGATGTTTGGCACTCACAGGTAGCTTAAGAGATGGGTGATCTTTTTTGTTTTTATGGCAAACCACAGAACTTGAAATTCAATTTGAAGAGATTGTATTTAACAACCGGTCATGGATAGTTTACACCAGGCTAAGACAATACAGTGGCAGTTTCTATCCTGGACAGGACCTTGGGCTGAGAACCACAACCCAATCCCTCTTTAGAAGTGTTGTAGGAATCAGCATCACCTCAACAGAAGGTAACACGCAGGTTGGCAGCCACAGAAAAATGCATGACAATGCAGAACCCAGCCCACCGTGGCTGGTCCTAGATGCAGAGATACCCCAGGGAAACAGAAATCCTATGAAATAAAGCTGATCATGAAAGTGGTGTAAGTTACACTGGGTAAAACCCCACGGAATCTGTCACTGTTGTAAAATTCTGTCCACACAGAAAAATGCTTAAGAATAATATTTTTAACATCTGCTCTTTTAATTTTCTAAGAAATCTCTCTTCTAATGGATGGCATATGTCAGATAACGAACAGTAACTATGGGTACAGTAAAACTTAAGATGAATTGTGAAAAAAAGTTGTCAGAATCCATCAGATACTAATCTATGGTAATTTTTGCTACTAGATTTGCTCCCATGGCATGGAACAATGCTGTTCCCAAGTAGGAACCTATATGAGATCACACAGATATTCAAAAGGTTCCCAAATTAAGTCATTTATATTTGGAAAAAAAAAAAGTGCAAGACTAAGTCCTAAACAACTGCCCCACAAACAGCAAAAATTCTTCTAAGAGAGCATCTTCCAGAAATGTGCACGCAAATCCCTTTTGCCAAAAAAACCCACAACCTGGTTAATTTTTTATGAAATAACATAATAATTGAAAAATTAAGAGGAGGAATAGACAGCAGTCACAGTCTTGCGTAAGAATGTGACTTTGATACTGATAAGCAGGTATCTCTCCCACTCAAAATTATTTCTAACATCAGCAATATGGAAAGAATTTGTCTGGAGACCAGGCAGCTCAAGCCAGTGTAGAACAACCAGCACAGATGTTCTGAAATTTGATTTTGGAGCCACTCAGGTGGCAGTGCTAAAGCTATTCTAAAGCATGTGTCTGGGAATCCACTCTGTTCACAAACAAACATTCTGGCATAAATGCTAGGGGAGATATGAAAACTGGAATATCAACTTCAGAATTTATTCACAGATCGTCTCAAGGAAGGGTATGAATTTATAGCAACTTTGAAAAAAAAAAAAGGAGGAAAAAAAAAGCAGCTGTGAATGAAAACAAAGTCTCAAGCACAGCATCGTCAGACAACAGAGAAGCTAATGTGTCATCGGAGAGATATTGAGATGATCTGCAATAAACAGGATATTCTACATGTGGAGGCAAGAGTTGTTGGAAATGTCTTTTTTTTTCCTAAAAACAGTAGAGTATTTTGAGAAAGAAAAGGTATCGTGTGTCTCATTTATTCTTGATAATATACCAACTGCTATGTATGCATAGCAAACATCATAAAATGAGGATAATAAACATAGTATTTGTTTAAAAGTGGAACCAAGACTGTTTCTGCATCTAACATCCAGGAAGAAGGAACCTTTAACTGAAATATAACACAGAGAAGTAAGGTCTATAGGTTTCTATTCTGATTTTACAAGAGATTTCCTGTTTAATATTAGTAAATAATACTTTTCCCCTTTGACCTCTGTTTTTTTTTTTACATATAAATTAGTTGTGAAGACTGCTAACAGAATTCAACAGTTCCTAAAATCTTAGGAATTCCACACAACCATAAACATACATTATCTGCCTATTTTCATATTTTTTCAAACCATGTATTTTAGTTACAAATGAATATATAAATTATCTTAACTGTGAGTAACACTATTCAAAATAATTTCAGAGCAGTAACGAATGATGCGGAGAACCTAAAACTGTGAGTTTATTATAGAATCACAGAATCGTTTTGATTGGAAAAGACCTTCAAGATCACCAAGTCCAACCATTCCCCCAGCACTGCCAGGCCACCACTAACCCATGGCCCTCAGCACCATATCTCCATGGCTCTGAAACCCCTCCAGGGATGGGGATTCCACCACTGGCCTGGGCCAGGCCTTGATAGACCTTTTGGAGAAGTACTTTTTTCCCAATATCCAACTGAAACTTCCCCTGGTGGAACTTGAGGCCATTTCCTCTTGTCCTGTAACTTGTTACCTGGGAGAAGAGACCGACCCCCATCTCTCTGCAACCTCCTGTCGGGGAGTTGTAGCTAGCAATAAGGTCTCACCTCAACCCACTTTTCTCCAGGCTAAAAAACTCCAGTTTCCTCAGTCTCTCCTCACAGAACTTGTTCCCCAGACCCTTCAGCAACTTTGTTGCTCTTCTCTGGACCTGCTCCAGCACTTCAATGTCTTTCTTGTATTGAGGCGCCCAACACTGATCCCAGTACTTGAGGTGCAGCCTCACCAATGCCAAGTACAGAGGGACAATCACCTCCCTGAGTCCTACTGGCCACACTATTCCTGATCCAGGCCAGGATGCCATTGGCCTCCTTGGCCACCTGGGCACACTGCTGGCTCATATTCAGCCAGGTGTCCACCAGCACCCCTAGGTCCTTTTCTGCCAGACATTTTCCAGCCACTCCTTCCCAAACCTGTGGCATCCCGTGAGGTTGTTGTCAGTCTCTGTCCCACACTCCCCAATGCTTCTCAACCTACTCACCTCCTCCCAGAGCTCTGTCACTAAGCAGAGCTCCTCCAGGCAGGTGCAGCTCCCCGAGGTGTGCTCTCTGCCACCATCCTGTCCTGGTGTAAGAGCCAGGCACGGCCTGAGCCTGACCCACGGGTGTCTGCCTGTTCCTCCCAGAGCTCCAGCTGGCAAGCTCCATCTCTTGTGGTGGGTGCAGAGCTTAGAGAGGCCATAGCTTTCTGTCAAGTGGAAACCACCTCTCCCTGGTCAGAGCTGGCAGAGCTTTTGGTGGCCTTCTGTGCAACCTGCTGCACTCAGGATGCCCTGCCATGCTGTCTGCCCACTTGGCTCACTCCCTTCCCTCAGGGGCAGGCCTGGAGATGGTTGCCATGGCCCCGGTGGTGCCTAGGCCTCAGCAGCACCTAGGCCTCCTCAGCCTGTCCTGTGAGAGCTGCTGGCTCGTGGCAGGTGTCTCTGCTGCCCTGGTGTTACCCTACCAAACCAAAACCCTGGAAAAACCCACATACACTGAGACCTACTGCTCCTCTGCTGGCCCGGCTGGCCGCAGAGCAGCGACCCTCAGTCACTGGCTGCCAAAAGCCACCGCAGCCAGCTGAGTGGGTTTAGCAGGAGCTGGCTAACTAAGTATGGCTGGCATAAGAATTTCCTCTAGATTCAAAATCTCCCTTGCTCACTCACTTCTTAGGGACGTGGTTTCGTGGTTTTTCATAGGACTGGGAATAAGGTTGGACTTGATCTTGAAGGGCTCTTCCAGCCAAAACTATTCTATGATTCACGGGTGAAGGCCTGCTTGTAAATGGCAATAAGATGACTGCTTCAGAGCTATCAAGGGCTTCAGAAGTGGTTGGGGTTTGTGCAGAAGACTATGGGAGAGTCAACCTTCTGCTGGCAGTGAATAGCCAGGACCACATCTAACAACATATCCTCTTCCTCTCTGCATCAGGGAACCACAACAAGGCATTTAAGGCCAACCAGAAAGAGTTTAATGCTGTTATACATCAGCGGGAAAAGGGGTATTGCATTCCTCCCATTTGTGTTACAGCCTTGGCCCATTAGAGTAAGACACAACAGCTTTATTGTCCCCATACAGACCATAAACTTTTAATGGACCTATAAAAAGAGACTGTAGCTGTCTTACTAGTCTGCTTTTTAACCGGAGGGGGCTATTTCATCTGTTCCCCTCACATTTATAATGCTGTACATGTGGGCAGATGTAGAGAGAGGGTCATGACATCTGGGTTACACTTTGACACCAAATTCTCTGCTCATTCCCTGAATAGTCTTCAGTTGCTCTTCATGGTCTACTCCACTTCATGATATTGCAACAGCTCACCTCAAAATTCCTGCGACATTAAATGTTTTCAGTTACCTGTCCTCCTAGGCCTCTGAACCAAACGAATACTGTACAACAGATGCCTAGCTGCTTTGGATGAAGCCATTTACTGAGGAGGAGTCTAACTAGACAGCTAAGTTAATTAAATCCTCCCTAATGGTATCCTAGTTGAAAACACCATCTTGTTTAATACCTCTGTATCCTAATTTCTGTGTAATCACTACTGGTACAGGGCTATTGATAGTGGAAGGAATTCACACGATCGGAGGAGGACTCAAAAGAACCAAAAACTGCCCCACTACCAAACATCTAGTCTTATGATGAAAGTCCTCACTCTATGGAGAAGTGCTTATCAAGAGCTACAAAAGAGAGAGTGCAAGGAATGAGGGCAGATGCAACACAGTGAGGGCTTCTAAGTCCTAGCAGGGTAATCAGGAAGATCAGTAGGAAGTTAAGTACAATGGAAGTGACCAAAACCATCTCCATCACTCATTTGCACATCGGTCTCTCATCAGGTTCCCTGGCCTGCACGTTTGCAAGGCAGTCTGTTCACAGAGCCTTGTCATGCTGCAAATCCTAAAGGAGAAGAATGAATTTCATTCAAGTGCCAGCTGGTCCTCGCAAACTTTCCCTAAGGAAGTGGCAGAATATTCATCTTTGCTAGCTCGCCATTTCTCCCACTCCTCCCTCCACTCCATCCTTGCCTGCACACTTTGCAGTGAACAGTTAAGGCTCCGACTGTATCCCCTGGCACCTATCCCATGAAACAGATGCAAATCTCTGAGCTGGCTGGGTGAAGTGCTCATCCAGGAAGAAACAAGGATGGACTGGGGAAGGCAAAGCAAAAACCACTGTTAGTACCTGTTTTCTGTGATACAGAAAGACAGAATGTAAGATCTGGCTTACAGCTTTTCTTCTCCTTTCCCCAGGAATCAACAGAGCTATTACTTGAAATCTAAGACAAATTCAACAAGGATAAGTGCAGAGTCCTGCACCTGGGGAGGAACACCACCATGCAGCAGTAGGAGCGAGGCGTTAACCTGCTGGAAAGCAGCCCCATGGAGAGGGACCTTGGCACCCTGGTAGACAAGAAGTTCTCCATGGGACAACAATGGGCCCTTGTGGCCAGGAGGGCCAATGGTCTCCTGGGGGGCATCAAGAAGAGTGTGGCCAGCAGGTCGAGGGAGGTTCTCCCCCCCCTGCCCTTCTCTGCACTAGTGAGACCACATCTGGAGTACTGTGTCCAGTTCTGGGCTCTCCAGTTCAAGAGGGACAGGGAAATACTGGAGAGAGTCCAAGGGAGGCTACGAGGATGATGAAGGGACTGGAACATCTCTCTTGTGAGGAAAGGCTGAGAGCCCTGGGGCTGTTTGGCCTGGAGAAGAGAAGCCTGAGAGGGGATCTTATGAATGTCCATGAATATCTGCAGGGTGGAGGTCAGGAAGGGGCCAGGCTCTTTTCTGTAGTGCCCTGGGATGGTATGAGAGGTAATGGTAGCAAGGTGAAACACAGGAAGTGCCACCTCAACATGTGGGAAAAATTATTTCCTGTGAGAGTGACAGAGCCTGGAAGAGGCTGCCCAGATTGGTTGTGGAGTCTTCTTCTCTGGAGACTTTCCAACCCCCCTGGATCTGTTCCTGTGTGGGCTGCCCTGGGTGACCCTGCTCTGGCAGGGGGGTTGGACTCCATGATCTCCAGAGGTCCCTTCTAGCCCCTGATCCCATGATAAGACAGGTACCCAAATACAATGTATTTCCTGGTGTAAAGGAATAGAGGGAAAGCTGAAGAACACCACAGTATTTAGTAAGCTTCTGTAAAATGCTCTTGGTCCTGCTGCCTGACAAAGTTCCAATCTGCCTGTTTGTAATTCATCTCAAGTCAGAACCCAGACAACAGAGGATTAAAGCGTTGAGATTTCTCTGAATCAAAGATGACCAGGCTTTTCTTAAATTTCTGTCTCTAAAGCCTTGTTCTCACACAGGAAAAAGAAATTTATGCACCTTAGAGGAGACCAATTGCAGAAGCCAGATTCTGACATTTGAGAAAACTCAGCAAATGCAATGGGAAAAAAGCATATATTCACAGGCTCCCAAACAGTGTGTTTGCAAAATGTGAGAGCAAGCAGTTGCAATCTAGTAAGGCTCATGATTACTTCAAGGAAAATCCACTAGAAGAGGATGAAGAAGGACCAAATCTGATGCTTAATAACCGCAGCATTTCTAGTCAAATACAAACACCCTGTTTTATCAAAAATCTCATCTCGGGTTAAAAAGACCAGGGAACAAATACTTCAAGAATGGCCACCACAGTAAAAATGGCACTTCTGAATTTCAACGTGAGTAGAAAATGAAAGCAAAAATGAATACTCAGAGAGCTCAAATGCAAAACCCATTAAGTGGTTTATCAGATAGCTGGAGCAGCAAAGAGTTAGAAAAGCCCAATCTCCTGATAATCAAAAGATGAGACAAGACCTTGAAGAAACAGAGCTGAGCAAATGCAAAGGACATTAGTTTGAATAAGAATGGCTCCTCTGCTTCACATCACAGTATCACAGAATGTTAAGGGTTGGAAGGGACCTTGCAAGATCATTGAGTCCAACCCTCCTGCCAGAGCAGGACCACCTAGAGAAGGTCACATACATCAGCTCTATCTCTTTCCATTGCTGGACTTAAGTAATTTTGCAAGACTGTCATGAAAAGTATCACCACATCTTCCTTAGCTCAGAAACCTTTCAGTTTCCTGCAACTTATTACCCCCTGAGAACAGAAACTTTACATTACAGACTCACCCTAGGCTGATACACGTTTGCATAAACCTTTTGCTAACCTATTCCAACCACAGATTCTAAATCTGTACGAAAATAGTCGTAAGGAAAAATGAGGATAAATTGTCTGAGGAAACTATTAGACCATAGTCTTTGATTTGCTTTTGTCCTTCCTTTATAAAAGCTGGCTCCCAAACATGGCTAAGATAACTAGGCACAAAAAGTTGAGACCACAGTGGGACAAAAGCTTAACTGCATTCAGTGAAACAGTTAATGATCAGCACATGTCTCTCTACATTTCCTGTGAGGCATTTTTATAAGCTTCACAAACTATGGCATGGTTTGTGGACAAAAAGGACCTCGACTAGTAGAGTGAGGATTTCAACACTCTTCAGCAGTACTTTGAGCTACAGTCATCCTCTGGGTTACACCTAGAAAGAGGTTCAGCTGCAGAACTGAGCCCCAGTGGCAAATGTAAATTCCATTTCCACCTTCCAGAATTTAATGGGCAAGATCCAGAGATCTGTTAGAAAAGTACCCGATGAAATGTGCTGGTGCAGTTGTTTCATAGCACATATTAATATAATTGTTTATCAAGACAGGGAAAAATTACTAAATTCCATTCAAAGTGGAAGGGGAAACACAACCTGGAAGAACCAGACAGGAATCTGTTCTTCATACTGATGTCCTTGAGGGATTTTAATTGAGTTATTTATTTATGTTTAAAAGTAACACCCAACTTTTTGCAGAACCAACCGTTTTTACACGTCATTCAAAGACTATTTCCCTGTGCAATTGCACCCTCTTATAACTTCTGAGGTTTAGTTCAGGATGAACAAATTTCCAGAGTCTGATTATGAAATGAATGGGATAAAGTACCTACCTCTCAAAGAGCACATCTGTTGGACATTTTTAGGTGAGTACCAACTCCTACCCTGTTACAAAGATCTAACAAAAAAAAATTGAGTCATTTCCCCATTGCTTGTGACAGGGAATGTTCACTGAATTTGATCCTAAATCTTCTGCAGCTGTGACAAGGTGAATATTTCAGTGAAGTATTTCTTTGGGAGAGATGCAAAGACTCCTGTGACAGTAATTCAATACTTTATCTAATACAAAACTGCAACATAGAGGTAGAACGAGGGAATGGACACAATCCAGAGGTCTTCTAAAGCCAATCAGACATCAAGCCTTCAGTCAGAAGTGGCAAGCTGTAATACAGATGCACAAGTAAAACTTTCTCTCCAGTGTAGCAACAACTACGCCCTGTAGAGGCACTGCCAGTTAGCTGTAGTCCCAGAACAAAAAGCCACCAACCTCCTATGAATCTATTTGAGAAACTTATTATATCATCAAGACAATGTCAAGGAAAAACATTGACTGACTGCACATAGCTGAACCAAGAGGCAAAGAAAATCCAAGTGAGTTAAGCTTTCTCCAGAAAATAATTAGCAAATGATTCAGTTAGCCACTGATGATCTGTCAGGAGGAAGAGATGGAAATTTAGACTTTAATAAGCTGTTAATCTTGAAAAGAAAGTCCTTCAGTTTAACTTTCCCTCCAAAAACGAGATAGGCAAAATGATGAGTGTTAAGTGAAGCCAGGCTCTTTCCAGAATTCCTAGCACTCTGATAAAACACAATGAATTTTTACTAATCCCATGGTCACCTACTTAGGTTACACTGCACACAACCTGAGCCTTCCTGGTTTTTAACCTGCTGTGATCTCAAGAGAAGAAAGGTCACTTCCATCGAGCAACTCGTGTCAAAGCAACTCAGTAACAACCATCAAAGTACTCATAACAAAAGTATGAGCTCAGAGAGACAGAGAAAGCAGCTGGGGATGCTGATGTTCAGCTCATGTTAACTACATAATAACTGCAAAAAAAAAAACCTGGGTGGATGAAGAGAACAGAGCATTATCTAAAAGGATGCAATGCAGACAAAGATGCAACCTATAAATAACTGGGACAGGGTTGAGTTCTTGAAGTTGAATGTTTAAAGGTGCTGTTCCTTCCTCACGGGGCATCCTTTGTTCTTTGAGATGCTAGGGGAGTAATGAGTTTGGTTTTCCACTACCTTAGACCTTTGGTCTGTGGTCTTTCACTGAGCAGTGAAATGTAGCCGACAGTGAAAATGTAAGGAATGTGATTTGACATCACGTGGCACCACGTTTGTCCAGGTATCTATGGTGACAGGAGGTGTGTGTTAGAGACCAACGTCTCACTGCACTAGAATGTAATCACTGAGGGCTTTTGAGAGCTTAGTGGACTCATTTGATTCCCGCCAATTCTCCTGGCAGGCAAAACAAACAATTATTCTTCCTGTTTTCCAGTCACAATCCAGAGAAAGGATGTGGTTTGTCCTAGATCGCGTGAGGACTCTGTGGTACAATCAGAAATTAAACCATGGTCTCTTCAGCTGTAGATTTACACAGCCAAAGATCACAGGTACAAGGACAGTGATATGAGGTTCAACGTCAGCTCTAATTCTAGGCATGTGTCCCAAGTTTTGCCTTCCAGAAGGGCAACCTCATTACAACAATGCAACCTCCACTTCAATCTGAAAGACAACTAAGGGGACACCATTTGGAAACTAGGCAAATCATTACACCCAAGCATCCACTGCACCAAATTCCCTTTTTGTTCTGCATCAGAAATGGATCTCCATGCTTAAATTCACAGGCAAAGCACATTTAAAGGAGAACCCAAATCCAAGTTCTGAAATCAGAGTTGTTTTGTGAAACAGAGTTAAGAAATGCATGGAAATGCCACGCAAGAATCTGACAATGGAATGAGGTCTTCAAGAGGGCTGTGAAACTCAAATGGACATACCAGGGGGTAAAAGTATCACAGGACATCCAATGTTTACACTTCAAGAAAGAAGTTTGAAGAAAACTGAACAGGTCACAAGAACTCTCTAGGTATCAGAAACATCCCCTATAAAGTGCTCCTAAGTAACATACCCGGCAAAAATCCCATGCATGTGAAATCTGAGGGGGTTTTGTGCATTCCATTCACTTGTGAAGTTTACTGCGCTTTCAAGAACACACACGGAACTGGAGCACATCGATAAACAGCAGTGAATCAATTCTGCAAGGTTCAGAGGCTGAGTTTCCTCTTGTGGTTGAGTCAGATTTCTAAAGCTGTTGAAATACCGAGCTCTGTTTTCATGCTTTTCATACACGGTACTACAGAGAACACAGCTGAATTTATACCTATTATACCATGTCACTGAAGTGCCTGCAGATTGTACTCATTCCTATGACCACCACCCTCATCAAAGTATACACAGAAGTGTCTAGAGCATGACAGGATTACTAAAAATTCTTCTGTTTGCACATGGTGCACGTTACACTGAACGCTGAACCATAGCCCAGTAAAACACATGACCTCCTGCTTCATTTTAAGGAATAATTTATGTCCTGCTAAGGTTCTTCTAAATCCTGACGTCAAGGGTTGTTTTGCTTAATTCTTCTCCTCCCCACAAATATCCTCAAACACAAACACAGGAACTGATATTTGCTGTTTTCCACAAGGAAAGGGTTAGAGAGAAATACAGTATCTTTTGCCAGACTGACTTACAGAGCTAGCAAAAGCAGGTAAGCTACTGGGTTCAAAACCCTTTCTTCACGTTGTCTAGAAGAAAACGGCTTCACATGCTTGAGGTGGTTTTGCTTCAACATTGTCAGTCCAACTAACAAAGAGATCCATCCCATCCCTACTGGTCTCATTCCATGTAAATCCAAAGACCACTCCAGTCACAATGACCTTGTTTCTTTGCAGCCCGCTTGTTACCAAGCAGGAATCTTGGAATCCTATCTGTGTTTAGTCTCAAGGAAGGAGTCATGGCTCACTTACCGCCTCCACTTCTGCTGGGTCGTACCAGACGTTAATGTATGGATGCTGTAAGGCTTCATCTACTGATATTCGCTTGGCCGGATCAATGACCAACATCTTTGATAAAAGGTCCCTGGCTTGGCTGGCTAGAACAATGAAATCAGATAAAAACAGTATTAGTCCAAACCAACCACTGCCTCCAGAGAAGGGTTAATTGGGTTAGACAAGCAATGACACGAGTCTTTTACAGATTGCATCATACTCCTGCCCCTTGCCTTGTTACAGCAAGAGTTCTTCAGTAATCACTTTTAGGCCACATTCACTAGGAAGGTGCCACCATCAGAGCTGCCTAGCAGAAATCCCCCAAGCTGCAATCAGGTTTTACACGTTGGATGTAGGTTCCGTGTAGAGGGCTGAATAATATACCCTGGAAAAAATCTAATATTGCCACGACCAGAAAAACCAAAAGTTTGCACAATGAAGTCTAAAATCATGGCATTACTGAATCAAAGCCTGAAATGTACAGGTACTCTTGGAGTGGCTCAGAAAAACATCCCAACTTTTCCAGATGTTTTGAATTTTTTCACCTAGCCTGCCCCATTAAATATTTTAGTGAGGCACAGGTACTAGGCTTATTTCAGGGCATCCCATTGGCAGCAATCATGTAAAACTTGTAGCCTGGGATCAGCACGCAGTGGTCTGGAAGTGCCTTGGAACTGCTTCAGTCTTGTTTGCCCCACATAGCAAAATTTAAACCACAGCATCCTCCTCTACAGAAATGCACAGCCTCATATATCCATTGAGTTTGATATTGCAACACATTGATTTTACCTGATGCCATTGTGCCTATCAGGCCATGAACTCCTCCTTTTATTACTCAAATTGATGGTACTGTTTAGAGTTTGTAGCAAATATAAGGTTATCTAAACCCATGTAAAAAAAAAAAACAACAAAACCAAAACCAAACCAACATGTATTTCTAAGATTAGTATCAGTGGTGTGCTCTAAGATCTTCCATGCTCAAAATTCTCTCCCGTGTAAATGAAAAAGAAGATGAAAAGGAATGTAAAGAGATACAAATGCAAAAATATTATTAGGTATCTCATCAGACATGGGTGAGCAAAAGCGGTATGTAATTAAATCATTATTACATTATAATGAAGTGTTTAGGCAGGGCATGGGATGATACAATGATGCACGAGCACCATTTTTTTAACATGCTGGTTTTTGTCCTGTGACTGTTATCTTAAAAACTGGCATTCAGGATGCTCAGATGCACGTGCTGCTGGGATCCAAAAGATAAGAGCGCTGCTTGACAGTCATTTTTATTCATTAGCTCCAAACCCAAGAAGATTCCATTATTCAATTTCATTGTAAGCAGGAGCATAAAATTCCCTGTATCCAAAAGCAGCTGCTCAGACCTTTCGCTCTGCTCCCAGAGCTGAGACAGCAGCCTCGCTGTGAAAGAGCTGCTAATTGGAAGAGTATTCTGGGTAAGGTAATGACATGCAAATTGCAAGCAGCTGGAAACCAGTGCATGCCAGTGTAATAAGCGGCCCCGAGTGCTCAACTGGTGCAGAACAGATAGAAAATACAAGTTCGCACAAGTTCCAGAGCTCTGACAAGCAATCCTTTCTGTACTAAACACACTTTTCCATCTGAAGGGCTGTTCAAGTAAAACTAGGCTTCAATATCTGGTTAACACCACTGCAACTTGTATTTTCCAGGGGTGTATCCATCCACCCTGCAGCTAAGTTAGTGCTCTAGTTGTTGTCTCCCAACCAACCCACACCATGCTTCCAAAGAAGAAACTCACACATAGCAGATACTAAACCTCAGCTATGTTAACACCATTTTGGCTGACGTTGCTTGTACCTTTCTATTGTCTAGTAAAGGTAGAGCTATGAGGCAGGCATCTGGATAAACTGGTATTTTCCACTTAAAACAGTGCAAGTGCTGAGATTTTCTGATGGTCGTCCTAGTGTTCCTTGGTGTTACAAGTTGAAGAATGAGAGTAAAGGAACCCCTTGGTTCCTCGTGAAACACCACATGGGACACCTTGGGGATACGCTCAACACCTCAGAAATAATTTCTGTTCCTTGGGCTGCCCAAGAACCAAAAGTAATTTCCAAAAGCTGAACAAAACCCACGTGGTCATTCATCTCCGCAATGCGCTGCATTAAACTGAAGCGCAATGAGAAAGAAAAAACTGAAAATAAACCTTCCTTGCACTGTAGCTGTTGACACGTGGACCATGTCCCTTTGTCAGACATACCTTTGAGTTTGTTGTGTTCCGAGTCAGCTGGGAAGAGAGAGTCTGGGAAAAGTTTGGGGAAAGTGAGGCCAGCGTATTTGGGTCTGTTTTCAACATAGTTCCGTACCGTTGGCTGCAGCTTCTTCATGAATTCTGGACAGGGTGTTCCCAGCTGCTCAATAACTTTGTTCCACTGATCAATATCTGAACATCGGTAGTTAAGGAAAACAAAATGCAAACCCCAGTGTGGCCTCCTGACATTTCTGGTTTGAGTATTTGTTGAGACTCCTCGGACGTGTTTGAACTTCATAGCATCTTTACAGTCACTATCTTTTTGTCATCGTTATGCCTCCAGGTCCTACAGCCTGCTCTCTTTCACAACTGTACTTACTCGAGGGCATCGTGCCATCCTAAACCCACCACCACCATGGGAAAATACATGGCTTCCTCTCTTTGGATCACCACTTGGGACCATTTTTATTTTTAACCTGGCATCCAATGACTTGCACTCCCTTTTTTTCACATGCCTCTCTGACACCTTGGCTACAAGGGGGCAGCAGGGAAGACGACGTGTGGGCCTGCCCTCTCTCTTCAGCCTGTGAAGAGTGAGACTGAGCTGGCTCAAAGGACTTCTGCATGGAACTGAAGGTGACCACCTTCAACTTATCTGCTCCACGCTTGTACATTTCTCCAATCAACTTTATTTGTGCTGATTTTGCTAAAACCACCCAACCAGCAACCCCACAGAAACAATATGATTTCCTAAGAATGAGCCGTGACTCATTTTCTACAGACAAATGATGCCTCAGCTATGGACAGATATTTCTCCTTAAATTGCATTGCTAAACTGTTACTGGCTTAAAAAAATACTGTATTACAGGCAGTTTCTACTAAGCTTTTGTTTTGTTCTGGTCTTGATTTAAGTTTTCTTGAGGTAACAATGAGGCACCTGATAGGTGTTATGTAGCTCTTCCAGCCACCTTCAGAACAAGCCTCACTGTGCTAAGGAACACCCCCCCATCATTAGGCGAACATCTACAACAGCAGTACCATTTTTACATCACATTAATTCACAGTGCTAAGAATCTGATGACAACATAAAAAAAAAAAGGAAGAATACAGGCAGCCATGGGTACATTGATGCTATGAAATGTGATAAAGAAAGTTTCCTTAAGAACATGCTGGAAATAAAAAGCTTTTAAAACTAAGACAAAAATTCAAAGCATTTCAGCACAGAGATTTTTCTTCTTTTAAATTATTCTTCTAAGTTATTATTGTCATCAGTGTCCTAAGTGTGGAGGAGCTTCTCAAATGCTAAATGTTGGAGAGAAATCAAGTCAATAGAATGAAGATAGCAAAAAACCAAAATCAACCTCAAAACCAAAGCCAAAACCAAGCAAACAAAGAAAAAACCCAAACCCAACAACAACAAAACAAAAACACCCAGAAAACAAAAACAAGAAGTCTGACAAAACCCAGCTCTTTGGTGCAATAGCAATTTCAGATTTTCCAAAAACCTCATTTTAGCTGAGGGAAATGGAAACTTTGTCTTTTCATATACCTTGGAAATTCAAGACAAACTTAATTTGGGTTCACCCAACTGCCTTATTTGAATAAAAATCAAAGAATTTGTTGGAAAATTGGAGCTTCACTAATTAAAAGTGTTTAAAGGAAGGAAAACATTTTAAACCTCTGCTTCAAGAATGCTGAAACAGCGTTTCGAATGGTTTTAATGCAAACTGAAAAAGGCTTCTAGAAATACTAGTGGTCTGTCAATGTTTTTCTGAATAACTTTCCTGTTTTCAACTAAATCAAAGTTTTCTGTAGAGCAACCCCTCACACACACACACACGGATGCCACAGGTTGTGTGTATCTCACGTTGTCCATGCAAAACATGCCAAAAGCAAATGCACAAAATTTCTAATTGGAAAAGAATCCTTTGAATGCACAATGAAGTATTTATATTGGGAAATAAAAATAATTTTAAAAAAATCAGATTTCACAGCGAAATATATTTGGAGGAACAAGCTGAATGTTTCCTATTACTTCTGTTTCTCTTCCCACTGATGCAATGCACTTCAGAAGTGTGAATTCAAGGCCACTCTTCTGTTCCTCTGGTTGACCTGCTCATGAATGTAAATATGACTATTTCCCTCCTGGATGTCTCCTCACCACTGCAGCATCTTCCTGGAGTACTCCAGGCTTTTCTAGCCTTCTTTTGTGGTAGAGTTCTGTGTGTGCAGATGGATGCAGAGGGATGCACCTAGCCCAGGAAGCAGCCTGTGAACATCAGTCTTATTAACTGAGTGGTAAAACTGTGCAGAAATCAAACAGAAACCAAAACCAAACAGTAGAACTCTGCAGAAAAAGCCTATCCCCCAACCTCTGTGAGATGTGGAACACGACTCCAGGTGTAGAACAAGGTGATGCTGGTATGGCCACCTCTGACTGACAGGAAGAGAAGCTGACATCTTGCTAACCTTACATCTCTCTACTGAACAGAGACCTGTCTCTCAGAGCATTCCCAGTTATGGAATTCAAAGGCACATTCCTTCCTTCCCTGGCCAAAACAAATCAATAAAATTCATGCATTAACTACCACGTTCACAGCTCACCAGAGGACTCGGGCACCTTCTGAACTCTTTCAGATCAATTGTGCAATAGTGAGAAAAGAGAAATGTTTCCCTCAGACATTTTTGAGAAGAACACAAGGAACAAGAGTCAACTCTTGTTGTATGGGCAAATTGCTCCTGAGGCAACACAACAAACCATGTTCCTGTTTTTCTCCTTTCTCGAGGCACGAGTCTATCCAAGCTTCATGGTAATAGTTTCTCTATAAGCAGAGCTATTGCCTTGAAAAGCAATTTCACCATTGCTCACAATTAACTGCATCACCAAAAATGGTAGAGAAAGAGGCAAATGTCAAGGCTGAGGGAAAACCATGGAGATTTTGGACACTGCGAAGCATTCAGCTCACAACTGGAGATCCAAAAAAGAAGGAAAGTGGATTCTGTTCTCAGCTCCAAGCAGGCAATTTCAGTGAATTCAAACGGATTGCAGGAGTGGAGCAGAGCTGCAGCCTAGCTAAGCACTCCACCCTGCACTTACTCAAAGGCCTTTCCTATTTTTTCTGCTTGAAAACTTCCCACAACCGTGTGAGACGTCTCTATTTCGCCCCAGAAGTTGGTTCAGTCAGCTGAACAGAGCAGTTTCCTCCTCAAACAGAAACAAAACCAAATGACCTGTCCTCCTTTAACTGCTGGAAAAATGGCAAAGAGGAAACTTTGCAGTCAAGCACGTGACTGACAGCTCATTTCTCATGAATATTCCATCCTTCCTTCCCTTTCCAAACTGCTTTTCACCTGTATTTCTGCATAAAACTTGACAGAAATTATCCAGTACGCTGCCAATCTTAACCCATTTCAACAGAAGAGGAAGCTTTTTAAAATTTTTTTTTAAAAAGAAACACATTTCTAATTACTCTTGCTCCTTCTACACTTAAACACACCCTTAAACGTGCTGCCCTCAAGCTCTTCAGGCTCATAGCCCCTGCTGGTGGATTTACAAGGCTGCCCAGCTCCAGCACAGGTCTATTTTACAGAAGCTGAGTCTTTTCTTAAGGAAGATGATGCCATGAGGTCATCAGTCTCATCAGGCTGGGTCTGGTTTTTCAGCTGGACAAGACAGGCACGGAGAGCAAGAAGTGCCAAAGCTTTCCCAGCGGCTGCTTAGCAGCAGGGGAGAGGTGTAAGGGGGTAAGATTTGGAGGAGAGATGGCTTTGAGGAGGGATGCTCAGCTGCCTGAAGGAAAGCAACTGCATCGTCTCCGTTCACAGAGCAGATGCTCACAGGAGAGAAGAAGGAAAGCAAAGCTGTGCGTAAAACACGGGAGCAAATTCAGCAACATGAAGGAAGAACATGAACTCGACTGCAGAACTGAAGAAACCAGCAGCTGGTAATGCCAATACCCATGTGGTTATTGCCATAATAAACAGCACAAAATGGTTTAATTATAGAAGCTTGGTGCGAGTTCTTTTTTGACAAGTATGCAGCTGTGTCAAAGAAAGGGGTTTTGGAGCACTGTAGAAGACATGCTCAATTCTTTCTGTGCTTACTCAAGGATTTCTTTACGTGCTATCTCACAAAACCCAAGTTTATTAACATAAAACCAGTTCCAACGACAAAACTGAACCATGCTAACCCCCCTCCCCAACTTAAACTTCTCATGCCACAATCACAGAAAACACAGGGGCAGCAACAGTCTATGATTTACACAGACACATAGAAGGGAAAGGTTTCCTTTCATGTATGCAAATGAGCTCTAGCTCATACAAAAACTCATTTAGTGCCCATTTCATTATGCATATGCTTATCCAATGGTTTGGACAAAACACAAATCAGAATCTAACCAGACGAGGCTGTGAAAAGATCAACAGCATCATTGCCAACTTTCCCTTCTTTCATGCTCTTCAGCTATTACTACTTCTACATTTTAATCAAAATATTGAACCCTCTGAAGTGTGAACGAAGCCCAAAGTGAAATGCTAAGCTGAATTAGTAAGTATGTACCTACGCACATGTGCTCAGTTAAAAATGACATAAAAATGACTTAAAAATGACTAATGCCTGGAAACTCTTCTCTCATCTAGGTACAGAGTTGAAGGAAAACTTGCAAATGGGTCGTCTGCATTTCTCAGCTGTGGGAAATGAGTCTCTGGAGTTAGACCAAGCGTGCATGGAGCTCAGTTGCTGTTGTGCACGAGAAGAAACCACTTTCACAGCCTGAAAAATAACAGGGGATATACCCAAGCTTTCATAAAGCATCAAATGAAGGAAGAATTATGGCTGCCTCGGTCCTGACTGCAGGACGGCCTCTGAGGGAAATGGATATACACTCGCTCTGCTTGGAGTGCTTGCCCACTGGTTTAATGCATTTATCTATAAATCACTTCCTGTTGATGTTAAAAAAGACATTTTGCTTTCACATAATAGATACAGGTACTTAAAAGAAAGGATGGAAGACTGAAGTACACTACAACAATTCCCAAGGAAACTCCCGGCCTTTTGAGTCATCAAATTGCCACAAAGCGATAATTTTAGCCTTGGGAAGCAGAAATTGTCCCCACACTGAAGCCATTTCCTACTTGGATATCCCTCACAGAGCAAGCAAACAAAGAAATGAGCATTTCTAAAACACACAGCCAAGTTAATTAGCCCTTCTCCCTAAAATGCAGAGCCTCTTCCACAGCACCAGTCCCTACCATGCTGCCGCCTGACCAAAACCATCGGACTTTTCTGAGCCACCCCCACGCACCCCCTCACCAAATCAAAAGAGAGACATTTGTAACACCAGAACTCCAAGCATGTGGCCACTGGATGCAGAAAGCACTTCTGAGGAACCACGGAGAATGTTATTTCTCATCTCCTTACACCAGACCTGCTGAAGTTTCCAGCTAAGGCTTTTCCTGAGAGGCAGTAAAGTTTCATTGACATTTTGGTTTGCAAGGATTTTTAGAGCGGGATTTAACTCAGCTCTTCAAGGTATGGTACAAATGTATGTCTAGAGGCGAGGGGCTGGAGGGGAAAGGGTTGGAAGTACCTCCTGAGGCCAAACGAGCTGCTAGGAAGGATACGATCAGTGCCAGGAAACAACACAGCACCTTTAATCATTTCTCCCATGATGCACCCTACTGACCACATGTCAACTGAAAACAAAAATGAAATGAAGGTAAACAAGAAAACAGGAACAGAATCACAAACAAATGAGAAGACTTCTCCAATCACGGCAGAGCAGAGAGCCTGCGGCCCACACCGCAGGCACAGACCTGCCTTTTTCTTTCCTCTCTGCTTTGCTGCTTGAGCATCCAAGCTTCACGACAACACAGCAGGTCTGAGAAAAATTTGACTCCAACAAGTTTTCTTTACCCCGGTGTGGATGAAAGACAAAGCTATTAAATAGAGAAAACCCAGCAAGACCCACAGCTGTCTACTGCATCATAATACATTTGTAATTAAAGTTCCCTGATTAGTTTTGGCTTTTTTTTCAAGTTTTTGTTTGTGTTCGGCACTGAGGTTTATACTGCTTTGTACTGGAAATGAATGCTGGGTCTCTGTGTTCAGTGAGGATATGCAAATTGCTTTTCCTTTATTCTCTCAGTGACCAGAGATCTGGGCGTATTTTTCACGAGCTGAACTGCCAGAAACCATAAAAGGCACTTGGGTCCTTCTGAAGACATATCCACCTCTTATTCCAGGGTATGAAGAGAATTTGTTGAGATCATTTGACTCCAAGAATGCTTGCTTTAGAGCCTATTGCCTCATCTCCATCTCAGTGAAGCCACCAGTCCATGAGAATCTCATAAGATTTCCTTTTACCCTTTTACCTAAATAGGACAGTTGAGAGACACAGAAGCAAGCTGTACATTCTGCATTGAAATTCAGAGCAAACCAGGGGACTCTTTGCCTCCTACAGAAAAAAAAAGAGCAGTTCAGCTGGCTCCAACAAAGCTAACCACAATTTATACTGGAACACACAATGAGAATCAGACTCCTTAGATCCAGTATGGGATTGAGGTGGCATTTTCCCCCCATACCAATACCATGAAACCACATTACCTCTGCTCTCCTTGCTCTGTGAGAAGTCGTAGGGCATGGAAGCAAGAGAAGGGACAGACTGGTCTCCCAGGGGAAGAAACTGGGGAGGGAAGGGGAAGGGGTGGAATGAAAGTGTCATGCTGCTTAGTTAAATTTTCCCTTATCATTTCATATTGAGCAACAGTTTCAAGTGGATTTGACTTTGAAGGCAAAATGTCCTATCTGTAGAAATCTTCACATGCCTGGGTCTAGGTTGCCTGTTGCTTTATTTAGCATATGAAAAGCACTACACAAGAAATAAATCAATAAACAAACAAAGGAATAAACAAAAAGGGTACTTTGCAGTAAGCAAACCTAGAGATGCAAATTATTGCTGCTTTCATCACAAGTTAAAAATGGCATGCAAAACATCAGGAGAAGATAGAGCAAGCAGTTATTTGTTCCTCTTACTAATCCCTTTTTATTTTCAGGGGCTACCTTCTGACCTTCCTACTCTATGCTGTACTCAAGAGCGCGCGCACACACAGTAGCTGAACTAATGACTTAGTAAACTGTGTGTAAAGCAGAGACGATTCTTCTCGTCCGCTCCTCAGGTTTTGGGAAAGAAGCTCTCTGAAAATTTACAAATCAGAAGCAGCAAAGATGGAACAACTGAATACAGCCAAAGTCCAAAGAGAAAAAAACCCCAAACCCTGTGCCTTCTTGGCTGCTGCCTCTTTTTCCTCTCTTTAGTAAAATTGGACCCCAGAGTTTCACTGAATAAGGAAAGTAATTAGTTGGAGTTTAGGAGTTTCAGCCTAGCCGTCAGAAGCCCCACTTTAGGCACTAAGCCTTGTGCAAAGCTCCTGAAGGCACTGCAGGACACCTAAGCCTCAAGCCTGAACCTCATTTAGTCTAACATCAATCCAAATGTCATGTCAGTTGTACATGCATTAGAAAAAAAACAAACCAACCAACCCCAAAACATTTGCACTCGACTCCAAAGCACTGAAAAATTACATTTGGTTCAAGGTGTTTTCCAAATGCAAGGTAATCAAGGACTGGTGATGTTCCACCAACAAGTGGAATATCCCTAAGCTTTCATCAAATGCAGGCTAAGGTACAGTCACAGAAACCACTGCAGGACTCCAGGTAAAACTTCCTTCAGCAACTACATGCCTTGATGTTTTAGGATCACATGAAACAGTGCTAAGAACTCCAGCCTACAACTGATTATGACTCTCTGAAGAAAAATTGCTGAGATTTAGGTAGCCCTTGAGGAGAAGCCCCCTCTCCATTAGCACATCCACATCCTGGATTATTAAAATGGGGGGGGGTTAATTCATTTGAGATCTCTGCAAACTAGATTGTTGCACAGAGATGCTCTGAAATGCTTGCTTGAGTATCTGTGTGTGCTTCAAAGATAAATTAGTTTTCCAAGGACACCAAATGTCTCCCTCGTGTAGCCACCTTGAATAAATGCCCACCACAAACCACACACAAATGTTCCCCTCAACAAAAGAGCTGTTTCACTCGTAGAGCAAACCTTAACCTCTGGCTCACCTTCCGGTTCCAATTCCATGCCAAATAGTTCAAAAATACCCTCTGCAGTGATTGTGGCAGGGCTGTCTGGCAAAACATCTAGGCAATGAAGCTGTCCTCCAAAGAAACCACCAAAATCTTCCTGGGGGCTTGACTAGAGCTTGGGAAGGCTGAAGAGAAGTTGCTCTGTTGCCACAGAAGCAGCCACCCTGAGCCCCAAACCTTCCTGTGTCCTGGGGAAGCAGCCTGGTCTGGCTGCTGACATGGGCTTTCACAGGGAAGGTGACCAGGAGAGATGGTGAAGAAAGAAGGGAGAGCTGGGATGGAAGAACATTACTAAGATATTTATTCCTCTTTGTTCTCTAGTCTTGTGTAGTTCCCATCCCAAAGGAGTGCTTGGTCATCCTTCCAGGTTTCAGATTCCTTCCAGGTTTCAGATTCCTTTCAGCAAAGGTGCAGAAAGCTCAGGAGATGTACAACTGGCCAAAGAAGTTTGTATACGGAAAGGATCTGAGTTAATCTTCCATGGCCACCTCCCTTGTAATTCAGCTGTTTCTGCAGAAGGCTGCTCCCACCACGCTGGATGAACTGGAAAAAGCCTGGGTGTCACAAGGATACTGAAGACACAACAGCTCCTTTCCTTCCTTATTCCTTCCTAAGGGTCCTGCATCCTCCTGCTTCCCAACTGCAGGTTTTCTGGGACTTGACAAAACACAACGAAAGGCAGCCCCGAAGAACAATCTGCAACTGCTCTTGCTAAAAATCCTACCCAGATAGCACATCAGACCCACGCTTAGTAAGCTCTAGTTTTCCTTCCGTGAAAATCACACCATCCCAATTAAAATTCATTAACTGCGTGCCATGGGAAATGCCAGGCACAGCTGAATGAGCTTTGCTTTTTTTTCCCCATATTCGTGGGCTGGTTCCCTCTTTCTCTCTCTGCCCAGGTCACTCAGGAGCATGCCAAACGTCCACATCTGCAACAGCTCCCAATTGAGTGGTGCAGAAATTGCCCCCCTGCAAGCCGAGAAGGGATGATCATGTCCTCAGAACCCACTTGGGAAGGCTGTGCTAGACATATTTATGAAGCAAATAATGATACCTGCTTTTATTTGTGTACCTGCAGGCCAAAATATGTAGCACACGATGTTAATATGTGGGCAAAGCTGCTTTTTTTAATTTAGTTTTTTTTCCCCCCACAACAAAAAGATAACAACAGCTACAAGGGCTTCAGACTGCAAATGCCAAGGAAAGTTTGTGATGCACAGTGCTCTTCATGACACGTGTGAAGATGGTTCAAGTAGTTGAAAAAGATTAAAAGTCTCTCAAACTCACCAACTCCTCCCCCTCCCTCAATTCTGTCCAAATCATGGCAACTCCCAGTGTGGTGACGTTCCAATCTCAGGACCTCACTGAGATAACAAAGAACTTCCCCTTTGTGCTTGTATTTATTCTATGCCTGGATTTCAACACACTTTCATGAGTGCTCAGCACACCACCAGCTCAATCCATTGAGATTTCCTGAGAGACTCTTTGCTTTCTGACTTGAAACACCACTTTCGACGCGATGTTATTAAAACGTTAATACTTCTCAGTAGCAGTCACAGGATCCCAAAGTGTTTGTATATTCCTTTACTGACTTCTCATTTCCTACTGGCAACTGAAGCTGCAAATCTCCTGACAGATCCTAGATGGAACAGACAGGGAGTTGACACAATTTTACAAGTGTGATGCTTCGAACGACGGTATGAATTTCTGTCTTTTTTAAAAGAAATCCCAACTTTCTGCAAGTTCCAAACTGATATTCGTTGTTCCTTCCTATGACACAGCAGAGCCATCACTCTCTGGGATCCAGAACAGCTCACCTTCATTTGGCAGAGACAGAAATCATCTGAAGTAGAGAGGCAGGTGCCAGAGCCTGGCCCACTTGGAAGAAAATGCAGAAGGAGGTGTGGATCACATCCAAGCCTGTGCTCTTCCCTCAGAGATTGGCTTTTAGGTTGCAGTGTCAAACAAGCTCTTGTTTTTCCCTTGGGAACTCCTCCTCCACTGTCCCTTTCAGAACAGGAGATGCTTCCAAGAAGTGATGTCACAGGATATTGAGGCCATGGAATCCTGAGGTGCAAGCTCAAGAGTGAGTGGAGGCATGAGGAATGACTCGTGCCCTTATCATAGAATAGTTTTGGCTGGAAGCACCCTTCAAGAGCAAGTCCAACCTTATTCCCAGCCCTATCAAAACCCACTAAACCACGTCCTTCCCCCATTTCCCATTTTCTTTTGAATATAACTATATAAATAAGGGAAAAAAAGCATCACAGCAAGAGAGATCCACGGAGAACCTTGCCAAGGCACGTGAAACGCACTGCACTGCATCCAACAGACAGGAACATGTAAAACACGTTTTGCAGATACTGCAGTTGCTGGCTTCAGACCCTCTTTTTAGCTTCATTTAAATGTTGTCTTTGAAGGATCCCTTCCCAGGTCTCAAAGAGTATTCCAGTACACTCGTTTTGCCTCTTCAACAAGAATCCCATAGGTAGTCTCTCCTGCTATGAGAGTACCATACCATTTACATATAGATTACCTTAGCTGAGAAATGCTATGTGCTTTGATCCTGACCAAATACCAATGTGGTCTTGACGAAAGGCACTGCAGTACTGTCTGTTTTGCCTGCAAGTTCTAAATTCTCTACCAGTGAAACCTGCTCAGATCAGTACAGCTGCCATCAAGCAGAAGCTGATTAATGCCATAGGAAAAAAAAACCCAAACCCCCCACACACAAAAAAGCCCAAACAAACCATTTGAGACCATCTAATTTTCCTAAGTGCCTGAAAGGGCAACTAACTTGCCTTGGTTGAAATTCATAGAATCATAGCAGGGTTTGTGTTGGAAGGGACCATAAAGACCATCCAGTTCCAACCCCCCTGCCATGGGCAGGGACACCTCCCACTAGACCATGTTGCTCAAAGTCTCATCAAGCCCGGCCTCGAATCCATCCAGGAAGCAGGCATCCACAGCTTCTCTGGCCAACCTCTTCCAGTGTGTCACCACCCTCACATTAAATAATTTAGCCTCATGTTTAATCTAAATCTATCCTCTTTCAGTTTAAAGCCATTATCCCTCATCCTAGCACTATGCTCCCTGACAAAGCGTCCTTCCCCATCTTTCCTCAGGCCCTCTTTAATTGCTGGAAGGCTGCTATAAGGTCTCCCTGGAGTCTTCTGCAGGCTGAATGACACCTAGTCACTCCGGCTGTCCTCAGCGGGGAGGTGATCCAGCCCACTGATCATCTTCATGATCCTCCTGTGGACCTGCTCGAGCAGGTTTATGTCTTCCTCATGCTGGGGGCCACAGAACTGGACACAGTACTCTAGGTGGGGTCTATATGAACTGAATAGAGAGAGAGGCAGAATCATTTCCCTCAACCTGCTGGCCACACTTCTTTTCATGCAGCCCAGGAAGCGATTGGTTCTCTGGGCTGCAAGTGCACATTGCTGGCTCCTCTTCAGTTTTTCATCCACCAACACCCACAAGTCCTTCTCTGCAGGGCTGCTCTCCATTCATCCATCCATCACCCAGTCTGTGTTTGTGCAGGGATTGCCCTGACCCATGTGCAGGAATTTACACTTAGCCTTGTTAAACTTCACGAGGTTTGCATGGGCCCACCCCTCCAGCCTGTCCAGGTCCCTCTGGATGGATCCCTTCCCTCCAGCATGTCAGTAGCTTGGTATCATCAGCAAACCTGCTGAGGCTGCACTAGGTCCCACTGTCCATGTCACCAACAAAACTGTTCAACAACACCCACCCAAATACTGATCCTTGAGGAATGCCACTTGTCATGGATCTCTACTCAGATATCAAGCCATTGACCACAACTCTTTTGAGTGCAGATGTCCAGACAATTGCTTATCCACAGAGTGGCTGATCCATTAAATCCACATCTCTCCAACTTAGAGACAAGAATGTTGTGTGAGACAGTCTTGAATTCATACAAGGCAGCACGTATCTACACCTCAATGCTTGGCCACTTTTGAAACTGCATGTTCAGACCCATGCTGAAAGGCAGTGTTGGGAAGCAAGGGATGGATCATCTTCATCATAGCACCTAGGATGCACCCCAAACACCAGACAGACCACAGACAGCATGGGGCTCTTCTACTAAGTGTAAATTGTACTACATACCTGAATTAAAGAAGAGAAGAATGGTATCAGCCAAATTATCTTCACAGCTACAGTGATGTCTCTTGGAGACCCATCTCATCTCATATATGAGCAAACCTCCCCCAATAAAATCATCCCAATCCAAACTCTTGCTATATGCCAAGAAAAAAACATTCAGACTCTTTCTATATTCTGAGGAAAATCCCAAGTCCAAAATCAAATACCACATACCCAGGAGGGAATCATCCAGTTGAACACAATCCAACCTTAGCCATCAATCCCATGGTATCAGAACTTGAGCAGCAGTCTAATGTGTACCAGCTTATCCAACCTGGAGAGCCAGGCCAGCTGTTCCTAACACCTCCTTTTAAATAATCCTTGCACCAATTGTGGGGTTTGGTTTTGCTGTTCTAGAAAGACAAAACAAGCCTTAAGAAAATCCTACTGGGAACATGAAAACCAACGGGCTGTGCTACACAGAAGTGCAGATGTTATACCAAAGTTTAAGAAAGCCCCCAACATGCATTCAAATCACTAGGATTCTACTCACTAATAAATACAGATCACATTTCAAGTGTGAAGACAATCACAGAATGGCAGGGGTTGGATGGGACCTCAAAAGATGATGGAGTCCAACCCCCCTGCCAGAGCAGTGTCACCCAGGGCAGCCCACACAGGAACAGATCCAGGGGGGGTTGGAAAATCTCAAGAGAAGGAGACTCCACAACCTCTCTAGGCAGCCTCTTCCAGGCTCTGTCACCCCCACCAAGAAAATGTTTCTCCTTATGTTTCCATGGAACCTCCCATGTTCCAGCTTGCACCCGTTGACCCTTGTCCTACCATTGGATGTCACTGAGCAGAGTCTGGCTCCATCCTCCTGACACTCGCCCTTTACATATTTATAGACATTAATGAGGTCACCCCTCAGTCTCCTCTTCTCCAAGCTCAAGAGCCCCAGCTCCCTCAGCCTTGCCTCAGCAGGCAGATGTTCCACTCCCTTCATCGTCTCTGTGGCTCTGTGCTGGACTCTTCCCAGCAGTTCCCTGTCCTTCTTGAACTGAGGGGCCCAGAACTGGACACAATATTCCAGATGAGGCCTCACCAGGGCAGAGCAGAGGGTGAGGAGAACCTCTCTCCACCTACTCACCACACCGCAGGATGCCCTTGGCCTTCCTGACCACAAGGGCCCACTACTGGCTCATGGTCACCCTGCTGTCCACCAGGACCCCCAGGTCCCTTTCCCCTGTGCTGCTCTCCAACAGGTCACTCTCCAACCTATCCTAGTATCTGGGGTAAAAATTTTGCTCATGAGTGGTGAAAAGGCAACATATTTTCCTAAAAGACTTTCTCGATTCAAAATTTTTTTCCCTAATGCAAGCAATTTTTTCTCCCTATAAACTCCAGGGAAAATACAATGGAATGCTTTCTGCCAGATGTCAGAGAGTATCTCTTAATTCCACCACTCTCAAAGGATAGCTGGAGGACAGGAATTTTTGAACATCTGTCCACAGAAAACATGAATTTCATCTGCTAATTACAACTCCTCTTCAAAGTCCATTTTGGACGTTCATAGCTACACAGAAGAAGTTCAGATTTTTTTTTTTCCTCTCCTGCTATCTTAATAGTATTTTCTCTTTTGATTTAGACTCTAAGGTATCTGCAGGAGGAATTCTGTGTTCCATACTCACCCCAGTCATCCAGACCTAGCCAGAGTGAAGCCACTTGGCTGTTACTATATTTCCCTGACTAACAAACTGGTGTCTGTTTGATGTGCTGAAGGACTAACACAGGAACTTGCTCAAGTACCATCCTCTACAACCCTCCCCAGTACCAGAAATGGTCTTTGACTGCTTTATTTTCCCACTGAGCCTTGTGGGATGTCACAGCACCTCAGACCTTAATAAATCCATCTCATTTGAAAGCTTTCAGACCAGCTTCAGTTTTCCCTCCTCTTCATAAAAAAAAAAAAAAAAAACCAAAACATGGAAATACATTTCCAATCCTGAAATTGAAATCTTATGAGATCTTTGAAGACATTGGTAGCTGGAGCTGAATACAGCTTTGGGGAAAGTCCTGGAGTTTTCCAATGTTACCCAAGAGTTTGGGCAGTTTTTATTTGCTCATGCTCTTTCTAATTTATCTGAGAGAAGAACAGAATAAGCATTGAAGCAACACTGAGCAAGCAGCTCAGAAGTGGACTACAAAAGCTTCAGTTTTTAATCAGTTTTCCTTCAGATGAACTTTTAAGAATTTTTCTTCCCATTAAACTTGGCACCAGCTGTGAAAATTTTTCTTAGATGTATATTGTGCCTCAAACAAAATGTTCTCACTCCAGGCTAGAAATGAGTAAGCTCCTTCTATTGATAGCAAGTGACCACAGTAGACGTTCTTCAGAACAATGAAAAAGAACCAAAAATGATTAGTTTCTATACAGATTTGCCTCTTTCATCTAGAAAAGCCACTGCTGGGAGGCCTTCAGTAGCCCAAGGGAAGGTTTATTACCATGTCACTCTCTGAAGTTCACCTGCAGCTTCACAAAGCCTTCTCCAGCTCTTCCACTCTCTAGGAGGTGAACTAGATCTGCTCATCAACAGCCACAGAGGGAGGAGCCATACACAAAACCAGTCTTTCTAACACTGAAAACTCTTATTCACAGGGTCAAACTGGTGAACAAATTACTTGGAATTGAATAGGCAGATTCTACTATTTTTTTTCCCTTCCCTCCCTCCCCCCCCCCTCCTCCCCCCCCCCCCCCCCTTTTTTTTCCCTTTCTTATTTCTTCTTTTTTTTCTTCTCTTTTTTTTTCCTTTCTCTTTTACTCTTTTATCCCTTTCTTTTTTCCTCTCCCTCCTCTTTTTTCTTTTTTTCCTTTCTTTTTTCCTCCTTTTTTTCCTCCTCCTTTTTTTTTCCCTTTTTTCCTCTTTTTTTCCCCTCTTCTTTTTTTCCCTTTTTTCCTCCTCCTCTCCTCTTTTTTCCTTTCTTTTTTTCCTCTCCCCCCCTTTTTCCTTTTTTTTTCTTTCCCCCTCCTCTTTTTTTCCCTTTTTTTCCCTCCTCTCATTTTTCTTTTTCTTTTCCTTTCTTTTTTACTCCTTTTTTTTTTTCCTCCACCCTCTTTTCTGTTAAAAAACCCAACAAAACAAACTTCCAACTCACCTGAATAAACCCTCTCCTCTACTCTCTACCCAACATACATACTTCATTTCATGGTCTGGGATTTCCAAAATCCCAAATGGTTTACAAGTAGACCCTTTCACTAGAATTTACACCATGCTTCCAGCGTTGGTTCAAAAATTCAGTTGTTATTTTTATCTACTACCAGAATGACTGGTGACCTTAGAGGTCTTTTCCAACTGTGACTATTCTGTGAAAGATTATTTTAGTAATATTCTGCTGCCAGCTCTGAATAAGACACTGCCATAAGAGATTGTTGTCACAGCCAGGCAGAAACAAAGCAATGCTCATGTCTGAATAATTATTTTAAAGCTACGTTGTTTAAATCATATAGCTGCTTTTTTTCTTTTGTTTTGGAAATGGGTAGAAGAACATGGCCCTGAAATGTAATTTTTATACTAAAAGGAGAGCAACCCACTAACCACAGTGCTATGTTTTTACATTGAAATAGTTTCTTCTCTATATTCTAGTTGCTTATCAACTAAAACCTCAGACTTCTCTCCCAACAGACTAAATGGAAATATCTTCAGCATTCACAGCTGGATTTTCTGCATATTATAGATTGTTTCATGTATATTATAGATTTAGTTTTAATTTGTACATTAAAAAAAAGAAAAAAAGAGCCCAGTACATGTAAGAAGAGTTTTGATGGTGTTTCTGAGGTATCATTACCACCATCACACTGGATTACAGGTCCCGTGACCCTTGGGAGCTGCTCTGCACACTCAGATTACAGTAGAAGGTCCCTGCTCAACATGTTGCAGGGAAAGCTCAGCACCTCTGGAGTGAGTGACAATGCAAAGCTAGTAATAAACCCCACCATTCTTACTTCACTGTCAGTGTTTTGCATCCCATAACGTTCCAGTCTGTGTTCCCACAAGACTAGGAGTCAGTACAATGGTGGTGTTGCCTCCTCAGGAAAAATAGGAGGTACCTGCAGCTTCCCCATCTACCTTCTAGTAACAACTGCATCTTCACCTGGCTACTGGTCAGAGTTCTGGTTTCAGGGGTAGTCAGACGAGTTGTGAATATAGGTCAGGCAGGACCCAACAGACAAACACGACAGAAATCAGTCAAGAGACAGACAAAAAATAACTACTTCTATGACCACACGTCTACACAAGTTGGGTTTTCTCCACACCAACTGCCAGCCAGATTTTTTTCCAGCATTTTTCTGCCAACCTGCTGAAATTAAGACGCCTTTTTGTTTGGGTTGTTTTTTTTTTTCTTTCCCTGAACGAGGAAAACATGTTGTGTTGCTGCATTTATTCTGATGGGCAAAATCCACACCACTTACACTTGCCAGCCATCACGGACAGGTTGCCTGGCCTGTGGTAGATTGAAAGCTAAGCGGCCACCTTCTCTTTCGTTTTCATTTTCTAATATTGCTTTTCACCACCTTGGAAGTGGTAAAAATAATATCACCCAAGACAAGAAGAACAAGATGGGAGGGAAATACAGTTTAGTTAGTGACACAGACCTCATGCAAGTAAAGGAAAGTCCATTTTTAAGTCAAGAGAATCTGATTTCAGGCCAATTTGGAAACCACAGCAGATTCAACGGTTACCTTCAACCGGGCGAGTCAAATTCTTCATCATGTTCTAAAGAAAAAAAGAAATGTTGTATCGACTCAATTCCAAGTCCATACAGCATTGAGATGAATCCAAATACACGATGCATTAGCAAGCAACAGATTTATGATGTCACCACAAATGCTATGAAGTCACTATTGCAAAAACGTAAAAGCAGAAAAACAGATTTACAGGAATCAGATAGGCCAAGGTAGGATTCTTTTTTTTTTTTTTTTTTTTTTTTTTTTTTCTTCTTACATTCTTTTCTTATTTTTCCTTCTATTCATTTACTTTTTTTCAGATAGGCCAAGGTAGGATCCTTTTATCTTTTTTCTTATAGTCTTTTCTTTTTTTCAGATAGAACAAGGTAGAATCCTTTTATCTTTTTTCTTATAGTCTTTTTTCAGACAGGCCAGGGTAGGATTCTCTTATTGTTTTTTCTTATATTCCTTTATTTTACCTTTGAAGAATAAGTTGTAATCATAACGCTTGATTGCAATTGTAATCATAATTGTAATCATAATGCTTGATTTATGCTTTGCTTATTAGTATGGCACAAAGACTACTCTTAAAAAAGTAACTTATTTGACTGAAATAATTCTGTGCATCTGTTTTTCACTTTCAATTTTGTTCATATCAGTGGCGTGCTGTTTCCATCTACTCATACCTCTGGGATTCAACTTTTTGCTTCTATCTTTACAGCCCTGGTATAGTCATCACATGGTAAAAAGGGTGGGGAGGAGGAGAGGAACAAATAATAGGTGAAGCTGCAGCAAAATGGCACAAGGATACAGTCCCTTCCTGGAAAGAGGATTTTGTGGCGAACCATTTCTCCCATAATGCATCCCACAGACCATATATCCACTAGAACAGCAGAGACAGGGAAGTGAAGAAGGAGGGAAAAAAAGCAAAGTTAACTACGACATTTCACTCCTAAAGGAGGGGGAAAAAAAGAGCAGGTTGATCAGAACAGTACAGTTTGTTTTGTGGTTTTGTCAGGTTTGGTTTTGCAAGTCTCGCCAAACTATTAAAATAAAGGAATAAATAAGTAAAAGCTGTCAGTCAGCTCAAGAGTAGTTAGTAACAACGGTGGGAAAAGTTGAAAATAAACAATTTGGGGGAAAGGGCCCAGAGCCAGCAAGTAAAGATCAAGTAACAACTCCACAGACCTGTGGTATACACCAAGGTGATGGTGAAAAAAAACCTTTTTTTTTTTTTTTTTTTTTTTTCCTAAGGATAAAGCCACAAGCAAATGAAAACGAAACCCAGACAATGATCATCTGGAGTGAATCCTACTTGCAGTCAGCCAGTTTCTGGTTTTTATCCTGCAGGACTGAGTACACAAGAGGTTCCAAATGGAACTGCTCACACGAGTAAAAGCTGTATGGATAAAACCCACCCTTCAGTGTCCTTTCCACCTCCTGTACTTCTATCGATAGGTACCTACCTACATATGTCTGTCTGGAAAGAACTGGGGAGTGTGACCTGTATGGATTCTGCTTTTTTACTCCATAGGTACTTAAGCAAACATTTTGCAGGACAAGTACCAACAAGACTAAAAACATTTCTTATCTTCCTGATTCTACCTTCAGCTTCTAGGTGTAATGTGCATAGTTCCATCATCTGCTTGGTTTGGCTGGGTGGGTTGGTTGGATTTTTCTCCCCTTGAAGTTTTCCAAGGAAAAAAGGCTAGAGAGAGAAGATAGTGACACTATGCCCAGAAAGAAAAAGAAAAGACCTGCATTCTGTGTGAAGGGGGGGGGGGGGGGGGGGAACTCTTTTCAAATGCTTTAAAAGGCTGTCGTTTCTCAGCTTGGAATCCTCATTTTGTGGTCGTGCTTGACCTACACCATTGCTTTCTCCTCTTTTTCTTCCCCCTTTTTAACCTTCCAAAGAAATCCAAAACAAACCAAAGAAACAAACAACTCATTTCTTGGTCAAACAAAAGAAAAGTGAAATGTTCCATCTGGGAAAAGGAGGGTACAGGTATCAGGGGCACGGGACAGCAAGAGCATGCCTGAGGCAATGGCAGAGTTTTTTCTTCATAGTGACAGTTTGGGGACCTTTCACAGAAGTGCAGCAAACTGGTGAGAACTCTGCATCTTTAGCCAACCAAGTGCAGAAAGAAAATGAAAGCAGTGAACAGTCCTTTATACAGACAGTGTAAATAGGAAGAGGAAAAACAAACAAACAAACAAACAGAAAAAGTAGGGGAGCTTCAGTAATGTGGCAGCATAGGCCAGAGCAGGGAAGCAAAGAACAACTCTTTCTGTTGACTTCCTTGGGAGCTGGATCAGAGGCTCCAGCCAAACCGGCTCCTCAGAGGGCTGACCTTCATTGTCAAATGGTGGTCGTTCATTTTCTCTTTGTACAAAGCAGCCAAGATCATTCACCTTGAATCAGATTCATTGCCCAGGGAAGTCAAAGGAAGTCTCTGTGTTAACTTCAGTGAGCATTTGATCAGGACCTTTGGATGTGGCAAACATTCTCAGTACCTTCTCTGCTGTGTACTTCATTGCACAAGTGTGTCTAACTTTTTCTTGGTGCCATTTTAATCACGTGAAAAGCAAGTGCTTTCTCTCTGTCCTTTCAGGGACAATAACAACAACAATGGTAATCATCTACTAAACATCTGGAGAGGAAAAAAAAAAACAAACCTAAACGCAAAAGAATTCATTTCACAACAGAAGGAACTGTGGCTCTTGACTAAGGAACTGTGGAAAGTGTGCTAAGCCTGGTTCAAATTTCTAATGGCACTCAAAAGATCAATTACAAAATACTTCAATAACTATTTTTTAGAATTTCACATCAAAACGTGGACTGTCAATCATAAACATTAGAAATAAGCCATGCAGAGACTTAATTTTGGAAGAGGTCGCATGAACATGCCTTTAATCTTGCTCAAGTCATGGAAAACAGCTCCCCAAATAAAAAAAAAAAAACCACTTTCACCTCCCTTTCCAGGAGGCAGTTGTTAGTAAAAGTTCTCCTGCAGGTTAGGTAAACTCTTAAATTAAATAGGAGAACATTTTAATAAGTTGCTGGCTTTGATGTTTGCTGAGTTTGCCATCGAAGAGTCTCCTTGTTGAGCAAACAAGTAGGGGCTTCTGACAGCACAACACGAGTCACAGTGGATGTTTCTCCCCTGTACATTGTATTCTTTCCACTTTTCCTGCCTGTTCTACCTAACACTCCAATGCAACTGTCAGTTCTCTTCCAAAATGAGAATCAGACCTAAAGTTTTCCCTTCACTGCCCGCAAAATGTGAATTCTTCCTGACCTGCACCCCTTCCCTGCTTTTCACACTCTCTGCAGGGACCAAGAGCTATCCAGATCCCTCACAGACTATTCAGAGCAAAATCCCTTTTATGGACAAATTAGATGCATGGCTTTTTAGCTTCAGGTTTTTTTCCTTTTCTCTCCAACGCTACCAGCCCTTAAAAAGAGACTCAAATGGCAAAATTTATACCTGGATCTTGTCCACATGAAGCCTGTCAGCAAAACATGGGACTTTAGTTCATCCTGTGATAAAGACAGAAACCATTCCTGAAATTCAGATCTGACTCTGGAGAAATTCTGGAAGAGCAAGGACTGCCTATTTCAGCTTGTACCTCTTCTTCTTCCCTCTGGATAGGCAGAAATTCTGTAAGAGCTAGGACTGCCTGTTTCAGCTGCTTCTTCCCTCAAAAACATTCAGAGACCCAGACTCGAATTTAGAGCAATTCCACACCGTTTCACAGCCACAGAAGCCAAGCTCATTCTGGTCAGAAAGAGCTAATTGTATTTAAGCTCAACCATAACTAAGAACAAGTTTCTCGTTGCTCTGCAACCGAATGCTGATGAGTTCACCACCACTGCACCCCAAACACGTTCTTGGGTAGCTGCAGGACCCAACGGTGAGGAACTGCTCTGAATGACCTGCCTTTTAAATTCAAGATGTCATTTCCCATTCCCATTTTTTTCTCCTTCTGGTGCCCCCACCAACTGTAGGGGCAACCTCAGGTCACACTGTGCTTGCCATGAAATTGCAGCCCTACCGTTCTCCTTGTATCCCATTCCCAAGATGACCTCTGGTGCTCTGTAGTAACGTGTCACCACATAGGGAGTCATCATGAAGCTGGTGCCTGCAGTCCTGGCCAGGCCAAAATCCAAAATCTTCAACGTGCAGTCAGATTTTACCACAATATTACTTGGTTTTAAATCCTGCAAAAGATAGTGAAAAGACATATGACTGTTCTTCATAAAGCCAGGCATGGCTGGGACATGGACTGGTGGATGTGTTCAGTATATACTGAAATATTCTTGTACTCTTATGACACTTTTATTATCAAAAATATTCATAAATATGCAGCAAAACCTGGCTGCTGTTTCTCTTGCAAACTCTTCTAGCAGATTTTGAAGTTGGCATATTGTGGGGTTTTACCCGGAGCCTACTGGTGTGAAATTAATTGCATTTATTAGTTCAAGAAACTAGGATTAATATTACAGTAACATTTTGAAGTAATTTTTAATGCCGTGAGCCTAACAGAGATATTCCAACTCTACATGTGGAGATACAGTACTGCTTCATTTCCAGCAAAGGATGGCAAATCTCAATTCCCTATGCCCTGGCCTCTGCAGATGCTGATGAAGCAATATTGGAATCACCCTATGACATCGATTTCGAGTGCCTGGGTGTCTTGCCTGGTAGATGCAGCCAGCTGCACTTTCAAGAGAAATGAGATTTTATCTCCATGTTTCAGAGATTATACCAACTTGGATGTTTGCCTGTGCTTACCACTTGGCTATTATCTAGTTTTAATCATTCCATCACCCTTTTCTCTGATGAAATCCACAAGTAACCTCATTCCTAACATGAAGCTAAGGGGATGAACTATGACTGGTAAGTTTATAGTCATTTTACTGGGAGACCAGGCTTGGATCCACAGCACAGGAGAAGCTCAGGTGGTTTCCAAAGCCTTCGTGATGATGTCATATGATGCCTTAATTTTTAAACCCGAGGCTCCTTACCCTGTGAATAATTCCTGCGGAGTGAAGATGCTTGATACCACAGAGCATTTGGTACAACAGGTAAGACATTCGCTCATGGTCTAGCTCCATTTGAATGACCTGGCACAGATTGGCATCCATTAGCTCCATTACCAGGTAACTGGACGAAAAAGCAGAGTCATACCATTATTGCCTGTGCTGAAGAGGAACCACAGCATCATCTCAAGTAAACGCCTTTCCTTGCTCCAAAATTTACTCTATTTCTGATGACTGGGAGTGACACAGCTAGAGACCGAGTACCACTTGTTATGGTCACTTCTCACCTCACCATCTCACTGCAGGGACACCAATTTTTGAGCCTTCCAGAAAAACAGGTGGGTTGCTGGCCCTTTCTTGGTGTACTCCCCATGACAGAGACTCTACCCTGCATGGGCAAACAGGCAGCACACGGGCTCTGAAGAGCAGTGCTGGTGCAAGTGTTCAGTGGAGATGCTAGTTGTCCTCTACACCCAGCACTAGTTCCCCAGGCAAGTAATTTTACACAGTCAAAGCTTCTATCAAACCAAACAGGAAAGGAGGAAATGTTTCATATCAGACTCTCTGACGGGAAATGATTTCAGCATGAAGCGCCACATTCCAAAGCCTCACACGCATCCCCAGCAGAAGTAGTAACACCAAAGCAGGCTCTTCAAACTTCTCCTGCTCCTTCCTCTGCACGTGAAGCCAAATGCAAAGCACCAACCCTCTCAAGAAAAGCCATGAGCTGACTTTGTACACTATCACCCAGATTAAGAAACATGGTGTTTAGCATCTTCTCAGCCTCAAAAGTGGTCTCAGTATGGGAATGCACAGTATCTGTCCACCTGATCTTGTTTAGAGGGGCTGATAACCTTTGTGTTTTGCTGAGTTATTGCATTCCAGGTCCACCCCAATGCCCCACACGTCTCTAAAGCTTTCATTTAATTCCTGTGTTACTTACACATCCTGGAACTCCTCCAGAGACTTCTGTGGTGTGAAGACATTTAACAAACTGATAATCTGAAAAGCCAAGTAAGACAAAAAGGATGAAGAGAAGTGATCAGTGCAAGCAACTGGACCCATTTTGAAGTGGGTGTTAAAGGAGAAACTTTGGGTTTTCACTGCTCAGTTTCTAGTAACACTCCTCACTGTATGGAGCCCTAATGAGTCAGCAACGTTAAAAATAAAATGCCACATTTCTTCTAGGTGCACTGAGCGAAGGATTAGTGATGATGAGTGACAAACCGAATTGCTAAGGGTAAAACAGCCCTCTGAATTTTGAAGTTACAGGTTCAAAGACCAACTTCAGCTCCATTTATCATAGCAGTAATGTGCTACAGCTAGAAATTTCTTATACATAAATAATGCTCATCTGAGGGGACAAATAATCAAGGGTCATCTAATTAAAAATAAACAGAGGACCTTCCTCATCTCTGACACAGCCTCAGTTCCCTGGAGGGCCCATACACACAGATGCTGACACAAATTCCATCAGGAGAGGTACAGCTTTTTCACAGAAGCACTTTATAAACTGTAGACATGTTCTGGGCAAAGACAACCTGCATATGGCAACTCCTTTCTTAGGGCTTGCTTGCTTAGTTTGGCTTGTTTGTTTGGTTTGGGCTTTGGGTTGTGGTTTTTTTTTCCCTTTCTTTGTTGAAAAACTCTAAGAATGTGTGAAGCAGCGTAGAGGAAAACCATGAACTCAGAGATCTGAATTTGCCATGCTTTCCATCTGTGTGGGCAGCAGAAGTAGATGGTATCAACATAGCCACTATGAAGACAACATCTGAATGCCTTTTTCCCCACCTCCATCACCTCTCTAGGCTTTCTAACAGGTTCAAAATGATGGAGTTGCCATCCCTGGAGGTGTGTAAAGGCCATCTAGATGTGGTGCTTGGAGATATGGCTGAGTGGTGGACTTGGTAGAGTTAATGCTTGGACATGATGACCTTAAAGGTCTTTTCCAACCTAAATGATTCTATTAGAATAGAAGAAGAATAATTAATAATAGTAATCTATAATAACAGAATAATTCTGTCTACTCCACATATTCTGGCGGATTCTTGCCCCCACACTGAGGCACCTTTACAATATTCTCCTTTGCACAATTAGAACTCTGCCCCAACCCATGTGATGATCTGACTAACTCTTATACAGAATTTTCAGCATGATATATTTAAAAGTATATGCTCCTGCTGCTCTTTCCAGTCAGTTAAGAACATGAACTGGAAATGCATCCTTCTTCCACCTACAGGGAGATCTACTCTCTCATCCCTGCATTTTCAAAGCCCTGCGTGTTGGTCTGATTGAGGGTTCCCATCCCAGTCAATGGAGAAGAGACAGGTACTGTGGAGAAGTAAGGAGAAGTCAGTGGCCAGAAGAGAGGCAGAGGACACTACAGCTGATGTGCCCTACTCTTAGCCATTCTAGGTCATTTTTTTCTTGCCATGGGAATTTGTGATTGAGAAAAACTGTCAAATCTCACCTCACATCAGGCTTTTCAAGCTCATCTGTGCTTTGCGTAAGGAGAGAATCATCGTGGGACCCAAGGCAAGAGTAATCATGGGGCAAACTGAAAAATCCCCTGCTAATGAAAAGGAAGGGGCACCAAACCACAGAAGAAATCGAGGAATTGTAGGCAAATCAAATCCTTGGGAGAACCCTTGACAATGCAATGGGGCAACCCTGCATATCTCAGTACCAAATAAACCCAGCTTATCCAGCGTCAGATAGTTCTAGCTAAGAGATGGATGGTCCCAATTAACATAGAGCCTTGGGATAATTGTGGAACTATTTTCACTTGTGGATAGTAAATATTGCACCTGCTTTAAGAAGCAGGAAGGTCTATAACCTGCCAGGACTGTTTCACTTCAACAAGAACACTGCGATTAGAGCAAATGGCACAGCGTGTTGAAGCTTCAGAGACCCTGGCTCCACAACATCACAAAGAGGTGAGAATGGACAAGTGCTTTTGGTTCCTCATTGTCTTCAGCAGTTTTGCAGTAACCTTCACCATGGTGACCCCTCATCTTGGGGAATCCATACAATAGGTCTCAGACTAAGCGCAGAACAAGAAGTGACACTTGTGCATAGCTACTCCCAAGTCAAGAGACACTGCCTTTGAGTCGTAAATTCCAGTGATGAGAGGATGGAGCCAGGATTCCAACAACCACTTAAGGTTTTCTGGATAAGGAGTTGACAAGAACGTATTCTTCTCTCTCCCCTTCTAGCACACCCATTTGACACAGCCTTTAAATAAGCACATGAAAGATTCTCACTCTCTCATGTGGGCATCATAGTGCCACAAAGACTGTAGCCCTTGAGCACAAATGACTTTTCATTTTTTTCCTTTTTAGAAAAAGAACCCCACAAAACAGTTGTCTAACAAACCAACATACACACCACTTCTCCAGTGACCTCCTGCAAACTTACATTTTTATGATTCACACACTTCATGAGGACCAGCTCCCTGTAAGCTCGCTTGGCATGAGTTTGGTTCTGAAATGGTCTGCTGAGCTTTTTAATGGCCACGTTCCTGTCAAGGATGGCATCATATGCAGCACTGCAGCAATGACAAACACAGGAATTATGCGACTCAGAGGATATCCTGGATTTCTCACGGCAAATTCCTGAGCCTCAAGCCTACAATTGACTTTTTTTCCCCCCGAGAAAAATACTGGGTCAAAAGGAGGAGTAAGATTTTAGTGAGAAAAAGACATGGAAAAGAAATGTGTAGCACCACACCAGCAGAAGACAGAATGCACCACTACTTCTCAACTCCAGCTCCATAGGCAATGAACACTTATTTTCAAAGGGTGGGGAAAAAAATAGTTAAGTCACTTGAAATAAAAATACAAGCACAACTGGATGAGACAAAAAGTTAATTCATAAAGCAACTCTCTGTGCGTTGGGTAGAGTGGAGAGGCTTTGGCTTTTTCTTGTGGACACCTTCACCGTGTGGCTCAATGAACCATTGCCCACTTTCATCTAGAATGAAATTTGTAGTTTCCTTACGGTGTTTCTAACAGAATCGAGTTATGTAATCATTCTTCCAGGTCATACAATCCAATTCCAGTAACACCCCCAGGAACAGAACCATGTCACAAAATTTCACTGCCGTTTCCTTCCGACGATGAAAAACTTTGCCGAGTTAAAGAGTTTTGAAAACATGAAGAAATACAGGCTCTGGTTTGTAAAGTGAGCTTCTAAAGCTGAGCTCCTAAAATTCTCCTCCAACTTGGAAACGTTTTGGGGAACCTTCGGTTAGTTCGGTAGTCTTCACCTCCTATGGATTTGAACCACTTCTTTTGGTACTTCAGATCTGACTACATAGATTTGGCCTTCTGCATTTCACAAAGCACACTGACTCTTAGCAACGTGCCCAAACACACAGCCCTCAGACCCTCGTCCTGGTTCTCCCTTCTACCCAGAACTAGGAAAGGCATGACACATGTTTTCTGCTGCTCCACGATGAGCAGCAATGTATTTCCCGACAGATAAATCAACCAAATCACTACCAGTTCCTAAAAGAAAGACTTTTAAAAACATCAAAATAAATGTTAAAAATTCTGCCATTATTTTTTCTTTTTTTCTCATTAATTTCTGACAATTCTGATGTTCACTTACAGTGTCTTACTAAAGATAGAGCGGAGGGCATGCAAGCACCAGAAACTTAGTCACAAAGCCAACAAAAACCTGCAAGTGCTCCAAATAAGTAAGAAGACTGTTGGAAATGTGTGTTTAGGAAACCACTCAGGTGGACAAGAAAAAGAAGTATTTCAATTATGCTACTCCTGCTTAAATAACACACCAAATATGTCCCACAAATAAGAACAATTGTTTGCTCCAAGTGATGAGGAGTTCTGCAAAACATGGTTTGTTCCACTGTTGACATTTGGGGCAGGATGGTGGAATTTCCCCTGAAAATATGTTCAGAGGGGAAAAAAGCATTTCCCACAAGTGCCCTTGTGGGAATTCTGAATTTGGCAGGAAGATCCATTTAAACGTTTTCATAGGGAAACTATTTCAGATCAAAATGTTAATTTGAAGGGGAAAAAAAAAAAAAAAAACCAAAAAACCTGAATCTACCCCAATTGTCAAGATTGTGACATGCCAAGCACTGCACCTGGGGAGGAATAAACCCAAGCACCATTACCTGCCTGGGGGCCAACAGTCTGGAAAGAGCTTTGCAGAGAAAGAACCAGGGACAAAAAACTTAATAGAGGTCACCAAGGTACCCTGTCAGTGAAGAACAGCATCCTGGGCTGCACTGAGGAAGACTGTTGATAGCAGGTCAAGGGAAGTGATCCTTCCACTCTGTGCAGTGCTGCTAAGGCCACATCTGAAGGGCTGGGTTCAGCTCTGGGCTCCCCAGTATGAGAGAGATAGGGACATAGAGGAGCAATTCCACTAAAGAGATATGAGGATGAGTAGAGCCTTCAACATCTGTCATACAAGCAGAGCTGGGGTTGTTTAGCTTGGAGAAGAGAAGGGTCGGAAGGATCCTACTGCTATTCTTAAGTGTCTGCACTGAGGAGTAAAGATGGAGCCAGACTTTTTTGAGCAACCTGTTCTACTTGACTCTGCTTTGAACAGGCAAGTTGGACCAGGAACTCTCCAACGTCATCTATTCTGTCATTTGTTTAACAATTCTTTCTTATTCATTACTAACTTTTATGACCTAGCTAATACCATGCTAGGCACATGCATAAACAAAGATATCCCACTCACTAATTAAAGCATACATGAAGCAGCTTAGGTGACAAAGCGATCAAAGATCCAGTCTGACCTGACTTCCTTCTGGCCAGACAATTTCACTCAGCTAAACCTAACGAGATGTGTGATTAACAGCCTAATATTAGGTGGCAGAAAGCAAACTCCTGTGGCCACTGTGAGGATTGTGTCTTTCATTGTCATTTAAGTTGGGGGTTGGACTTGATGATCTCCAGAGGTCCCTTCCAACCCCTACCATTCTATGAGTCTACAAGTTCAGGCACAACATAGCATCAGCAAGGCCACAACTAAAATACCCCTTAATTCATTAAGAAAGTATTGAACAAATAAAATACAAAGCCAAAGGATTTTAAAAAAAAAAAAAAAAAAAAAAGAATCTCTCAACGGGTAAATGTTTTGTCTCTGTTGTTCATGGACATACATTGCAAATATACTTCAGAAGACAGATCTCTCAGCTAATCCATATTTCTTGACCACCCAGCTTCTTTTAAGAAAAGCCTACACGAGACTTTTCTGAGCCATGTAAGACTACTTTGTATATTTTTCTCATATTTTAACATCATCAGTTACCTCATAAAATCACTGATTAGAAGCCAGCAAACAAAAGCCACTCTGGCAACAATTTTCTCCCATTTCTGATCCCTATTTTCTTTTCTCCAATTTCTCCATCCAAGCAAAAGAATAAAACAGCATCAACCTGAAAAACCAGAAAAACAAAAGCCTTTGGCTGGATCCATTCCCAGCCCTTTCCATGCCATGGAGGAAAAGAAAACCACTCAAGGAATCCTCTGTAGATATTGACTTGGAGACACTTTGACTGCAGTTCTTCTCTCAAATGAAAGTTGTCCAACTACTTCAGGAAGTCAATACAGAAATTCATTGTGCTAGGTAAATTAATCGCACTGCTGTATTTTTCTGTTCACCAGAGAGAAGCTTTTGTTCACAGATGGCCAACTAGGCCTTTTACTAGGATGAAATTACAGATACCACACGTAGGTGTTCTCTCTGGTGCTCGCTACACAAAATCCTTACTTTGGAGCACCAAGGTTAGCACTGATGATATATCAGCCTTCTCAAGACAAACTTCAATCACAGGCAGAAAGGTGGCTGCACAAACAGGCGACTCAGGAATAAGAGAGAAAAAGGAAGGAATGTCTGTGAGCTGCTGTGAAAAGGCTGAGCCTAAAAGTCAAGTTTAAGATCTCCAAGAACAGGCTGGACTGTACCTAACAGCCTGTGCTTCTTTGGAAACTATCATAATGCCTCTGGCATAACCAGGAATGTAGTTTTTAAACTGACACTTGATGTTTTATCTATATTTTTAAATTTATACTTTAAGTTTCTATTTTACAACATCCTATTTTTAGACCAAAGACTACAGTTCAGCCCGGTCTTGTAATAAAATGAGAGTTTTACTGCAACGTGAGCTCAGAAAAATCCTCCCGGTTTCCTACTGGCTGCTGAACACGTAGTAGATAAAGTCTTTCCCCCTGAATTCTGTTTATGGCTAGTTTGGCAAGGTAAATGTTAGTGTTAAAAATGTCTTTTTTAAAACATAAATAATTTGAAACAAAACTTTTTAGCAGAGATAAAAGGAATTTTAATAAATCATAATTTGAAACAAACCTCTTCAGGAGAGATAAAAAAAATTAATAAATCATAAATCCTTTGAAACAAACCTCTTTAGCAGAGATTAAAAAATCTAATAAATCATAATTTGAAACAAACCTCTTTAGCAGAGATAAAAAATTAATAAATCATAAATAATTTGAAACAAACCTGTTTAGCAGAGATAAAAAAAATTTTCATTGGATGTGAATCTAAATTCATGACTACCAAAAGATTGCAGCTATGCAATTGCAGCTATGCAACAAAACTCTTTCCTGACTTCAGTAGGAAAAAAAGAAAAGAAAAAAAGGAAAAGAAGTATAACTTATTTTTGTCAGATTTACAGAAAGCCAGACCATCATTTGCCAGTAAAATCGTGTGCCAGTTCAGACTGTGATGATCAAGGGGCAATGCTCTATACCCTTGAAGGACCAGGCACCCCTTTTTATCCCTATTTCCAAAAGCCAAGACAAGAAATTCTCACTTCATGTCCAAGTTCCTATTTCAACAGACACTTAACAAGTAAATACTTCAACAAATGGCAATTTTGGATAGCCTTCCATTTCAGGATCCTTCGGATGGGCCACGCACAACCTTTTCTAGATGCTTACCCTTTCTCAAGCCAGTGCTTCATTGAAGAACTATTATTAGCTCTCAGATGATGGGATGGAAGCCCGAAACAGCGAGGGAAGCTCCCAGCTTCCAGCCTCCCAGGACAGGCTGTGAAATGGAGACTCAGCAAACTCAGCACACAGCTTTCTATATTAAGAAAGTCCCTTCACTGACTGTTGTAGAAATCTAAGGGACACTAAATGTTCCTCTCACCTATCGCTGTGTATACAGAGTGACAAATGGAGTATTCAAATATTCCTGAAAAAACCTACTTAATATTACACCTACTTCCTAAAATTCCAACATTTCAGTCACTTTTGCCTTCCTCCAGAAAGACTCCAACTCTTGTTTATTACGAATCACTGCTATTTATATCTGCATTGCTTGATGCTTCTCAGTACAGTGGTCTTACCACTGACATCAACATTTTGCCTTCTTTCCTTCCCAGCAGCCCAGCAAGAAGGAAAGAAGCTGAAACTGCTCTCATTAAGCAAGGCTTAACTTCAACTTGAAGTGGCTATAAGAGAAAAGTTCCAAATGTGTGGCTCTGTTTTACATGCCGGTGTTTAATCAGGAAAGGCAGGTTTATTTACAATAACTCTTAGAGAATAAAGCCCACCATACAGCGTGCATGTGTCTTCATATAGGTAATAAACATATGGCAGGCAAAATCCAGTTAAAACCACCCCAGTTCTCTCAGTCTTTCTTCATGAAAGAGATGCTCCAGTTCCTTCCTCATCCTCATAGCCTCCCTTGGACTCTCTCCAGTATTTCCCTGTCTCTCTTGAACTGGAGAGCCCAGAACTGGACCCAATACTCCAGATGTGGTCTCACTGGGGAAGAGTAGAGTGGGAGGAGAACCTCCCTTGACCTGCTGGCCACACTCTTCTTTATGTCCCCACAGAAGACCATACTTTCTGGTTCTGCATTTCTCTTGTCACTGCTGGCTGACAAGAACTTTTGTCAACTGCCAGCCTAGGAAATTCAACCTGGTCAGTCAAAGAAGCCAAGTTTCTTTTCATTCTGCTTTGAAAGGGCTCTAGGCTAAAATGCTTTCCCTTATGTGTGTGACACATAAGAGATGACAACCTCCTGGTTTACAAAGTAGGCTACACTCCTTGGTCTTTGTATGCTCAAGGATTTACAGAAGCCAGAGCAAGGTAAAAATCTGCTGGGGGTGCCTATCAGTACTGAGTGGCAGAAAATAGATGGGCAAAGGAAGTTAAGGTGTGATTTGTAGTTAAACCAAAATGAGTCAATGTTTGCCCACCATTTGGAGAATGATGTAATACCTGGTGCTGGCAAAGAGATCTCACATTCAGTGCTCTGAACTGACAGCTGTCACTGACCTTGGAATAATGGACTGTCTCTGAATACTGGAACTGAATCTTGGACTGTCTCTGAACTTGAATAGTGGAGAATATTCAAGTTGTGTAAATGTGGAAGTAGCAAAGCCAGAAATAAATTTTAAAATAGTATAGTTTTCTCATTAAACAGCAATTTACAAGACTAGGGAAATAGGGACTCCAAGGCTGAGTCTGAGCACCTTGCAGAAGCTGAGTACCTAGAGCATCCAAACTGTCAGACATCAGAAACTTGTTATTTTGGGATCTACAAGCTGAAATAGAAAAAAAAAAAGAAAAAGCTAGTATAGCCACCTTACAATTTAATAGACTTGACAGCTTGCCTGCCACAGAACAAAAGCTGTCATGTAGGAGAACAAGAAACATTATTTCACGAGGTTTCTTGCTGCATTTCTCAGATGAGTAAAACCCAAATTGCATCAAGCACTAGAAATGTATTCTAAGCAAGTCATCATTTGCAAAGTGTTAATCGTGGAAAGGGTGGGGGGGAAGTCAATGTGAAAAGATTAACCCTAAAAAGGCTCCCCAAATTCTAGTTTAACCAAAACTAACCATACAATCTCTTCTAGGCTGTTCTAAGCAGCCAGAAACAGAAGACTGGAGATGCTGAAGTGTCACTTGGTGCTGCTCTGGGAGGGAAGAAAGCCAGTGTTGTATCTACTGAGGGACATCTCTGAGGCACAGAACTTGCTACCAGGGAAAACTGGTGGTTTGTAAGGACACAAAATGTTTTATTCGCTAGACAGCAAGCCCAAATGCTTTTGTTCAACAGGAACAAAATGAAAAAATTACTTAGGTTTTCGAGTTGGCCCTCTTATACCAGAATTTCAAGACGTAGAGTTTGGGTTGAATTAGAAACTCTACCCCGTTCTATGGCTCATGGTGAATTAGTGACCCCAGAGCTGCAAAACCGATTTCCAGTTTGTAGATGGGCAACGACCAATTCTGGATGGAAAAGTGTAACGCCATGAATCCAGAAAAGAATAAAAGAAATAAAACCCCCACAAAACCACCCCAACCAACCAAAGCCCTCAACATCCCGTCTGCCACTTGCTTTCACTCTTGTCTTTGACTCTCCCTTCCTTTTGCTTTCCTTCCCAACTGCCTCTCTCTTTATTGACAACTCTCATCCATTCTGCTGAGTTCTCCCACTCAGGTCATGCCAGATGTTGGTCACAAACCTCACCCTGGCTTCATACACCAGCTTTTGTTTCATAATGCCTTTCAATTTTGCACAGCTTCTGTTACATTCCCATTTTGTGGGCTGCTTTTTACATTTGTCTAAGGGTGGCAGGTCTTGGGCCACTGGATAACATTCAACTTTCTGTAAAGCACTGTGAAAATCTGCAAACCACATGAAAATCAGAGAATAAATATCAACAGTACATGCTGACAAAGAGAAGTCAATTATCTGAGCTGCATTTCCCTCCTAGACTAGCTCTAGTTTTTCTGTTTCTGGTTCTATTGCTTCTTTGCTTTGACACCTGCCCTTTTATTTGGATCCTCTGATCTGTAGCCCTCTTGGGTTCCTTATGGTCACAGCTATTCTGCTATCACAGGAGAAACCCCTTGTCCCTAAGAGGCAACAGAATTGTTTAGTGCAGTTCCTCTCGAGTTAAACCCACGGTAATCAGGGATGATGGTGCAACAGTCTTCATTTTAGCAGTGATGAATTAAATAAAACTCTGAACTCAGTCAAGGAATGGATGCAAGACAGTGCCAGTAGTTAATTCCAGCCCTAATTTCCTCCTTGAACAGAAACTTGTCCATGATTGAATTTCAGTCAACCTGACATGAGAGGAGAAGCTCAGAGAGTCTTGAAAAAAATCTGGTATGTCTGCAGTGCACCACTGAGTAGAACAAACGCAAGAAAAGGGAGAGCTGGCAGTGAGCAAAAAAAAGTTTTTGATGGGATAGAAGCAGATAGGTGTCTGACATCATAAAGGGAGTTATAAAATATGACTGCCTGGTAGCAAAAAGTGTAAATTAAATTGGGTTTTTAATCAGCCGACACAGAGGGAGCTTAGGTTACACAAACACATTAATCCTCTGCAGGCACAGAATCTGCAAACAGCTAATAAACTTTTTTATGGCTTTCAGTGGATCCTCGATGCTTATCCAGTCATGGCTATGAACAAACCTGCTCTAAAGAGCTCTACTGATCCAGCTGAAAATCCTGGGGGTCAATGCTCTCAAATGAGCTGAGTGAGTATTCACAGACTCATAGAATGGGAGGCGTTGGAAGGGACCTCTGGATCACCCAGGGCATGTCACACGGGAATCCAGGACGAAGGGCTCATCTCCAGAGTACTTGCTTTGGGGGTTTTGTCCTTTGCCTTTGGTGTAATTATAAGAAAAACAGCCGTGTAGAGGCAACATGCTGGAAATTGGAAATCGCTTTGATGGTTCTGCCATGGAATTGGATTAAATTTATTCATAACAACGTTTAAAAGAAATAAATAAATTAATGGATGACATTTCACAGGTCTTGCCTTTAAATTACCCCTGCACAAATACCATGTAACGTCATCCAGAAAGTTTAAAAGGTACAATGAGTAAATTAATGAAAGAGAACATGTTTTAGTGATGGAGGGAGAAAGTCCCGATTTAACACTACAGTGTTATATTAATATTGTATATGTCATTTTAAACATCCTTAGACCCTCGTATGTGTTGTGGGATTACCTCTTTTAAGGAAAAAAAAAAAAAGGAAAAAGAGAAAAAAACCTCTTCCTCCATTGCTGGAGCTGCTCTTATGGGATGTTTGGAGCTGGAGGTGTTGATATCTGCTGTAAAACACATTCATCCACCATTCTGCTCAAAAATTCATCAGTTTCTGTCAGCGTCTTCAACTCCATGCAAGTCACTTCTTGGCCTTTAAATGGATAGTGAAGCTGCAAAGAATTGCACATGGCAATGCTGAATGTGCTGGGCATCGTTAAGAGTGTTGTTGTCAGGTTTCACACAAAGAGGCTGTGCTGAGATAGTTTCTACACCAACTTAATCTTATTTTTTTTCCACAAACTTGTAGAGAGAAAATTTGGAATATATTTTGCCTGCTTAACTATCGTAGTCATGGAAACTATACAGGTTCTTTAGGGAGAAAAAAAGGACAGAGTCAGAAATATAGGCAGTCTGAGCATTTTAGATAGAGAGATCCGGGTCTCTTTACCTGTGGCGTGTTTTATTAGCTATCATTTGTGATTGCCAGAACTCAAAGTGCATTTTACATTTCTGAAGGGAAATGAAACATGAGCAGACAAACAGGAAATACCTGGTGACCTCCTGCCAACCAGAACTCACTGCAGTCAGGTAAAAAAAAAGGACGTGAAAAAATTGAGAAATAGTTTTGTATAAAGTAATGATATGTCAGTAAATAAAATAAAAAAATATAAGTCTTGCTTAAGACAACATACTCATTTTTTCCAGAGGTATTATGTATAGTTTGACATATGGCAGCTGTTCTCTATGATGCTACTGACAGTTTCCTCTGCATCCAAGCTAAGTTCTTTGTTGAGCCATTAGCAAGAACATTGCAAAACCTCCCCTCCTCCTCTCACCCCGTCCCCAAGCAAACTGTCACTGAATGCACATTACTATGCAAATTCAGACATCACCTTAAGAAACACAAATCTAACCAACTGAGCACCTTCACTCAATATTCTGGAGCTCAAATCCACAGAGAGAATTCAATCTTTGCTGTTCCCACCAGCAGTCTCTCAGCACCTTCAAATTCACACGCTGGTGGATCCAGATTCCAAATACAACTGGGAAATTTGCTCTCTTTCTAAAGAACCTGGGAAATTTGCTCTCTTTCTAAAGAACCAAGGCATAGCTGTATCAGAGAAACAAATTTGAATGTGCTGTTCCAGAGGCACATCAGATGGTGATCAATGGCTTACTGAATACATGCCATTAAAATTTTGTCATTTCAGAGTGATGATGCACTAGAAAAACCCAAAGAATACCATGATGAGAATGTAAATTGGTAGCTGGATAAAAATCCTGCAACATCCAAATGAATGAGTGAGGCTTGAAGCTTGCTGTGAATTTACTTCTGGTATTTCGACATAGAAGAACTTCCCAAAGTGAAAAAAAAAAACAAACCCGTGCTGGCAGCAGTTTAAACCACTTGTCCTCCAGAAGAAAAATATCTCTTCAAGTGTTGCCACTGCATGAGATGACATAAGCACTGGGAAACATGAGAGAATTTGTTTAAGTTGACATGCTTATTCCTCTACCAGTACAGTAACAATTCACAGTACAAACTGACAGCTATTTCCTCTGTTACTCTCACAGAAAAACACTTGTAAAACTCTCTAGAGGTTGCCTTCAAAAACCTCCCGAGGAGCAGAGTGTCAAAGCACATCAGCGAAGCACACAACAGGGAAGTAAAGGGTACAATGTGGAGAATTGATAACAGAATGGGCAGAATTGTAAGTCCAAAAAGTCTGCCAAGTGAGACTGTCTAAGCAAAGTGTGAGGAACTCAACTCACAACACACTCTCAGTACTGATTCACGGGAGAGATGGGAACTTGACAGAATCAACCCTGCTGCTCCCTTCAGGGCCACTGAAATTCTAAGCCTATCTGGGCACAGGGCTTGCTTAATTTTTCCTCTGAATGGCATGTATTCCTTGTCTTCCTCTTCTGAGGAAAATCAGTGATCTATCCTGGAGTATTGTGGCCAGTTCTGGGCTCCCCAGTTCAAGAGGGACAAAGATCTACTGGAAAGGGTCCAAGGGAGGCTATGAGGATGATGAAGGGGCTGGAACAGCTGCCTTATGAGGAAAGGCTGAAAGGCCTGGGGCTGTTTAGTCTGGAGAGGAGAAGCCTGAGGGGATCTAATTAATGCATAGAAATACCTAAGGCTGGGTGTCAAGAAGGCAGGGACAACCTCTCTTCACTTGTGCCTTGTGATAGGGTGAGGGGCAATGGATTCAAGCTCGAGCACAGGAAGTTCCACCTCAACATGAGGAGGAACTTTTTGACTGTCAGAGTTGTAGAGCACTGGAACAGACTCCCCAGAGAGGCTGTGGAGTCTCCTTCTCTGGAGACTTTCCAGACCTGTCTGGATGCATTTCTGAGTGATCTGCTGTAGTTCTACTTCTCTACCAAAAGGATTGTCAAAGGCTGGAACAGGCTGCCCAGAGAGGTGGTTGAATCACCATCCCTGGATGTATTTAAAAGCTGCCTAGTTATGGTGCTCAAGGATATGGTGTAGCAGTGGCACTGGTAAGAGTTAGATAATGGTTGAACTTGATGATCTTAAAGGTCTTTTCCAACCAAAGCAATTCTGTAATTATGCAAACACCTCAACCACCTCAACATCCTCAACCACCATTCGTCCTCCTATAGATCCTGACCCAAACATTACTCAAAAACTTTCTGCATAAACTAGATAGCATAAAGGACTTCCCAGCACTGGTCCAGCTGACCCATCATTAGACCACATCCCAACATCACACAGCATGAAAGCCTCTCTTCACTCCTCAGAAAAGAGCAAGACAAACATTCAGGATTTCAGTTGAAAGACATCATCAGACTCTTTGACACTCACCCAGAAAACTTTATCTCGAAAGCTAACACTTGCTCCTGATCAAGCACACAGGTAGAGGCACCAATGTGGTCATAAACCAGGCCAAACATCTCCATAAGCTGCTTCTGAGATTGTAACTACTTGTATCCCCAAGCTTGTAAGTGATATATTTACCACCTGCCATGGAAAACTGGACTTCACCCTTTCTTCCATCATAAATCCAAAAGCTACCATAGCCCCCTCAAATTGCTTTGGAAATAATTCCCTGTACAACATCATTTTCTTAGACATCCCAGGCAGTATCAAAAATATCTCAGACAATATAAAAAAAGGAGAGCTTGTAGACCACAGCAGAAAACCTACAGACCAACTGCCTTGCTTCCAGGCAAAAAGCATTCTTTTAAGACACAAAGCAACACCCACTCCAACATCAGCGTATTTCTGTTGATCTTATGGAATGTGAGAATTCCTCTCTCTCTACCCTGATCTAAACCATCCACAGCCACAGGCTGAAAGTGATCTGTCCTTCTCTCCCCCTTGGAAAATAAAGTAATTGCCAATGTCCTAACATTACAGAAAGGTCCCAGCTACCCCTTCTCTCAGTGGTTAGTGACACATAGCTAATTAAGCTCAGAAAACTGCTCTCAAGCTGTTTGATCTTTGATGCTTTCAGTTTCTATCACAGACCCGAAGATCAGCTTGTTGCAACTACAGCTTGGTTTAATAAACTACAAGCTGTGTTTCAGCTGTGCCCCACTGCCATGGTGCCTGTAGCAATATGGTAATTTTATGCAAACACACCCCAAACAGGGTTTCTGACAAATGTCAGTGGGATGTACAGGAAGCAAATGGCCTACACTCGATTCAAGAAGAGTTTCTGCAGAGAGAAGAGGAACTTCCCTGCTCAGGAGATTCCAAGCAGCTTTTTCTTTCTTCCTGCTGGCGAAACTAAATTTTGGGAAGGTAGTTAACACAAATCCCATTGAAAGTTCCCACACTTAAGTTCCTAAGATACCAACAGCACTATGACTACAGCCAGTGCCACTTTCTAACTGAGTTTATAATTATTTCACATGGTCACAACGACAATTGTAACTAACACTCCATATGGCTCTCTCTCTTTTTCCTATAATTTAGTAAACGATCATTCCCTGAAGACCTTAACATCTTTACTTTAATGCTTCCAAAACTGAGAAGACTATTTCATCTTTGATGTAATTTTCAGCATGTTCAAGTGAAATCAAGTCTCAGCTTCTTTCAAATCCAAATTCCCTGCTGCTGTTCCACAGAATGAATTATCTTCCAGATTCTCCTGCTTATGTCGACACCTATTTACACAACTGTATGAGAAAGATTTCAATGCTCTGTGGATTTGCCTAGGAACCCTGTAACACCAGCTTCCAGGGCAGCCTGAGAAACAACACGTCTCTCCTCCAAATCCCTATGGCACTACAATCACCTCCTGGGCTGCAGACAACAGGTATGACTGAGGTTTTCCCCTCTGGTTTCAAAGAGGCACTCCTCATGGCTATTCTTTGCAAAAGCACAAGATGATCAGGGCAAAATACCTTCCCCACCAGAGCCAGCAGCACTCCACAAAGAGGTAGTCAGGATATTTTTTTCCCCATAAATTCATCTGCTTTTTCTAGATCTAACCATATCTCCACCAAAACAGCTGTAGTTTTTGTACAGTGTTTAAGTTTCTACAGTATTCTACTATTGAAGTTTACTGTGTAAATGTATTACTAATATATTATTATAATTACAGAAATAGAAACACAACTGAATATATTTTTTTTGAGCAAATATTGTCTTCCATTAGCTAAACTATATATATATATATATTCACCTCACAAATCTTTCATTAATTTATCACTTCACCATTGATCCTTCATGCTTTGTTAATCTATTTCTGGTAAATTATGCCTCATGACAGGTAGATGACAATGTAACACATAATAAGCACAAAAAGCTCATTATCTTCCCTACGTACCACGTAACACTTCTGCATCCGTATCATCAAACCATAAAAGGCCTTTTGTGGCCTCTCTCTGCTGTTCAGACATTTCCAGGGATTTGTGTTAACGTTCACAAGGTTTACTTGTTTTTTCTGACTTGATTTCCTTTCCTAAGGCATTCTTAATTTTTGCCTGTCACCTCGTAGCATGAAAGACAAATTCACAGGATGCATTTGATTTTCCTTAGCTTAACTGGTATGGGATTTTTCCTGCTTGTAATTGATCATTACAGCAATTCAGTTGGAGAGAGGTTCCATGAAATCTGATTTCCCTCTAAACCCAATAAAGGATAGTAAGTAGGAAGAAAAAACAACAACAAACCTCTGCTGCTATATATGGAAATGGACAAATAGTGCTAAAAGAACATTAATTGTACTCGACACAAACTATCTTTCTTTTCCCAAAGTCGATTATAAACGAATCTTTAGCCCTTTTGTGTTTGACATGAAATAAAGTATTTGATGATTTGGAGCAGTCTTTGGCCTCAACATATACCCAACAGTGGAAGTGACAGCCCGAGACCTAAGGATGAGTGTCTAATTATTGTCACACTGTCAATTATAGCTAATGATCCACGTAGAGCCCGCTTGCCCACTTGGATTACAGCTGGAATTAGATTTCATCTCTGAACAATTAATGACCCTAACACCTCATAATTACACAAGTTAACAAATACCTGCGTGGAGACATTTCAATATAAGCTACTCACATTTAAGAGCCGTCTCTAAAAATTCAGAGGCAAAAGCCAAGGGGGACATCACAATGATTTTGAATTCCCTAATTGCATAATTCAGGAGAGCTACTGGATTGGTGTCTTTTTTTCCTCCTTATTCACACCCCTGCAATGGTCTCTGTTAAGAAATGAAGGCAATATTAACAGCCACCTCCATTCCTTTCCGAACACTCGAGAGTGCTCTGTGATGTGACAAGTTTCTAGATCAGTTGTCGGTGACTTTTATCAGCCAAAGACTAAAATTACAGGTTTTTACTTGGATTATAATTTGCACTGCCTCTGGCAATAGCACCACAGTTGACAATTAGGATAAGACCTTCCTCCTGCTTCCTTGCTAGTTCCATTTTGCTGTGTGCAGGAACAAACCCAGTGCCAGAGGTCTCACCAGCCAGGAGAATTGATTAGCAAACAACTTAGGCTCCTTCTGCCTCGGGATGTCTGTTATTTCTGCAATTTTAGACAATGTCTGTGGCTAGCAAACTGTGAATAAATGCAAAAGGCAAATCCCATTTCAAAACATAAGAGAAACTGCTGATACTTACCAAACTATTCCCTGAGCCCCAGAGCCAATAGGTTTCAAGTTCTGGTAGCGTTTGAGAACTGTGAAGGTCGAGTCACCTACTTCCACACTGTAGAACTGGTTGTCAACTTTGCTTTTGCTCATGTTGTAATGTTTGGCAATATATGACACATCCACTTGTTTCCCAAATCCCTGTTGGACAGAAGAAGGGAAGAGGGGAGGGGAGTGGAAAAAAAAAACCACAGAAACCAAGGCTGGTAAAACAAGAGAATACTGATAAAACACAGTCAGCCTAATTTTCCAATAGAAATTCTTGGTGTTTTAGGGTCAGCATCATCACAGATCTGCATGAACCCTCAAATCCTCTCAACGAGTGTGTTAAACCCTCTTTCACCCCAGGAAGCACACAGAAAACCCCACCAATTTAAGAAAGCTAGTGAATTTTCCAGCTGACATTTGCGACACAGTTACTCTCAACTCTCTGCTTGCTGTTACTGCTGCTTCATGCTGCTTCTGCTCTTATGTTAAATAGTTATTTTATTTTATATATTTATTTATTTTTCTTGATATTTTATTTATTTATCATGCTGATTCTGCTCTTATTTTAAATAGTTATTTTATTTTATATATTTATTTTTCTTTATATACTTATTTTATTTATTTATTAAAATATTTATTTCTTTTATGCATTTTAAACTGAGAAGGCTTGTTTCAGTGCAGAAGTAGGATGACAGATGGGAGGAATTAGTCTCTTCATCATTGCTGAGCCAGAACAAGTCTATTCACACTAAAACCTACCCTGAGCCTGCCATGAAGCCTTTGAGAACCTTCCACCAGGAGCTGCAAAAGAGCAGCTTAGAAGGTGAACTGTGAACAGATAGGGCTCAGTGTCACAGAAAGTATTCAGTAGCTCAGGAGACCTTCCCCAAGTTGCTCTCTTGACCCGACAAATGCACAAGTCCTAAGCAAAGATTTGTTCTTCATGGCACGAGGGCAGGTCACTGCAAGCATTTTGTGCTTGCACTGGAGCTACCCAGCTGTAACCTCACCCAACTTGGTAGAATTACTCTCCAGAAAGTGCCATTTTAACCACTTTTTGTCTCCTAATGAGCTCAGTTCCCTGAAAACTGTGGAGCAAAGCGTGTGGTCATTTGAGATAAACCCCAGAGTTTAGTTTTTGCACTTTAGGATTCTATACTCCATGAAGTTGAGTACAGGATGCAAAAGTTCCACATATTACAACAGATCTTTCCTCAAGTAGTTGGCAATTCAGTTATGGAAGACTTATAAAAGAGAAGCAACCCCCAAAGTTACCTCTCTCTGCCTGCACATTTCTTTTCAGCCTTTGCAACTGCAGCTTCTAAATGTTCTTCTTTGCTCCATTCAAAATTGCTTTCCCCAGAAAATTCTGACTAATCACCCCTGTTATGTGACTATGGATTACTACGTTGAATTTGGGGAAAAATGTAGTCACTTTGAAGAATATTAATTTTTTTTTGTTGTTGTTTAAAAGGACATCATTCCAGTGTTCCACAAAGCTGGTCATTTAAAACAGGTAACTGAGCTTGCCGAGAACTTGGATTCTCAGGTTTGTCTTAGGACAATTAATATTCTTTTTCTGTCATCTCACTGAAAGGCCCATTGTCACTGAATGGCATTAGTTAAACCTAAGCACCTCAGTGAGAGACTTTGGGACATTAGTTAACCCTAACCACCTCCTTTAAAGACTCTGTGACATTTTAATAAACATAGCTGTTAATTCAAACAGAGATTCTCATTCTTGAAGAGCAATCAGAAACATTACACTTGCTAATCAGGTACAAGGCAAGGGGCTTTTTTTGTTTTCCAAACACAGAAAGCAAGAGATTTATGGATCAGATTTATGGATCACTGATACAGCACTAAAGTCAAGCTCACAGAATGTGAAATGACTCCAAAAGAGATGTGAATTTCTCTCATCTGAAGACAGACTGCAGTCTCAGCCTTAAATCTCCTTCCATGAGATGAGGAGAGATGCATAATTTTGGCTAGCTCAGCTATTCATACCAGACCTGGAATTGAGAGGCTTTATTATAATCGTAAGCTCCTGATAGACAGGAAATAGTCACAGCTGTCTCTGGCTAGACAAACACATTTGCAGCATGCTTTTTTCCTGATGTCACTCCCAGAACAATGCAGATGGTACTTAGCACCGAAGTAACTCACCCCATTACTCTGAAACCAACGCTATTGTCAGCATAAAAATTGCATTCCTTACTGAGCCTGACTCATGGCCAGCTCCTCTGGAAGTACAGATCCAGGAACTGTTTTTTAACCAAGACAGCTGACTGTGTTTGAGAGAGCCAGGCCTGCCATAACTTGTTAGCATCTTCACCCCCGAGCTACCCAACAGCTCGTCACGTGGTCTGGAGCTACGCGGTGAAAGATATTTTGTCACTCTCCATTTAGAATCCCCTGCCCATTAGAATTACTTGCTTTGGTCCTGTGAACTGCTGGCCTCAGGAATCCCATGCTGCGTGCCTTGGGATTTCTGAACTACTGCAGCTCCAGCAGGTTGTTATTTTAAAGCCAGGAATGGCTTCATAAATGGAAACAACTCAGAAGCAGCACTCCATGGTAACTCAGTTATGTGGATAATTCATAGCATCAGAGAATGGATTGGGTTGGAAGGAAACTCTAAAGGTCATCTAGTCCAATCCCCCTGCAATAAGCAGGGACATCTCCAACTAGGGCAGGCTGCTCATCAAGCCTGGCCTTTAATGTCTCCAGGGATGGGGCCTCCACCCTGGGCAACCTGCTCCATCATTAATGTATGCAATAGCTTCAGTCATTTCAATAGCAAGTAAGGTGATGTTGATCAGTGGGATGCAGAAGACCACAACTGTTAAGAGCTGGTCAGCCCACACACTTCCCAGTGAGCAGCTCTCCTCTGTGTGCCACACTGTTCCTATGACAATCCACTCCTAACTCTGCATGAGTAGGAAAGGTAAAGACTGATTATTTTTCATAAGAGGTTTTGTTTTTTGTTTTTTTTTTAGTTTAATCTTTTTCTCAAATTCTGCCTACTTAAAAAATCCACAAGCCTTAAGGAACTTGGATAAAAATATCAACACCAAGAATTACCTATCAAATTTAAGACAGGCTGATTTGTTTTCAAGTTGACTTCAAACAGAAAGTCTCCTCTGAGTGACAAACACTTCAGCTTTGTGGACCCACCAAACAGTCTCTGGGCCACCTACACCTTTAAACTCACACTGCTAAAAGAAATACCAACCCCCTGTTTTCTATATTTTCCTGAGTTCCAGTAAAGCAAAATTAAGACAGGGTAAATCTAGCACTTAAGTCCAAAGTACTCCTTACTAAGAACCAGGAGATGAATTTAAATCAAATCCCTAAACCAAGGAATTTACAGCATTATTGGATTAATCACAGTCCATCAGACCCCCAAACCAAGACGACACGTAAGACAATCATGAACCATCTCCAAAATGATACAACAGTCCCAGGTCTCACACAGAAAAGTGAATCTCAGCGAGTTACACAATTTGCAGGGGAACTTCAAACAAACTTGGGCCAGCTACAGTACTTGTAGTGTAACAGCAAACATGGGAGGTGTGAAACAAAACCAAATTTCTCTGCCCTTTTCCCTCTGAAGGAAATGCAGCTGATTTCTCAGACCTCTGTGTAACATGGAAGGTTACTCCTTAGAGACAAAACATGCGTTGGAGAGTCATTTGTTCTTTGTTTCCGTAAACATTTGGACAAGGGAATTATGTTGTTTCCTCACTGACCAGAACGTAACGTTCATTTCACACGTGCAAGAATGCATGCACCATTATTTTTTCTCTCCCGTATCTAACTTCTAACACACACCTCATGCCATTACTTTTCCTCCATACTGAGAAATTTAAGAGTAGAAGTTTTTCAGGCCTGAAAACACAGGCATCCTTTTTGGGTCAAACCCCCCCCACCCCCCCAAATCTTCAATGATGTTCGCGTAATATCCCAGCAACTGGAGAAGAGGAAAGAAAACGAACTATCAAGGCTCAGGTATCTGAGATGCAGGAAGAAGATACTACCACTATTACTAAATGCTTAGAGAATATATATTTTGATTTTAAAGAACAATTACTTAAAAATACAGTGAAATAACTTACTACCTCACACACAGCTATAAATTGTATGTTGTTGTTGTTGTGGTTTTGTTTCTCAGCATAGGGAGCAAAAGTTTTGTTTCTCAGCATAGGGAGCAAAGGAGAGAGTTAAAAACCACAACAGAAGCAAAATGATGTTATTTTCTGTATTTTGGGGTGAACTGTTTCCTGATACCCTGTTTTGTTTGTCCATTTCTACCCCATAAAAGAACTTCATTTATTATTATTAATATTATTATAGTATTAGTTATTATATTATCTATTAACTATATTTATTATTGTATTATTTACATTATAGTTACTATATTTATTATTTCTATATATAATATTTATTTTATATATATATTATTGTATTTCTTGTTTCTGAACACCATTCCACCTGTTACTGATGGTCCTTAAAATACCACAATTCCTCCCAGTTCAGCATCTCATACAAATACAAACCACACTAAGAGCAGTTGAAGGTAAATTGCTCTCCTTTGCATTTCCAAGTGCTGTCACAGTCTGTCAGCAAGCATCAAAGGGAAACTTCAATCTCAGCACCCTTCTCTGTCCTCACACAGAAACACCTATGGGAACACACCAACTTCTAAGGATGCTACTGAAAAAATTACTCCACATGTGTGGATGAAGACCAGGAAAAGAAAATTAGGAAAAGAATTAGGTGGAAGAATCCAGCTGACTCCTAATCTGCAGTTGGCACAGCTCCCAATGAGAAGCGGGGTGCAGGAGGGGATGTTTTGAGAAGCAAACACAACGGGTCCCCAGGTCTCCAGCCATGTCAGACCCAGAGACTGCTGTGGAGTCCAGCACGGGTTCAGAAGTGGATGCCTTTTGATTCCCTCAGGATCCAAAAGGATAGGATCTCAAAGCCCCAGTTTCTCCTTAAATGTCAGATGGTGAGATTAGACACATGGAAATTCTGAAGCGTGGTAAAAATCACAGAACCATAGAATCACTAAGGTTGGAAACAACCTTCAGGATCATCAAGTCCAACCATCTACCAAATATGATCAGGGCCACTAAAACATCTCCTGAACCAGGGAAGCAAGAAGCCTGACTATGCAAAATTCTGTGACCCAATACACGTCAGGGCTCCCTTTAAAAGGAAAGGTAAACAAGAGGCATGTAACAGCCATACAGAAGAAACATGAGGTTCTCCTTCCCCTCTGCTCTGCCCTACTAAGACCACATCTGGAGTATTGTGTCCAGTTCTGGGCTCCCCGGTTCAAGAGGGACAGGGAAATACTGGAGAGAGTCCAGTGGAGGCTACAAGGATGATGAAGGGGCTAGAACATCTCTCTTGTGAGGAAAGGCTGGGAGCCCTGGGGCTGTTTAGCCTGGAGAAGAGAAGCCTGAGAGGGGATCTTAGTAATGGTTACAAATATCTGAGGGGTGGGTGTCAAGTGCCCAGGCTCCTGTCAATGGTGCCCTGTGATAGGATGATGGGCAACAGTCACAAACTGGACCCCAGGAAGTTCCACCTCAACAGGAGGAGAAATTTCTTTGCTGTGAGAGTGACAGAGCCTGGAAGAGGCTGCCCAGAGAGGCTGTGGAGTCTCCTTCTCTGGAGATTTTCCAACCCCCCTGGATCTGTTCCTGTGTGGTCTGCGCTGGGTGACCCTGCTCTGGCAGGGGGGTTGGACTCGATGAGCTCCAGAGGTCCCTTCCAACCTCCACCATTCTATGCTTCTATTAAAAAAAAAATAGAATTTCTCAATATAATTCTATAATTACAGCGTTCACTGTGAAGACAATAGCTAATGAAAAGACTCTCCTTTTTCTAAGACTAAGAATCTGATTAATTTAATTGCACCTTTTGTTAGCTATAGGCAGTTCAATATTATAAAGTAACAGTTTAGTCCTGTAAAGCTAAGATACAGGTCACTGCTCACTGGTGGCTTATGAACACCAAGTCATCTTGTGTTGGATAGAAGGCATTATTATAGGACACTCTGGATTAAGATGGTTTCTTTAGTGGTCAAAGTAGTAACTCCACCCAATCTGATTACAGCATGAGTTGTAATCAAAGCAGTTTATCAAAGTTTGGATATATTAAAAACCAGACCAGCTGAATCACCCAGTCAATGGAGAGCAGTGCAGTTAATAAAGCTGGTCTTTTCTGGGTGTAAAATGAAAAGGTTTCTGAGTTTGTGTGAGTTTTCAACAGTCATGAATGCAATATTGCATCTAGGAAGTCTATTTTGTTCAAGACAGGCAAGAATCACTGTGGAAATAAAGCAAGTTAGCTTACACAGGTTGGTGGAAAAAAAAAAAAAAAGACGTCTATGGAGAAATTAAAGCTTTTAATTTTTTTTAAAATTTTTTTAAAAGTGTGAATTTAGTAGAAGTTTGAAAAATAGCCTCGAGAACCAAACTGAAATTTCATTCTAAGGTTTTCTTTCGGTGGCATCAGGATAGCACCCATTCCAATTTCAGCATGAAAACCTCTTGACCTGCTCTCTCTAGGACATGAAATAGTTCAGACTGGGAAATGAAGACTAGTGGTGATGTCATACCAAAGAATTATCATGTGAATTCTTAATAATTAAAGGTTTTCTTAATGTGCATGGCCAGGTCCCCAACATGTCATCTGAGTAATCCCATGTCCTGCTTTTCTGTAGAAAATGTTAATTATTGCAGCACTATGGAAATACTGGGACAGACAAATTCTAACAATAAAGGTGTGCTCTGCAAAGACAGGAAAATTATTGAGTACTGCTCCAATTAAAAAAAATAATAGAATAAATGGTAAAGCTTCTAATAGTAAACCTTCTAAATAAAGGTGTCCTATGCAGTTATGTAGGAAAAGAAGAAAACTTGAAAATTCTGACAGGCTTGATGTTGATTTAATAGAAAAAAAACCCACAACAAACAAACAAACAAAAAAAAGTAAAAAAAAAAAAGGAAAACTGAAATACTGAACTAAACAGTCTATCTTTTTGACATTGTTGTCTATTATTTGACATTTGTTATCTCTTATTTGACATTATTATCTATGATTAAGCATTTTAATGTCCTGTTCTACTCAGAATATACCACTGTGCTTTACGCTTTACTTCCAGAAGAATGTTTAGGGTCCTACAGATGAAATGTTTTGGTGTTAACAGCCTCATAAAAGTCTAATGAAATTCTATAAGCCCCAAAAGTCAAATCTATTACAATATAAAAGCAGATGTCCTCTTCCTCAGCCTTAAAACAAGATGACATGATTTGGCTAGTCATCTACAGCAATGCCAGACTTAGGTATTTTTTTACTGCAAGTATGGAGGGGTGGAGTGAAGAAGGCATTATTTACTCCACTTCCGCTACTGAGTATTTCTCAGGCAGAGCTTTTCTTTTTCTTCTTAAGTTGGAAATACTTAAAATCCTATCCCTGCTGATTTAGCATTTCACAGACTCATAGAATGGTGAGGATTGGAAGGGACCTCTGGAGATCATCCACTCCAACCCAAGCATATGAAACTACTATACTCAATGACATGAGCTCTGTGTCAAGAGAACAGCCTATAACCTGATAGATGTCCCTTTCTTTCATAGCACATAAAGCTAAGCCAGGGGAGAGAAATTGCCCAGAAAAGCTATTTATTGCCTGAAAAATATGTCCCCAGTACCAACGGTCACTGGAGTGCTCTTCAATATTGTACCTTTATAGAAGACACTTCAGCACAACTTTGTATTTTGTAGCAAGTCTGCAGTGATGCACAAATTCCAAGTGGGAGCAGGGCTTATATTCTATGTGGTAAACACCGGTCACAACATTACAATAGTCCATTGGATAAATTGCATATTCTAGCACACCATCACGCCAGGCTCCCCACAGGTCAACATCAGACTTTTTCTGATCTCTGTTGCATGTTGATACAGTAGAAGTAATGTTTAGGTTTGTTGAACCACGTGAATACAAAATTATTGAGCTGAATGCTGTTCACTGGAAACTACACTTTTGTGGTGTCTTGGCTAGAAACTGCTGGAATCCTTGGCAGCTGTAGACACCTCGAGATCTGAGTGGCACTATCTTGCTAATGATAACCATTCTACTGTCACATCATTTTTTGGTTAATGGTGGTTCCTGAACCTCTTAGACTTACTGATTCAGCAGAGAAGATCACAGAATCACAGAATCACTCAGGTTGGAAAAGACCCTTGGGATCATCATGTCCAACCATTAGCTGTACTCTACAAGTTCACCCCTAGACCATCTCCCCCAACACCACATCCAAGTGATTTTTAAACACACCCAGGGATGGGGACTCAACCCCCTTCCTGGGCAGCCCATTCCAATATCTCACCAACCTCCCTGGGCAGCCCACTCCAAGATCTCACCACTCTTTCCATAAAGAATTTTTTCCTAGTGTCCAGTCTAAACCTACCTTGTTTCAGCTTGAGGCCATTCCCTCTGGTTCTGTCACTAATTACCTGAGAGAAGAGACCAGCACCAACCTCTCTACAGTGTCCTTTCAGGTAGTTGTAGAGAGTGATGAGGTCTCCCCTCAGCCTCTTCTTCCTCAAACTAAACAGATGTTTCCCAAGGTACAAATGAAGTGGCCAGATAGAGCAGAACTCCACATTAGCATTAGGAATACCCATGGAATAAACACGATTACTACCTAGACACTGTTCAGTCATCTCTAAATAAAGATCTGGATGTTTGGACCAAGTATTCCCGAGATAATAACCCACATCCTGCCCTATGCAACACAAATGAACAGCATCCATGACAGCTAAGGTCTTAATGCAACAAAACAATTTACTCTCCTTCACTTAATGCTATGTGCTGAACTGTTATTTGGATCAGAGCCTGTCTTTATGAAGAGAATAAATTAACCTGGAGCCTGAACCAGCTTTTTTCCTCAGGAGAACAGATCTGAAGCCCCTGTTCTGAAAAGCAATTTGTGCAGTAAGTACTTGAAGGACAGAATCCTGTTCCCTGCTATGTCAGGACAGTAACACTTGAATCTATTTATTGGATAACTTCTCTTTGAGTACCTGCTGTAGGCATTAAAAAATTACTCCGCTTCATTCAGTGTTAAAAATTCATCCAAATGCTGTGGATTTCCTCTTATATAATCTTAACAAAACACTTGTAAATATGTTTGGTTCTGTACGTGCCTCATTAAGTTAGGGTAACAGGAAAGGGATCATTACAGCTGCACATTTCCAGTCAATCAAGAACCTGGACTTGGCTGTGCATGGTGACACAAGACTAAAGGAGCACTGAACATGAAAGGATGTGATTAGGAGTAGCTTTCCCCTGCAAGTGTTATAGAGAAATAGAAAGAGAGAGAGAGAGAGAGAGAGAAAGAGAGAGAGAGAAAGAGAGAGAGAGAGAGAAAGAGAGAGAGAGAGAGAAAGAGAGAGAGAGAGAAAGAGAGAGAGAGAGAAAGAGAGAGAGAGAGAAAGAGAGAGAGAAAGAGAGAGAGAGAGAAAGAGAATATAATAGAAATCTTTTGGCACAGCTCTGCTTTGGTCTAAGCAAAAGGGAGGGGAAAGTTGCATAGCAGAGCTACGCAAAAGAAATATATTCTACACAGTGAAAGGAACTTTTTTCTTTTTTTCAGCAATGATTTCTCTTTTTCATGCAGTCTGAAGAAAAGTCCTTTTTTGGCAATTTTTTGCAGATTTTTTCAAATTTTTTTTTTTTTTTTTTTTTTGCAAGTGAGGTCTGTCAAAAAGTTGCAAAAAAATGACATGCTTGACAAAATACTTTCTTCTCTCGAAAGAGGGGAAGAATTAAGCCAGCTGGATAAACACATGCACATGAAGAAAAGGAGAGGAAAAAGAAGAGATAAGTCAGTTAAACATATTACCCAAACTGAATAGCCAAGATCCATCCTAGAGCTGATGGTTTACAAAGTGCAGAGCCAACCTTCTCAGCAGAACAAATATTTATCACTCTTTAGGTTAAAAGAAAAAAAAGAAAATACAAAAGAAACCTCCCAAAATCTGTCACTACTTTTCTGTTAAATGCTTATAGACAAGTAATACCCTTCTCTGTTTTAGAATTGTCCTTTCACTTACTTGGACCCCATAAGCAACGGAAAAGGAGCAAAACAACAGTGTTTGCCATCATTCCATTTCTAAGACTGTTCTCTCCTCACCCCTCAGTAAAATGAAGAAAGTCCTTGATGTCCAGCTAGTTAGATTACTGGTTTCCCATCTCACACAAAAAAAACCCCAACTATGAAGAGATAGAATTCAAACACAAAACACTGTTCAGAATCAAGCCAAAAAAGTCATCTAGTCATCTATGCAGGGTTTTTCCATCATGAATGAAAGAGATTTGTGACACACATATATATATGATAGCTAAATCTAACCAAGAGACCCAAAAACTGCACTTTTTCCTTGGTATCATCAAGTTAGTTTCAGCCTTGTAGACTTCCAAGCGTTGCGAACAAATGATTTCAAGAGTAATTTAGAAATACAGAATTGGCTACAGTGCAGTCTCAGGGCTCCAGAACCTGCATAGCACATCGTGTTCAGCTGGAGAAAAGACAAAGCCCACAGTTTTAATTACTACTTCTAATTAAGTTCACTTAATAAAGGTAGACAAAGGGACAGAAAATTGTAGACACAGGCTACAATATAAAAAGCTCTGTCTCACAACAACAGAGGCTAAGATAAAACAGTTTTACTTGGCATGTTTCTATGAAAGCATCTTCATCAATGACCTGGATGAATGGACAGAGTGGACCCTCAGAAGTTTGCTGGTAATATGAAGCTGGGAGGAGTGGCTGACACACCAGAGCTGTGCTGCCATCCAGTGAGGCCTGGACAGGCTGGAGAGCTGGGCAAAGGGGAACACAATGAAGTTCAACAACCTGGGGAGGAATTACAGCATGCACCAGTACAGGTTAGGGATAAAGCCACTGAAAAGCAGCTCCATAGAGAAGGACCTTGGTGTCCTAGTGGACAAGAAGTTCTCCATGGGACAGCAATGCGCCCTTGTGGCCAGAAGGCCAATGGTCTCCTGGGGGGCATTGAGAAGAGTGGGGCCAGCAGGTCAAGGGAGGTTCTCCTCCCCCTCTGCTCTGCACTGGTGAGACCACATCTAGAGTACTGTGCCCAGTTCTGGGCACCCCAGTTCAAGATGGACAGGGAAATACTGGAGAAAGTCCAAGGGAGGCTTCGAGGATGATGAAGGGACTGGAACATCTCTCTTATGAGGAAAGGCTGGGAGCCCTGGGGCTGTTTGGCCTGGAAAAGAGAAGCCTGAGAGGGGATTTTAGGAATGGTTACAAATATCTGAGGGCTGGCGGTCAAGTAGAAGGGGCCAGGCTTTGTCAGTGGTGCCGTGGGATAGGACGAGGGGCAATGGTCACAAACCAACATAAGGAGAAACTTCTTTGGTGTGAGGGTGCCAGAGCCTGGAAGAGGCTGCCCAGAGAGGTTGTGGAGTCTCCTTCTCTGGAGATTTTCCAACCCCTCTGGATCTGTTCCTGTGTGGGCTGCCCTGGGTGACCCTGCTCTGGCAGGGGGGTTGGACTTGATGAGCTCCAGAGGTCCTTTACAAGCCCTTCCATTCTATGATCCTATGAATAGTCACGTTGTTTGATTCATCATTAAGTTTATTGGACATTTTTCTGTGTGCAAACTGCGCTATTATTTTTACCTAAAAAAAATTCTCAGAGCATGAACTGACATTTTGTCAAAACGAAGTTAAAAATCACTAAGAGCAAACTACAAACTAAGCTTCCTAAGAAAGAGCTAAGTCATTTTTTGTGACACATTCTTCTATTTTTCAGGTTTGCTCTCATTCTTATAACCAGTTCCTTGCAGGAAGCTGCTGAAATTCACTTCTATTTTTTTCTCTTATTACGGTATGGGACTGCAAAAATGAAGTACAAATATATACTGTACCTTGTTTTACCTGTAAAGAACACACACCTGACAAAAGGCAATCTTCACATCCAGAGTAGGTTCACCACAATAATACAAGAAATGGCGGCTCATAAATACCTGCAATTGAAGAAAAGCAAACAGAAATCTTGTGTGTCTGCTGATGTGCAAGTGCCACGCAGCTCTCCCCTACATCGGGTTATAAAACCAGCCTGAGTTGCTACCCAGCTCGGGAAGATGAAGAAATCAGTTAGAATGTTGAACTGTAAACGGGCTCTAGATCCTTTCTGATGCTCGGCAAGGCCATGGCTTCAAAGAGGGCTTGGTTCCATCTGCAAAATCTTAGACTAATTGATGCCTTGACCACAAAGTTTATCATATCACTTGTACATTAAAAAGAAAAGTCAGGCCAGTAACATTCTAAACAACATGGGAATGGGAGATGGTTGGTGTTACTGGGAGGGAAAAAAAAAAGAGCCCTAAGTTGACACTTATTAGGAAAGTTTGAGAAATCAAAGACTGAAGAATAAAAGATTCATTGCATCACTGTATAAATAAATGGCACAAGCACTTTATGAATACTACGTGTAGTTTTGGTTCTCATCTTAAGATCTTTCAAGTCGAAAAGTTACAGAAAAGTGCAGTGAGAAGGGTCAAAAGCACAGACAGGTTCCTGACATGAAGCAACTACACCGAGAGGCTTTTTTATAGCCTACAAAAGGTCTGAGTGGAGATCAGCTGGAGATCCATAAAATGAGTGCACACCAGAAGGTGGAAAGGACAACACTCCTCCCTGTTCTGTCTTTGTTTTGTTTGCTTTTTGTTTGCTTGGAGTTTTTGTGGGTGCTTTTTGTTTGGTTGGGGATTTTCTGTGGGTTTGTTTGTTGATGGTTTGGTGTTTTTTTTTTAATAATAATACGTGTAATTAAATTATCAAAAAACAGATTGATAATTGGCAATAGGAGAGAATTATCCGTACACTGCTTTTTTTTGCAGACCGTGAAACTCACCATCTCGTGTTGCTCTGGATGGTGGATGTTAGAAGTCAATGTAAGTCCTTTTATGATTAGGCAAATTCATATAAGAATCACAGAATGTTAGGGGTTGGAAGGGACCTCCGAAGATCATTGAGTCCAACTCTCCTGCCAGAGCAGGACACAACTAGGGCAGATCACCCAGAAATGCATCCAGACAGGTCTGAAAAGTCTCCAGAGAAGGAGACTCCACAACCTCTCTGGAGAGTCTGTTCCAACACTACAACTCTTACAATCAAGAAGTTCTTCCTCATATTGAGGTGGAACTTCCTGTGCTCGAGCTTGAATCCATTGCCCCTCACCCTATCACAAGGCACAAGTGAAGAGAGGTTGTCCCTGCCTTCTTGACACCCTGCCCTTCTGTATTTATAGACATTAATTAGATCCCCTCTCAGGCTTCTGTTCTCCAGACTAAACAGCCCCAGGGCTCTCAGCCTTTCCTTGTAAGGCAGCTGTTCCAGGCCTTTCATCATCCTCGTAGCCTCCCTTGGACTCTCTCCAGTACTTCCCTGTCCCTCTTGAACTGAGGAGACCAGAACTGAATACAATACTCCAGGTGAGGTCTCACTGGGGCAGAGTAGAGGGGGAGGAGAACCTCCCTTGATGTGCTGGCCACACTCTTCTTAATGCCCCCCAGGAGACCATTGGCCTTCCTGGCCACAAGGGCCCATTGCTGTCACATGGAGAACTTCTTGTCCACTAGGACACCAAGGTCTTCTCCATGGGGCTGCTTCCCAGCAGATCTACCCCTAACGTGTACATGATGGTGCTCCTCCTCAGGTGTAGGACTCCACACTTACTCTTGTTGAACTTCATTAGGTTCCCCTTTGCCCATCTCTCCAGTCTGTCCAGACAAGACATGCTTTGGATTATATATGCGCTTCTCATCATAAACACCTCCTCAGCTTTCCAGAGGCATGACTGTACCCATTAATAGTCACCTTGGGCAGAGCAACACGATGGTGAATTTTATGAAGTAGAACACATTTTACAATGCATCATGCTGTCCTTACTGCTTATAAAATAATAGAAGTATTTTATATATATATAAAAAATAATTTCTTTACGAGGAAAATACACTCACAGCCAGCTGCATCACGACCCTTGGTCACACTTCCTCCAGTGCCAGATGACACCACCTCACTGCAGACATTGAAGAGTGTTGGTGTAAAGCAAATGACCACCTGGCCTGATGCTCAGATAATGGTGTTGCGACTTAAAGCAGTTCTAAAACAAGAAGCTACTGACAAACAGCTTCCCTCACTAGGGATCTGAGCTTTAGGTGAAAACACAAGCATCCAATATTTCTCTACCCTGCTTCCAATGATTTTATTTTCCAACCTTGAGCATCATCAGCCAGGATGGGAAGAACTGGGAAAACAGGACAGTGCTGATACAACAGAACACCTTGTAATAGCCCACGCTGGCATCCATCTGGGAAGCCAGAGATCACGCTATCATCACAGGAGGAAAACCCATCTAGGAAATGCCAACATCACAACTGGATCTCAAATCTTCATCAGGATCAAGGCACTGGTATGGCAGAACCCAAAAAAGTCTCCACAGCAAATACATGGTCTACTTTCAAGCAAGACAAAACTATGAGGCTCTAAAATACGAGGAGGAAAGTGGACATGAAGGCAAGAGGAAAATCATGAAATTCCTCCGAGATGTCCAGTGGGCACAGCCCCCAAATGAAATGCTGCCTGGGACTGTGAAGATACAACTGAGGCTTGGCCTCTTCCTCAGCTGCTGCTTTTCCATCACCATCTTCATTCCACTCCCCCCCTTATCAACAGCTAGTCTTTCAAACAAAGTGTGGGCAAAGGATGTGCCCCAGTTTCAGGCATGAACTTCCCCTTCCACTCAATGCTTCTACCAAATCTCTTTCCTGAAGAAGGATTGTTTATTTTTAATAGGGCTTATCTTTTTCTCCCGGGGTCAGAAGGATTCTCTCATTACTATTCAAACAGCTCCTTGAAGACTGCAAGGATTAGATCAATACTATTAGAGTAATTACTGAAAGCACAGAGGAAACTACACAATGACAGTAGAAAAAAGAGACCAGAAAAAAACCAATAGTAGCTGTACTTCTCAAATACAGCCTCCTGCATTAAATCTTTCTGCTCATCCTTGAATCCTTCCCTCACCTTCCAAGCTACATGATGTTGGTACCCAGTGAATGTCTGGGCAACTTGACAACCAGTCTTTTGGCCTAGGGAACCTGGTTTTCCTTCCCAAACTGTCCACGTAATTGGCTCCTTGGTCATGAAGGCAGATGAAAACTTCGAGCCTGAGGGGCCTGAACTGTTGCTGTACTGGTCCAAGGAAGAGTCTCAGGCACCCACACCCACCATGCTGCCCCTAAGCAGCTTCTCTAGCTGACACTTGTCTGGAGAAAGCATCCCAGTCCCTTTCTTCTCAGAAAACACCTCTTTGATGGGGTCTACTAATCAACAGGCAAATACCTCATATGCCCAATGAGGTCTTTAAATCTTAATTTAATGAAATCATTTTTATTTAATTAATATTTAATTATTTATCAAAAAATTAAAACCAATATTAAATCTTTTTTTTTTTTTCCTGACAATTCAGAAGACAAATGTGAAGCCTGAGGAAAGTTCTATATAAGTTGCACCAAGGAAGGTTTAGGTTGGATATTAGGAAATTTTTTTTTACTGAGAGAGTGGAACAGGCTGCCCAGGGAGGGGGTAAAGTCACCATCCCTGGAGGGGTTCAACAAACATCCAGATGTGGCACTTCAGGAGATGGTTGAGTATTCCTGATAATATTTAGTAGATGGTTGGACTTGATCTTGAAGGTCATTTCCAACCTTAATAATTCTATAACGATTCTATAACTATGATTCTATAACAGGAATCTTCACCTCACCCAATAGAAAAATCATTGTCACATTGACCAGCCCAGAGTTGAAGCAAAGAAAAAGAAATAAGAAAGTACAAGTTCCAATTTAAACAAAAATCAAATGTCAGCTGAAGACACCTTAGATAGAACTCCTTGTATCAAAATTACCATCAGATTTGAACCTGGCACAGTATGGCTGCAAACTGGAAGAGTTTAAAAGAATCACAGGACATTCCTCAACAAGATGATATAATCTATTCCCAGTCCCCAAGTGGGATCATCTCAATAGCAAGAGAAAGACAGATATACCTATAAAGATAGATACATTTATAAAGATAGATACATATATATAAAGGTACACCTATAAAAATAGATACATATATATAGATCTCCTCTATAAAAGAAAAGAAAGATCTCCTCTATAAAGAAAAGAAAGATCTCCTCTATAAAGAAAAGAAAGATCTCCTCTATAAAGAAAGATCTGAAAAGATAGATATCTATGTTTATATATAGATCTATAAAAAGATACATATATTTCTATCTCAAGAGCCAAATCCAGCATTTGTGTTTATTTGATATTACCATTCAAATACATCCCATGTGCACAATGGAGACAGCAAATGTCCCTCTTCCCCAGTCTTCATGGGCAGGTAGATCAATGCTTGTTCTACACGAGGCTAATGGAAATGTTTATTGCTGCTTCAGGAACAGAAAGTTTCACAGCAATAAAAAAAAATTAACAGAAGAGGACAATCATATAAACTTAAAAAAATATAAAACTAAATCCTGTCCCACTTAATTGAGAGGGGGGAAATTAATGAATTCAGCTGTCACTTGAAAAGTCTTCTTGACAAACACTAATGTTCCAAGATTAACATGTATGAATTAGTAATGCTTCCTGGTTTGAAACTATGTTTGAATCAATTCATGCATTTACAGCCCTGGGATTTCTCTCTCCTTTGTCTGAAAATACATATTCTCATCACAGTAGTTCTATCAGTTCTCCAAAGCTTTGAGTAATTATCTCATTTCTGTATTCTTCCTCTACTGAAATTTGGCTATTCTGCTCTGTATAAACAACAAAGAGAACAATAAAGATGCTACAGAATATTGTCAGTACACTGCATGCTTTACATTCTAGCATCTTTGTATCCTGAACATACAAAATAATGAAGACCTGACAAAGTTGATATGTGGGCTTTGCCTTCTTCTGCTGGATCAAGAAAGAAGAGCTGCAATTTGCCTGAATTTTTCCTTTAATCGCAGCCACTTTTGACTGGGAGATATATGTCCAAATATCCTATCAAACTGGTCTTCAAAGATCAGACCTCCAGGCTTATCAGCAACTTGAAAAGAACTTTCACACCTAACTAAGAGCACAACAGGCCATTTCCAATATCGGCTTCAAGGAGACCCACTCTTTGTCAAGAAGCTTCAAGACCTGACAGAGGATAAAATATGAAGTGAAATTTGTGAATGGATTAATAATGGACAAGGAGACCTCTTCTGCTGAGACTGTTTTCCTGTTGTGTCTATGATCTCTTAATTATTCTTGGAATAATGGGGGAAATCAATGGTGTGACTAGAATAATTATTATATACAGAATATATAATATAAGGTTAATAATAATTAAGGTCATATCCCATTCAAAGAGAAAATAAAACCTAACCACTTCCTAGAGGCATTACCTTAGATTTTAATGTTGGAAGCAGCTCTGAATTTGCACAAGGAGAACCTCCAGTGGGAAGCGTACAAGACCATGGCTACTAAAATCGGAAGAAAAACTACTTTGAAAGAGGTGAGTGAAGTAAAACACATACTACTTACCATAAGAAAGCAACCTTTACCACAATGGTAAAAGCAATATATATTAATTTTTTCCTGCTTTTTTTTTTTGTATTCTGGCACTTAGCTTAATGTTTTGTCTTACATTTATTATTTTTCCAGAAAGATGCTTAAAACTGCTCAATGTTTTGTCTTTTATTTATTATTTTTTCCAGAAAGATGCTTAAAACTATCTCAGTGTAGTTGAATGAAAAAATTCTGCCCTCAGAAATTTGGTTTTCTTCCCCTGAAAAAAAAATAATTAAGAAATAATAATTAGAAAACTCAATACAAAGCTGTTTCTTAGATAAATGTCAGAGGTAAAACTGCTCAAAGGTATGTAATGAATCACTTCAAAACTACTTTTAATCCACTCCAAAGTCAGAGTACAACCTCTCAACCTAATTCAAATTCAACACAGATGGCCCTGGCACTGTATGAGTGGTCAAAATTACACCCATTCTACAGAATACATCAAGAAAAATACTCAAGCACTTTCTGGATCAAGCAGTATCAACAAAATGAGTAGGTTTTGCTCAAGTATATATTCTAAGGTCTAACAGTTTGGAATTGATTTCTAATAAGCTGTCTGGTACTGGATCTCATTCTTAATATGCTGCTCTGTTATGCAAGTTAATCACCCTGTTAATGAAGGGTGCATGTAATAAAAAGGAATATCCTAGTCAGAAGCAAAACTCTGACTTTGGGAGAAATGTGTGAAAGGCCAGGACACTTAAATCCATATAAAAATCCTGTTTCAGGGTGCCTTCATTTGATGGCACTGTGGTAAACAGCCATTTCTATGACAGTTCCATTCAATTTAGAGGAAAAATCTGTGGTTTGGGTGAGTTGATAGGGAAAAAAGTATGTAAAAAACAATGTTTAGCCATGCTTTTCCTTATCCAATAAAAAAAAATATATTGTGTTCTACTGATGCTTATCATTCCTTTATGAAAGTTTGTACGATAGATATATGAAGAGCTGTTCAGGGCTACGGAATAACTTGCTCAGCTGAAACTTTCATATTTATCACCATAACTTTCCAAGAACTCTCTAATTTGCCACTGAACTGAGGCAGCCAATTTAAACCCAACAGTTACTCAGGGACAGAATCACAGAATCACTCACTTTGTCAGGGACCTTGAAAAATGTATTATCTCACTTCTCTGCTCAGAGCAAGGAGAGCTGCTTCAGTTGCTTGCAGTCAGGATGCTCAATCCCTGCCTTGGTTTGTATTTACATATTAATACAGTAGCCACACAACTAAAAATACTATTACTCTAAAAGAAAATAAAATGTAAGAGGCTTAGTTCTGGAGTAGATGCCTGTGGCCGTGAGCAGATTACACTGTAAATTCTGCAGCTACAAACCAGCTTATTTCTCATACAACTGGAATCCAGATCCTTTTGCTTCTGAAAAAGCTTTTCCCCCTCCTAAGCTTTAACATTTCTAAATTGTAATTACTCCCCTAACAAATAAAAACCTACTAGAAGTACTCATCTCAGGGGTGCAAGCAGGATTTACTGCAAAATCACTGCAAGCTGTTAATATCAAATGGCAGTTGCATTTTTTTTTTTAAGTAAACACAGAAAAAAAACCTGATGCTTTCTGGGTTGTGTTGTTTAGAACTAAATATATGAGAAAAATTCTTAATGGGTTTTACTTGGTAGCTTTTTACACTTTAATGTAAAGCTTTTCCGAACTAGGCAGAAATTCACCATGTCAGAAAAAAAGAAAAAGAAAAGCACGATGTCAAATTTTACTGTTAATCATTTCCTATCTTCTAGGCTTCTCAACAGGTATGAATAGTATGAAAAACATAAAAAAAATATGAATATATGAAAAACGTGAGTACTTTTGTTAAACAACAGCTGACAAACGTCTCAAATCCTGAAGGACTGTGACTCTTCCTAGTACACTCAAGTTCCCACACTACTAACAGAGCCACTGGAATTGCATTTGCCAAACCTCAACAGCCCAAATATCAAGCAAAAAAAGCCCTTCGTCTTCTACAAAGAGTGGTCCTGTGTGCCACATCTGATATAAGGCATAAACTTTCCAAGGAACAAACAGCTCTTGGAAGCCTTGAAAATATCCTTGGGTGTTAGTAAAAAAACGGGGGAGCATTTGCACATTCAAGAACCTCCAGATCTTCAAAAGCAGTACCCACAAGCACACTCTGCTTTCTACACAGTCGTGGAAGAGTAAGTCCATGTCACAAACCATGGTGCAAAGCCAAGAACAGGTTAAAACCATTTCCTCCCCCCCCCCCCTTTTTTTTTCCCCAGACACATGATTTTATGCTTTTGTCACCATTTTGAGTTAAATTCTGATGTTCTTGGTAGCAGAGCCATAGAAAATACTGCTATGGAGTATTTTGTCTTTGATTTATTATCACCCAGTCTATATTCCACTGGTAGAACGGTTAATCAGGGTTATGCTCACCTACATGACGAACCAGGATCTGTCACCTCAAAAACTTTCAGAGTTTTATCTGCTAATGAAGAGCCTGTATGTGTAGTTTACTCTTCTGGCCGATGCTTGACACATGCCAAATACAATTTTAAACAGCCACTGCATTTGAATTACTGTAATATGATGAAACAGGTCTAAACAACGCAATCAGAAGAGCTCAATGTTTCAAGTCAAATAATTGTCTTATATACAGAGAAGCTACAGCCAACAAGACTCCATCATTTGGCTCCAAAGCACTTTTTCCACCACATTTGCATCTAGTTTAACAACACTGCGAGTAAATGCCTTTGCATGGACACTTCCCCCTTGGTTTGGCTTGGATTTTAAATGATCAGTGTCACTTCAAAAGCAACCACAGTAACTATCCATTTCTGCTCAGCGTGGAATGGGTACCTGCTCTGGAAGGCACAAGAAAATGTAGGGCAGCACATTTCCTTTGTATATGGATGGCCCTGAACACTCCTCACAGCATGGTTCAAGGTCCAGCTTCCACAAGGTGACTTCAGAGTTGCTCAATGAGATATCCACAGAATGGGAAATGAAATATATGCTGGCTTAGGTTTCCCAGAGAGGAATCACAGCGGGGGAACAAGTTGGGTGAATCAACAACTGAACACTGTAGAGCTCAACAACAGTGAAAATTCATAGCACTATTTCATATCCACCAGATAAGAAACTTAAGGTTTATTATAGACCTTGCAACAGTATCTAAGCAGGACAGGCTTTTTACCTCACTGAATGGTTGGGGTTGGAAGGGACCTCAAAAGATCAATGAGTCCAACCCCCCTGCCAGAGCAGGGTCACCCAGGGCAGCCCTCACAGGAACACATCCAGGGAGGGTTGGAAAGTCTCCAGGGAAGGAGACTCCATAACTTCCCTGGGCAGCCTTTTCCAGGCTCTGGCACCCTCACTGTGAAAAAATTTCTCCTTCTCTTTTCATGGAACCTCCTGTGTTCCTGCTGGCACCCGTCACCCCTTGTCCTATCATCGGACATCACCCCCTTGGGAACATATGAGGTCCTACTTGCAGGACATCTTCAACACAAGAACTATATTCTTTTGCAGCTAGTACAAAGGATGTACAAGCCAAGGAAACCTCAGTCATAATCTTCCTGGCTTTACATTTCTACTGTTGACTCATTTTAACTCTTAGAAAAGAGATGCAGAACAAGTGACTATGTCCGTTAACACCTTGTAGGCTTTATGAAAGCCACTCCGGTAGCAATGAAGCATGCTACAGTGACCAACAACTTACAACCCCCTTCTCCTTCCAAGGCAGAATGCTTTCATCAAAAACACCTCACTGAATTTCACAACTTAGCAACTTCATTAATTCAGAGAGATTGCTTCAGAATAATTACTCTTGCCTTCACTTCTGTGGGGACTTTTTCCTTGAAGAGAGATTACTCTAAACCAGACACTGCCTTTTGAAACATTAAGCTTTATTTTATCTCTTGCCCCTGTCTCCTTGTATTTATTATCACCATAACTCCTTTTTCTCTGTATAACCCAAATAATATCTGAAAACTGATCAGTGCTGCTGCTTTTTATTTTTTTAAGTAGAAGCTCCTACCTCAAAGATGCACTGAAAGAAAAAATCAACTCACATTTGTGGGCTACTATTCCCACGTGATCACAGAACAAGCAAGTCAGTCAGTCACAGAAGGGTAGGAGACAAGCAACCATTCTGCTATGACACGTGCATCCATTTGTCCTGTAGCAGAAAATTTCCCCCAAAGTAACAGCCAGACAGCGAAACAATATTCCTGGATTGCAGAAAGGGCATTCTTTCTGCACTAATTTTATTATTTCAATGAAGTTTACAAATTAAGCCGATGTCATGGAGCGGAATTGCTTCATACTTCAAGAATCAGGCAGCATTTGCTGTTAATTTGCTGTTATTTGAAGAAGAAACACTAAGCACAGAGTGTGGGATTTGAGGGGGGTTGGGTTTTTTTGGTAGACAGAACATAACTTGTAACACTTGAATGGTCAGAGATCATCAGATCATTTTCTACACTAGGTAGCACGTGACGTTCAACAGCAAATCAGCTCTGAAGAACACTCAACCATGACGTAAAAAAGCATCTCAATCCGCATGTTATGGAGGATGCAGTTTATCAGTCCATATGCTGAAAGAGATGATGCACTTCTGTGATTGGGAATGGAAGAGAACTTCTGAAGCAGAACTTCTCAAAGATGTGCAGACTCAGTAGAGCACAAGGCAGCTGTCGCTGCTGACATGGTGGATACTGTATTTGGAAGAAGTCAGCTTTGAGCTGGAAGGGAAGAAGGCCAAAGGAGAGAAGGAACGTGACCACCACAAGCCCACAGAAATTACTGGCACAGAAGCAGGGGTTTGTTGTGGTGATAAATAATCCTCAGAAAAATCAGTGTTTTCCTCCTTTGCATAAACCCATAGCACAGTGTAGCCCTTACAACTTAGGTGTGTGCTGTTCTCCACAGGGCTGGAGCCACTGCCCAGCATTACCAACCTGTACTCACTTTTCCTATCACTCTTACTGGTGGGGCTGACAGCACTGATTGTGGTATCACAAAGCCCAATGGTATTTGTTGCTCTTTTCAGAGCTTCAGATCAAGAGTTTTAACTTTAAGTTTCCGTCGCAGAAATACAACATACTCAATGATCTCAAAAGATGAAAAATAACACACAAAGGTTGGCCGTTTAAAAACCAAATGACACAAACATTTTGTTGACACTTCAACTCGTGATTTATGAGGACAGGGAGACAAAAATCCACTTTGCAAATGAAAGGTAGACCTAGGCATATGCTGTTTCAATCAACCTGCAGCAACAAATTCAAGACAGATTCTTATCTTGAAAAGATTCCTTCCTCTAACACCAGTATTTAAAGAAAACTCTGTTTCAGTGGGAGGAAAACTGGGTTCAATGGTGAGTGAAACCTATCGCTGTTAGGGAGGGATAAATGAAATTTTACACTGTACAAGAGTTTCTTGATCATGATTGTTAAAATAAAGGTCAGAGTAAGTGATGAATTACAGAACACGCCCTCAGTAAGTTTGCAGACAACACCAAGCTGGGTGGGAGTGTTGATCTGCTTGAGGGTAGGAAAGGTCTACAGAGGGACCTGGACAGGCTGGATCGATGGGCTGAGGTCAGTCGGTTGAGGTTCAATGAAGGCAAGTGCTGGGTCCTGCACTTGGGTCACAACAACCCCAGGCAACACTCCAGGCTGGGGGAGGAGTGGCTGGAGAGTGCCTGGAAGAAAGGGACCTGGGGGTGTTGACTGACAATCATCTGGACATGAGCCAGCAGTGTGGCCAAGAAGACCAATAGCATCCTGGCCTGGATCAGGAATAGTGTAGTCAGCAGGACCCGGGAAGTGATTGTGCCTCTGTACTTGGCATTGGCGAGTCTGCCTCAAGTTGTGCCAAGGGAAGTTCAGACTGGGTATGAGGAAGAACTTCTTTACCGACTGGGTTATCAGGCACTGGAACACCTTGATCAGTGCAGTGGTGGAGTCCCCACCACTGGAAGTATTTAAGAGTCATGTAGCCATACTGCTTAGAGATGTGGTTTAGTTAAGGACTTGTCAGTGTTCTGCTAATGATTGGACTCGATGATCTTAATGGTCTTTTCCAATCTAGGATATTCTGTGAGAAGGCCCGGCCCACAGGACAAGGCCACCAGCTTGTGATTTTATAACTCTAAACCGACTTTAGCAACAAGTCCTAAGGTAATGCTGAGCAGGTGATGCACGGTACGATGGCTTGATCAAATCCAGTTCCTGGCCCTGTCCCATTCCACGCCTTCCAATCCTGTACCAAAATTACATTAGCAGAGCAATGAACCCCAAATAATAAAATGCTGCTGAGAAATGTGGTAATGGCAAAGTTCCATGGTTATAATCAGGTTGTTTTCTTCAGCCATGAATTTTAGATTGCACTCAGTAAGAAAAAGTAGGTTGGAAACTTAACTGGTTGACCTAGATACCATGCACCTTAGTTAGTCAATGACTTTTCCATCTTTTTTTTTTTTTTTTTTTTTTAATGGGTTTATCTTACTGGACAAAGATTCATTCAGAAGTATTTTTGCAGTTGACCCACTGAGGCAAAGGTCCCTACATATACAATATTCAATGGGCAGTATGTATAGTATTTGTAACATGTTTTGCTTCAAAGTAGCTAAAGATGCATTTTTCACTGGCTTTAATAAAAGAACGCTTTTCCGTTCAGAAATCTCAGGTTAAAGGGACCGAGCAAGAGTTCCACCTCAGTAATTCCAGTTAGCTCCTCCATCATTACAACATAACATGACAGCTTTCACAATACATCACCTTTCTTAAACATTAACGTTATCTTTCTGAAGTACTGCCAAGAGGTTTGTCACAGTTGCCGGTCTGGATTACAAGGAGCAGACCACAGCAGCCCTGATTTGCTCTGAGTAGAAAGCTGATGGGGCAAACGCATCTACCGTTTTGCAGAAATCATATACAACAGGCAAAGTAACAGGCACCACCATGGCAGTCACCTACGGCTGGTCCGTAGAGCAGGTAACCTTTGGTGATAAAACTATGAACGTCAGCTGCTAATGCTCTAACCTCCCTGAAACCAGCAGAGTTTGAAAGCTTTGCCTGCTCCTAACCAATTTTAAGAGGAGACAGCCAGGAATGAGCTTTTGCAGCACACGTTCATCACCCACACTGCTGCCCATCAGAAAGGGACCTGGGGGCGTTGGTGGACACCTGGCTGAACATGAGCCAACAGTGTGCCCAGGTGGCCAAGAAGGCCAACGGCATTCTGGCTTGAATCAGATATAGTGTGGCCAGCAGGACTACAGGACATTGTCCCACTGTATTCAGCACTGGTGAGGCCATATCTTGAGTGCTGTATTCTTTTGGGTGCTGCAGGATAAAAAAACCATTGAGGTGCTGGAGCAAGTTCAGAGAAGGGCAACTAAGTTGGTGAGGGGTCTGGAGAACATGTCTGATGAGGAACAGCTGAGGGAGCTGGGGTTGTTTAGTCTGGAGAAGAGGAGGCTGAGGGGAAACCTTATTCTCTACAACTACCTGAAGGGACATTGTAGGGAGGTGGGTGTTGCTGTCTTCTCACAAGTCACAACCAACAGGACAAGAGGGAATGGCACCAAGTTGCACCAGGGGAGGTTTAGGTTGGACATGAGGAAAAACTTCTCTACCAAAAGGGTTATCAAAGGCTGGAACAGGCTGCCCAGCGAGGTGGTTCACAGAATGGTAGGGATTGGAAGGGACCCCGAAAGATCATGGAGTCCAATCCCCCTGCTAGAGCAGGATAACCAAGATCAGGTCAGACAGGAATGCATCCAGGTGGGTTTTGAATGTCACCAGACAAGGAGGCCCCACGACCTCTCTGGGCAGCCTGTTCCAGTGTTCTCCTACCCTCATTGTGAAGAAGTTTCTTCTCGTATTTATGTGGAACCTCCTATGTTCCAGCTTGCACCTGTTGCCCTGTGTCCTATCATTGGTTGAGACTGAAAAGAGCAGCTGAATGATGGTTGAATCACCGTCCCTGGATGCATTTAAAGCTGGATTTCTAGGACTGATTACAATGTTCCACTCTATCACCTACAATATATTGAGCTTGCCATCTAAAACTACTGGAGTTATTTACCTTCCTGGATTTTAGAGGACCTGTGCCCTATAGAGTTGTTCCTCCAAGATGTCAATAATTAATGCAACAAGAAAGAACAAATGTGAAACAAACAATAGCCACTAGAAAGCTTAAAATATATATCGGTTGATTCAACAATGGCTCCACATGGTTTAATTTTTAATGATTTATCATCATCGTGTTATTGCTGTTAATCCAACTTGTGCTACAGGGATCAAAAGGGCAGGTCTCAGGCTCTGCTGAGAAAAAAAAAATGAGGCACCTTTCACATGTTGTCTGGGGCTGGGTGGCTTGCTCCTAGTTCTCCTCACCCCAGTAGCCCCTACAAATTCACAGCTAGAGCTGCCAACTCAGTAAACCAAATGGTTTTACAAGCTGAAGGTCACCATAAGGATGGTTACCCTAGGTGATGCCTTCATGTCAGATGCTTTGGTTGATGTGAGATGGAACACCAAGTCTGTCTGTCTATCTATCTCTATAACACCAACCCACAGCCATAAAACACAAACACAGTGAAGTATTAGGTCAACAAATTGTTTGTGTTCTCATACTGGTAAGTGTCAAGCTCTCATTGACCTTGTAGACAAAAAAAAAAAAAAAAGTTTAAAATAATTTTAAAAAGGCCTTTCTTCCACAAAACAACAGAAGGGGTAAACAGTTTTGGTTCCCAAGAGAATGTCCCATGAATGTCTACCACCAACGAAGAAAATCTCTATTCCAGAATTAAATGAGGCAAGCAAAAGGGTTCTTTAGAGCTCCCTGTGTCCCCCTCCCCACCTCTCAACCCTGACTATTTACCCTGAGAAAATGTTCGTCTCCATTCAAGTTTGCTGAATGTACTTAACCTACCACATCCTACTCGTACCTCTTTGTTTTCTCATCACAATAGATGGATGCGCTGTCAGGCTGCTGAAGTCCTTCTGGGATTTCCATCTCTTTCCCCTTCCCTCTCTCTAAACAGAACATGTGCACATCCTCTCTCAACATCAAAGCTCTGGATCCAGTTTGCTTCTTGCACTGCAGCACAGTCACGCCCGATACAGTCAACCGCTGTCTGCTCTTGACATACCGTCCAAGAACACTCCTCCTCTCCAGACTACTTTCATTCTTGCTATAGCCTCACATGCTTTTGAAGGTCGTGTAAAGATGGGGTATGGCTTTTGAAACAGCTGTTTTCCTCGTGGCATAGGCACGTTCCCCAGAAATTCCGCATTTGTGTTGTCTCATCTCCCATTCCCAAATTATGCATTTCTTTTCTTAGAATATTTCTTATTGTGGCCTTTCAGCACTTAAAGGCACTTATAAGAACCATAGAATCCTAGAATGGTAGGGCTTGGAAGGGACCTCTGGAGATCATTGAGTCCAACCACCCTGCCAGAGCAGGGTCACCCAGGGCAGCCCACACAGGAACAGATCCAGGGGGGTTGCAAAATCTCCAGAGAAGGAGACTCCACAACCTCTCTGGGCAGCCTCTTCCAGGCTCTGGCACTCTTATGGTGAAGAAGTTTCTCCTCATATTGAGGTGGAACTTCCTGTGTTTTCCCTTGCTACCATTGCCTCTCGTCCTGTCACTGGGCACCACTGACAAAAGACTGGCCCCTTTCACTTGACAATGTCCATTTCAGGCTGGGTGTTGAACATCTTTGTCCTTCAAGCTTATATTTATCTTCCATTGTTCCTACCACAAATCCTGAAGCAAACAGTAGTCACAAGCTTGCAGTTGTCACTATAGGATTATCTGTCAAAAGCAGTGAAATCAGAAAAGGTAGAAAAAAGGAGCTTGACTTCTTGCAGTGAACCGTCTGTCCTTCAACTTTCAGATGATCTGGCCACTAAACTGAAAGATGTCCTTAACATCTGAAGGACAGACAGTACAGTAAAACATACAAGTCATCAGTCAAGGAAATCCTCACTGATCCCAATGTGACTAAGAGACAGAAGAAACTTTCAAAGTAAGAACTTATAACTCGTTCCAGGAAAATGAATTTTCTTTTCTGCTCCCTGCCTGAGGTTATCAAAACCACTTTGAAAAGCCCCCAGACGCTGCCAAATATTTTGTAAAGTGAAGCTGCCAACCAAGGTCCATGAAAACTGAAAGCACCAAGGGAAGCTCTCTGGAAATTATTTAATTACATGGAACTATATCTACAATCACCTCCTTTCTCGGGGATGCACAGCAAGTTGATCCCTTCCTTGTGTCTGCTTTCTGGGATGGGAGTTCACTGGAGCAGAAATTCCCTTTGTATTTTGTGTCTTGTGCAGCACAGATAATGTCACAAGTATGCTGCAAATACAGCACTAAGCAGCTGGTTGCTGATGTGACTTTATAAACTTAAAACTTGGGTTTCTAAACCATGGATGTGCTTAGGACTTTTTTTCTGTGCATTAAATCAATTAAAATACCCCAATATTCTGCAGGCTTAATTAAAATGAAAGGGATAATACTGCCTGTTAGTTCACCTTCCAAGCTATCATCTGCTGTACCGATCCAATTGACTTTACATTCTAACACAAAAAAACATGGGAACGAACTTAAAACTACTGCTTCACCTCTTCTTGGTTATGGGAAACAACACGTCTAGCATAGACAAGCTTCCTGTCTCTCTTCTCAATGCTTGGGAATGGTAGAACTTAGGTTAGCTGATTTGTTCCTCCCCTCTTTTACAATATTATGTGTAGCTGGTAGAAAGCAATCTCATTAGGAGAAAAATAAAGAGTAAAGTCAACCACCTTTCTCCATACTTCATCTAAAACTATGGGTTTTGCTAGTATGCCAAAAAATATAATCTATGACCCCAGACTGCATTCATGAGATCTCTTAGGTTCCCTAAGGTGAGAAAGAAAACACTTGGTATGGAAAACATCATCAGGAAGTTTTAATGTCTTCATCTAGAATGCCCCTTCTGCTACGATCATAATTTAACAGAGGTGAGGATAGAAAAAGGGGATAGTTCCCTTGCAAAAAAAAATTCCAAAGACCCCATTTTGGACAAATCTCACAGTTTCATAAGAGGACTGGACAGAATTTTGCATGACATGTTGTTTTAAATGAAATGAACTTTCCGGGGTGTCACAATCTGTTAGTTAATATGGGAAGTGGCCTTAAGGCCCCGTAACAAATGTAACCTTCAAAAATGGCAGCTCAACCAGTCTGAACGTACATCAGACCAACTGGAATGGTACTAATGCAGGACCTCTTAAAAGATGAGCTCCATCTGACATAGAACAAATGGCCACTGGAGACATATTCTTAAACGTGGACTTCTTGGGTTCCTCCTTCTTTGAGATGGTTTTGATGCACAAGGCAAAGCATTTGATAAGCCCTGGTTTAGGGAATGGACTGTGAACTACAGATACTCTTGTACCACAAACCAGAAGATAGATGTGACATAAAAAGATATTTTGCTATTTTTGTATATCAAACTTTGGTCTACAAAAGCCTGGGGTGAACTTATCAACATCCCATACAGTCCAGTACAGTACCACAGCACAAATATTGGACAGCAGCAACTGAAGTGGTTCCCCACTGAAGCTAGGGCCTACAGAACTCTAATACTAAAGTTTGCATGCTATTGCGGTAGGATATTTTCTGAAGGTCACACCTTGTGCTCACTAGAACAAAACATTTTAACAGTTTAAGGGCACTGCCTTGCAGGATATGAAAGGAAATGCTTGGAATGAAGTTGTTTCAACCTCTGAGCACACACTGTGAAATTTTCTGGTGTTTCCCAAAAAGACTGAAAATAACTGAAGTAGGAGAATCCTTATGGAACGTGATAACGTAACTATTACCAGAGTACGTTAAGCATTATACACAACGAGACCATAAAATATATTTGATAAGGTTTCTAAAAGACTCAGTGTATCATAAGAACACATAAACCAAGTGGAAACACATGCAGAAACCAACCTGGCAACGCTGGCAAAAGTTACATTTACCTTCTACTTATAAAAAAAGACAGATATCCATTCCAGCCACTTCTGTTCCTACAGTCAAAATTCATGCTATCATTAGTAAAAGAGATTGTAGAGAATCATAGAATGGTGGGGGTAGGAAGGGACCTCTGTATTTCAGAGTCCAACCCCCCCTGCCAGAGCATGGTCACCCAGGTCAGCCCACACAGGAACAGATCCAGGGGGGTCTTGAAAGTCTCCAGAGAAGGAGACTCCACAACCTCTCTGGGCAACAAACCTACCTGCTTCCTAATCAGAAACTATCCAAGGTACCTGGTTTGTGCTATTACTGCCTATAATGTAATACCCAAGAAAGAAAATTCCTATTCCAAAGAAACTTTTCTTTGTCTGCATTGTCCTAATTCAGCAAAATAACCTTAAACACAAGTGTGGGGTTAACTTCAAAGATAACAGTCATAACGTTGTTCCCATGGCATTTCTTGCATGCTTAGAAACTTGCTAGTGGGCACTAACCAAGGACAGCAGTACTCTAAAACCAGAGCAACAATGCATTCCTGACCTGAGATTGCTCACTTTGTGTGGAGAGTTAAATTTAACAGCAGAAAGCACATTACAGGAAAGGAGAGGCAGGGGATAAGCCGACAAAGTAACTACATTTGCCAGATAGTGTGATTTCAGAATGAGGTCCTGTCATTTTGCACATGTAACTAGAGAAATTTCACTGAAACCAATTAATCTATGGGGTAAAATTGCAGGCACAGCATACCCTAGTTATCAGGGTCCAGCCTGGACTCCTTGGGTGGCACCTTGTCAATCTTTATGAGCAAACCTACAGCTTCCTTGCAGCAACGATGCCTCCACTCCCACCTTCTTTATTTTACTGCTTGTTCTTCCTTTTGGGAGTCATTTCTTACCACGCAGGGAAAACTTGCCTTCTCCTTTAGCTTCAGGCCATACATCTTGCCCTAGAATCAACACAAGCACTTGCAAAAGCAAATGGGGAACAAACATCCCAGGCTGGTCTTGTTTCATTAGTCTTCTGTTTGTTTTCTGTACAACAGATAACATTATTTTGTTGGTACAACACAGAAAGCCTCATTTGGAAAGGCTGTAGGCAACTACAGTCCTGGCTGTCTTTAAAATATCATCAGCTGTTCCAAGGGGGGGGGAACCCCATGTGAATAATATTCCTATGTAACAGCAAACTGCATATCTGAATGTTATCCAGGATAAATCAACTTACACAGAAACTTTTAACCAGGCAACTGCCAAAAAAATTTTCTTACAATACCTCTGGTCTTCCTCCAACCTCCTGCTGACAACAGCAGAATGCCTCTTCTCAGTACTAAACAGAAAACCACCATCCATAGAACTTTGTCACTTTTAAGTGGTATTCTAAGTGTTTCCACTCTACAGCAAAATCAGCTCAATCTGAATGATGAAAGATGATGACGTTCAATCTGAATGTGTTTATTTGTCTAGTATATGATATCTTTCTATTGCCTGGATGGCATGATGTGACCAGAACATAGCCTTAATCTGAATAAACAAACGTGCAAATACAGGACAAATAAAAGGAGATCAGAAAATGCTGGGCATACTAAAAAACTACAGTAAATTAATCACAACTTTTCTTGGTAAAGTGCTCCACAAACTCCACTCTATTAAAGGAAATGAGAAACACTGATAGTGCAATAAACCAAAACTAATGAAGACCATGAGCCATTTTCCATTTCATCTGCCTGTGTGACAACAGGCAAAAGATTATTTCTGCAAAAAAAAAAAATTTATAAACACAGAAATAAATATTATTTATGAGAAAAAAAATTATAACCTCCAAAATATTATTTCCAAAGCATCAGCTAATGTGCAAACAAGCCAGATGCAGAACTGAGAATGGAAATCGAGAAACTTTTTTCTCACCAGAGGAACATATAAAGAAGCAGAAGTCAGTTGAGGTAGATCTGTCATGTACAATATGGGTGCTGTACCACGTTCAGGAAAACATAAATAGAAAAAGCAATTACACCTTGAATCTCTCCCTATGTGTGAAATACAGTCTATGAAAAAAGCCCTCCTACAAACAGATGCATTTTGAAAAGGTGGCATAGGGGTGGAGAGAAAGTGCAGAAGGACAAACAGCTTGAAATGCAATCGCCCCAACCAGTACCTGTTTTGAACAGAAAGCGACACGTTCAGAGATTAAATGATGCAACAATCTAGGTGAGGCTCTTCTACCTGCACGTGCAATGGGAAAACTCCAGTTGCCTGCAAGTACCCAGATGCCTGGTGTAAACTCTTGCACGGGAAGTTCTTAATAAGGCTATTCTATCTGTGGGAGTGAGTCTGAAAATAGCAAAGATAAACCACCAGGGTACTGGGAACAGTCAGATAAAACACTCAAGACATAACAAGCCATACCCTACCTCTGTACTTGGCATTGGTGAGGCCACAACTTGAGAGCTGGGTTCACTTCTGGGCACCTCAGTACAAGAAAGATATGGAGGTGCTGGAGGAGGGCCAGAGAAGGGCAATGAAGCTGGTGAAGGGCTTGGAGAACAAGTTCTATGAGGAGTGCCTGAGGCTCCTGGGGCTGTTTAGTCTGAAGAAGAGGCTGAGGGGAGACCTCACCCTGACAGGAGGTTGTAGAGAGGCAGGTGCTGGTCTCTTCTCACAAGTAACCAGTGAGAACAAGAGGGAATGGCCTCAAGCTGCACCAGGGAAGGTTTAAACTGGACACGAGGGAATTTTCTCACTGAAAAGGTTATCAGGCATGGAACAGGCTACCCAGGGAGGGGGTTGAGTCTCTGTCCCTGGAGGGGTTTAAAAGCTGTCTAGATGTGGTGCTAGGGGACATGGCTGAGAGGTGGACTGGGCAGAGTAGGGTTAATGGTTGGACTCAATGATCTTAAAGGTCTTTTCCAACCTTGCTGTTTCTGATTCTAGTACAGGAAACAGAGAAAATGGCACAGGACAGCTATCTGCTGACTGAGCTGGCTGGCACTGATGCCATCCTGTGTCAACTCTTCCAAGGCTAAGAGGTTTTCACAACTGCTTAAATGCCAGGCAGCGATTCCATTTGCGTCGTTGTCGTAGCATTTCTGACGGTGTAAAAATGGATAACTGCTTTAAATTCACAGGGGTCAGCAGATTTCAGCAATTCTCTTCAGCACACCATTCAAACATCCTCCTTTAAGCTCTGCCTATGTGAACTGTTTGCCCGAGTAGAAAACTAGGGCGAGTGCAAAACACACAAATCCAGTAACTTCCCGTAGGAGCCTGGGCACAATCAGCTCCTCAGAAAAAGCAGCTCCTAAGTATTCTTCCATGAGGAACTCAGAAGTGAGAAACAATCCAAACCAGTGGAATACTTCAGAGTCTTGCTTTAATTTCTGCTTCTCTGGTTCAAAATAAAGGCAGGTTTATACATCTCTCATTAAATTGCCGTGAAGCTTCCTAAACCCCTGCATGCAACTAGTGTCTTCTACAAAAGACTGGCAACAGAAAAATTATTTGACCTAAAAAACCCAAGTGAAAGCACTTTAACGATTGTGTATAAAGATAGAAAGTAAATAAAGATGCTCCTTCTTTGCCTTTTTTCCCCCCAGACAAAAAAGAAACTACCCAGTGACCTGAAGCTGATGGAAAAAACCCCAATTTAATGTTAAAAAAACCAAAACAAAAACAAACAACTAAAAAGATCCAATGTTAATTCTTATCTCATTTCCTCAAAGAATAACTTGGGGTGCCTTTTAGGGTTTGAGGGGAGACGTAATCACAGTTAATGTTTCCTGTTCCATTTCTAACCAGCAGGAGTTCAGATGAAAGCTCTGGGATTTCAGTTTGAAATGAACTCTGAAGACTTTCCACAGCTGATAGTGCAACTGCTGCTGATCATTTGAAAGGTATTGGCAAGTCTTCCCGTATCAAGAACCACTGTTCTTCGCAGGAGATGATGATTTTCTTCAGCTTACACCCTAAACTATCTCAATTACTGATTCAACTTGATGAAGGGATGGAGTGGACCCTCAGAAAGTTTGCTGATGACACTAAACTGTGAGGAGTGGGCTGTGCTGCCATCCTATGTGACCTGTACAGGCTGGAGAGCTGGGTGGCGAGAAATCTAAGGAAGTTCAACAAGAGCAAGTGTAAAGTGCTGCATCTGGGGAAGAACAACCCCATGGATCAGCATAGGCTGGGGGCTGAGCTGTTGGAGAGCAGCTCAGGGGAAAAAGATCTGGGGGTCCTGGTGAGCAAGAAGATGACCATGAGCCAACAATGCTCCCTCACGGCCAAGAAGGCCAATGGCATCCTGGGATGCATCAAGAAGAGCATGGCCAGCAGGTCGAGGGAGGTTCTCCTCCCCCTCTACTCCACTCTGGTGAGGCCCCACCTGGAGTACTATGCCCAGTTCTGGGCACCCCAGTTCAAGGACAGGGAGCTACTAGAGAGGGTCCAGTGCAGAGCCACTAGGATGATGAAAGGAGTGGAGCATCTCCCTTCTGAAGAGAGGGTGAGAGCCCTGGGGCTGTTTAGCCTGGAGGAGACTGAGGGGGGACCTCATTAATGTCTATAAATATGTAAAGGGTGAGTGTCGGGAGGATGGAGCCAGGCTCTGCTCAGGGACACCCAGTGACAGGACAAGGGCTAATGGGTACAAGCTGGAGCATAGGAGGTTTTGGGGAAACAGAAGGAAAACCTTTTTCACGGTGAGGGTGACATCACACGTTGAAACACCATCCACGTCCTCTCCATCCAGAAAGCACAATCCTTCAGGACATGTGGAGAGCCTCAGAATCTCACACTGCATCAACGTTGGACCGCTCAGCAAGCATACTCCCTGTTCTCCTTCCCATCCCACTGTGGCAGGCAGCGTGGTGCTCAGTTGCTGGCTAGACCTAAACCCTGACAAGAGCAGGCAGCCCAGCACGCTGTGACCTCTGAGGGATCCAACCCTTCCATGCCTTACCCTTGGCAAAAAAGTTTTAGTACTGACAGTGTCTATTTTGTTCTCAGGCCAGGGCAACTCAGGAGTAGGTATTGGTGCTGCAGAAACACAGAAGCCTTGCTGCTGATTTCAGTGATTAGTAGAGAGAGGTCAAGTATCCAAATGTCAAATTCTACATTGTCACCTGCATCCCTGGTTCAACTCCATCTGCAGACTCACCATGGATTAGTCTGTTAACAGGTTAGTTGAATTTGCACCCTTTCTATACTCAGTAAAATGCAGAACCGTCAAACCACCAACTCCACCCAATTAACTCCTCAACCAATCTTGGTTAAAAGCTTAACTAATATCCTGCCACCAATTTTAAAGATGCTGAACAAGCACTTCACCAATTTCATTGTCAGATCATTGTTAACTCACTTCTGCTTTACAGAGCTATGTAGGAAATAGTTTCGAGCTCACAGCTCACCAGAAGAATCACTGATGAGAAGGAAATTTTTCATACTGGAAGAACAATTGTTGCTGCAAAAATGGCTTGAAGAGTAAAATAGCATTTACAACACAAAAAGGCAGTGACTATTCTAACACTTGCTAAGATGTTTTTAGACCCTTCAGAAGCCTTTTCAGACCCTTCCTTCAGAATCCCTTTCAGACTTTAAAAAATCTTTTTAGACTCTAGAATCCCTTTTAAAATCTTTTTCAGACTCTTTAGGATCTTTTCTAGACTCTTAAAAATATATATATATAAATTTTTTTTTAGATTCTAGAATGCTTTTTAGGATCTTTTTCCAGACTCCTTAGGATCTTTTCCAGACTTTTAAAACACTTTTTTAACTCTAGACTATTTTTTTAGGATCTTTTTCATACTCTTTAGAATCTTTTCCAGGCCCTAGAATCTTTTTTTAGAGTCTCTCTCAGACCTTTTAGAGTCTTTTTTTTAAAGTCTTCAGAGTCTCTCTCTCAGACATCATCTTTTTAGAGTCTTCCTTTCTAGAATCCCTTTCCGTCTTCCTTTCTAGAATCCCTTTCCGTCTTCCTTTCTAGAATCCCTTTCCGTCTTCCTTTCTAGAATCCCTTTCCGTCTTCCTTTCTAGAATCCCTTTCCAGAATCCCTTTCCGACTTCCTTTCTAGAATCCCTTTCTGACTTCCTTTCTAGAATCCCTTTC
>JANVCC010000167.1:628546-639924 GCA_025345505.1 Todiramphus chloris collaris | reverse complement strand
CTTCCTTTCTAGAATCCCTTTCTGACTTCCTTTCTAGAATCCCTTTCAGTCTGTTTAGAGTCTTTTTCAGGCTGTTTGGAATATTTTTTAGGGTTTTTTAGGATTTTTTTAGACTTTTTAGAATCTCTTTTAGATTCTGGAGAATCCATTAGGGAACTGGAGATAACCTCTGTCTTACCGACCAGAGAATTCCAAGGTATGTCCATTACAAACTAAACAACTAACTCCATTTATTTCACCAGGAAAAAAAAACCCTATGAACAAGCTCCTTCATCAAACAATGCCAATTTGACTAAATACCCAACAGAAATGTAACAGTTTGAATGGCATGGAAGTTCCATTTTGTACCTCAAAGGTGGTGCTTGGGAAGTTACATGGAAGGCCCCAGTGCTTTTTGATAGAGATGCACAAGAATTAGTTGAAACTTAATGACCAAAACCAGCACCTCTGTACAGGACACAGTCTGGAAGTCATCATCATTAATGACGGCAGTAACATGGACAATAATTAGCAGTCTCTGTTGAAAACTAAGAGAACTTCTATTCCCTATCACACTAGAGATCAATCTATCACCTGCCTTTAGTAAGAGCCATCACTAGCCATGTCACACAAAGGGCACAGAAATCTTGCAAAGAATTTACAGAAGACACTGAAACGAAGGTCCTACCTTCTCCATGGTGAGAAAAGACCTAATTCATGTCCAGAACCTAAATCCATAATTCTTCAGGTCTTGTTTATCTTTTTTAATAACTTAAGGCTATTCTTACTTCTTTATTTTTTGGTCTCAAGATATTGAATTGAGAAATGAACACATCCCACACAGTGACATGTTTTCTATTAGTTACCTATTTGGTTTCACTGCCTCCTGTCTCTGGAGCCCAGAAATAAGCAAACACTCAGGGTTAGTTACAGAAAACATGGGTGTATGTCTCACTGCTTCATATTCTGCTCATCACTCCACCTTGCAGAGGACAACCAATACTCAGGTGCACTGTACCAAGGACACCAGCAACTAAAGGGGCAGGTCTCACTCAGAAGCATCTCATGACATCTGACCATTACATGGGTGAGAAGAATATGAATGAGGTTGTGGAAACACACTCACACTTTCAGAGAGACAGGCAAGACACATTTCTGTCTTCTGTGCTGTCAGGTGAAGCAGCTCCTCTAGATAAATAACAAAAAGGGGGTGAAAAAGTGGAACGGAAATTAAAACAGAAAAAAGACATAACCCAGGATTTTAGCCTGCCCATCTTTAGTGTGTTTACTTTTACAAAAGCCAAAGATAAAATCCCTGCTGTGGACTGTTGGGTTGAGAGCTTGAAAGGCACTGTAGATAGAGAATATTTGAGATAATAGAAAAGAGTATTTTTCTGTTTCACTGCAGAGATAGTCAAGAAGTCTGTAGCTTATACCTGAAAATAGAAAGAGGAAGGAACTATTTGCTCTCTGCCTTTCTGATCCCTTCTTTGGAAATCTCTGGTGCAAAATTTAGTGATCACGCTAGTGATAAGGAGGGTGAAAAGCAAAATAACTCCTTATCTAGAATAGTTCCTTTGCAAAAGAGTTCTATGGCTAGAAAATGTCTCTTCCTTCTCAGAGGGTCTGCTTCATTACGGCAAAAGCAGTTAATTACTGCAAACACCCTGAAGAACAGGAATCCCTTAATGACAGAAAGATGCTGTTGACTGTGCATGGAAAGAAACCCCGAGTTTCTTATTTCACCTCCTCAGAGCAATTCCCACTGACAAGCACTTCAATGAAAAAAAAAAAAAAAGTCAAGAAAATACCGAGCCCCCACCAAGAAACCACAACAATGCATAAAATAACTGTTAACTAATTAAGTAAACCACCAAAATACATAAAATAAGTGTTAATTAAGTAGCATACACAGACTATCAAGAGCATAGTCAGCTAGAACTGCTGAGGTTCAACACTCCAGCAATGCTAAAAGCATAAATAACACTCTCAAACAAGCCTGACCTGTGAACCTGCAGATGCAGCATAAAGTTCCTCCCCGTTTGCACAATGCTGGCCTCGTTCCTTCAAAGTTTTGTTGGCTCAAAAGGAGGGAAGCAGAAGTATCAACTGCTTGAGGTCCTCCTTCTCTTTGTAATTCAACTGCTGTAGGATATAAAGAACTTCAGAAGTGTCCCGGTGACAGTGATAAAGCAACTGTGATACTGGGCACAAGGAATTTAACTTTCCCGTGGAATGGTTGGTGGGAAAGGCAAAGCAGATGATCAAAGGAAGACACAGAAGAAACTGCAGCAGAATCACAGAATCATCAAGGTTGGGAAAGACCTACAAGATCCCTCAAGTCCAGCCATGCACCTAACACCATCATGATGACTAAACCATCTCCTGAAGTGCCACATCTGGGTGTTTGCTGAACCCCTCCAGGGATGGGGACTCCAGCCCCTCCCTGGGCAGCCTGTTCCAAGGCCTCACCACTCTCTCAGTAAAAATATTTTTCCTGATATCCAACCTAAACCTCCCTTGGAGCAACTTCAGCCCATTTCCTCTTGTCCTATCATGAGTCACCTGGGAGAAGAGACCAACACCCACCTCACTACAACCTCCCTTCAGGTGGCTGTGGAGAGCAATAAGGTCTCTTCTCCAGACTAAATAACCCCAGTTCCCTCAACTGCTCCTCATCAGTCATGTTCTCCAGACCCCTCACCAGCTTCGTTGCCCTTCTCTGCACCCACTCAGGAACCTCCACGTCTTTCTTAGCTGTGGTGCCCAAAACTGAACCCAGTGTTCAAGCAGTGGCCTCATCAGTGAAGGGGCATGATCACTGCCCTGGTCCTACTGGCCACACTATCCCTGACACAAGCCAGGATGCTGTTGGCTTATGTTCATCTGGGTGTCCACCAGCACCCTCAGGTCCTTTTCTGCCAGGCCTTGCAGCCACTCTTCCTTGAGTTTCTAGCATTGCATGGGGTGGTTATGATCCAAGTGCAGGACCTGACACTTGGCCTTTTTGAACCTCACACCACTGGCCTCAGCCCATCAATCCAACCTGTCAGGATCCCTCTGCAGAGCCTTCCTACCCTTGGGCAGATCAACAATCCCACTCAGTTTGGTGTCAGCTGCAAACTTCCTGCAGGTGGAACACAGATTCACAGAATGATAGGGGTTGGAAGGGACCTCCAAAGATCATCGAGTCCAACTCCCCAGCCAGAGCAGGACAAAATTAGAGCAGATCACTCCAAAATTTATCCAGACAGGTCTTGAAAGTCTCCAGAGAAGGAGACTCCACAACTCCTCTGGGGAGACTGTTCCAATGCTCTACAACTCAAGACAGTCAAGAAGTTCTTCCTCATGTTGAGGTGGAACTTCCTGTGCTCAAACTTGAGTCCATTGCCCCTTGTCCTACCAGAGGGCACAAGTGCAGAGAGGTTGTCCCTGACTTCTTGACACCCAGCCCTTATGTATTTATAGACATGAATTAGATCCCCTCTCAGTCTTCTCCTCTCTAGATTAAAAAGCCCCAGGTCTCTGCATGTGCCATCCCAGCTTGCAACTTTCAATACAGGCAAGTATGGAAGCTGAACGATGCCTTGAGATGTTCCCCTAACAGCTTGGGGCCGTAGGGACTTCTCCCCTAACAACCAGCTCCCCAGCCTGCTGCAGTGCTGGAAGGGCTGGTAACCCCTCCCCCTCTGCACCCCCCTTGGCACTGCTCTCCTCAGCAGCTGTCTTCTATCATAGAATCACAGAATTGTCAGGATTGGAAGGGACCTTAAAGACCATCCAGTTCCAACCCCCCTGCCATGGGCAGGGACACCTCCCACTAGAGCAGGTTGCTCACAGCCCCATCCAGCCTGGGCTGAAACACTTCCAAGGATGGGGCTTCCACCACCTCTCTGGGCAACCTCTTCCAGTGTCTCACCATCCTCATGGGGAAGAGCTTCTTCCTAATGTCTAAATGTCTAATGTCTGTTCAGGAACACCATAAGGAAACACCTCCGTAGATGCTTTTGTAGAATGGCTTTAATATACATCACCTTCCTTCTGTCACAGCTGAGACACTTGTTTGCTCCTGGAAAGGTCCCTCATGCCCTGTCTCCACTATTGCAATGTCTTATCAAGTGTGGTATGTCCTCACACCAGCCCAGAACTCCAGTGTCCATCACTCTGCAAATCTCATGCTCGCTCTCATGTTACCTGCCATGTTGCCTGAGTATTAACCTCCAAATAGCTGCTGAGCAGCACCGGATTAATCCTTGCCACACTAATTTTCCTAGATGCATATCAAAAAAAACAAAGGAAGAAAGGTCAAAAAGCCACCAGAAGTGCCATCACTTCCATATTTTATTCTTTTCCTTTCTTTTCCTCCTCCTCTTTTCCTTTTTCTCCTCTTTTCCTCCTCCTCCTCCTCTTTTCCTTTCTTTTCTACTCCTCTTTTCCTTCCTTTTTCTCCTCCTCTTTTCCTTTCCTTTTCTTTTTTCTTTCCTTTTTCTTTTTTCTTTCAAACAGAAGCCACGAAGACTGGTCAGATTTTCACCCACACCAGAAGATTTTTCCAGCTGTCAAACTCCAGTTACAGCAACTCCACCATGGTGAGTGGAGAGACCACACCAAGTTTACAGGACCTATGGAGATTTACAGAAGAGCAGATGTAAAAGGCCGATGCCCAGCACTGCCAGCAGTAATTAGTTAATTTTTGCCCTATAAACTCTCCATGCAGACAAGGGTGAATTTATTCTTTTGGAACTGATTATTTTTGTTACACATCACCAAAGTACATGTCATCTGCGATGAAGTCGAGGAGGTTTCGAGATAAAAACAGGGAGGAGCTACTGATGCACTGATTTAGTAACCGTTGCCATGGAAACATCCTTTTTACTGCCTCCTGATGATGATCTCATGTTTGAAATGGGATTTCTGTACATTCTACATGAGCGCAAAGAGGGTATTTAAGAGAGCAAAGGGTATTTATGGACGACTAAAGCAAAACCTGGTTGTTATTCCCACAGCAGAACGCAGCGTGCTCCGTGTGCTTTTCAGAAAAACACAATTTGTCAGAAGGGACAGTGAATCAGGCAATATTGGTCTCCTGTAGTTTATAACTCAATTAGACCTTCCCAGACTTCAAATGAAACAGGGAGACAGAATGCAATTGCCATTTTCTTCCTCTTATCCTCTCCCAGGAAAGAAGAGGCACAGAAGCAGAGGGAGTAGCTGATCCAGCAGCTGCTCCTGTTATGAATTTACAACAGCACAGGCTGCCTGAAGAAATATTCAGTTCACTGCTGGGGGATTTTGGCCACTTTTCTCCTTATTGGATGCCAATCTGGGGTTAGAAGCAATGCTGCTCCTTTCCACAAGCTTCAGTGCACTGTTTTATCTACTCTGCCCTGATGCCTCCCTGCCAATCCATCATCTCTCACTTCACACGCCGCTGTTTGGAAGGACCCAGAAAGCACGGGGACAAAAAAAACTTCCTCTGTGCGTTGGTCAAGCAAGCGGCAACAGAAATTCAGGATCTCCATTCCTCCTGGCAATCCCTTGAAACAGAAAGCCCAGAGAGTGAGGTGGTGGCTTGGTTTTGTGTTTCTTGCCATGAAAAGACAATGAATGAAGCCAGCACGGATGAGAACAGAACGGATGGTGGTGATGAGAGCAACTTTAACTGCAAGGAAAAAATGGTTTTTTACTGAAACAAAACACACAGCCCTATGAAGAAGTTCCAGCAGCCAGAAAAAAAACAACAAGGAGGTGAGAAATGAGACCTAAATGGTACCTTCAACTCATGCTACCAATGGTAGTATCAAGGCAACAAGCACTGTAACTTCATACTGAAATATAGGAGACCTCCTTACTCTACAGCTACCTGAAAGGCCATTGTAGAGAGGTTGCTGCTGGTCTCTTCTCACAGGTCATTAGCCATAGAGCAAGAGGGAATGGTCTCAAGCTCCCCCAGGAGACAACTGGCCTTCCTGGCCACAAGGGCCCATTGCTGTCCCATGGAGAACTCATTGTCCACCAGGACATCAAGGTCCCTCTCCATGGGGCTGCCTTCCAGCAGATCTACCCCTCACCTGTACTGGTGCATGGTGTTGTTCCTCCCTAGGTGTAGGACTCTACACTTGCCCTTGTTGAACTTCATTAGGTTGCCTTTGCCCAGCTCTCCAGCCTGTCCAGGTGTCGCTGGATGGCAGCACAGCACTGGGGTGTCACACATTCCTCCCACTTTAGCATCATCAGAAAACTTGCTGAGGGCACACAGTGTGCCTTCATCCAGCTCACTGAGGAAGATGGTGAGGAAGACTGGACCCAGAACTGACCCCTGGGGAACACCACTACTTACAGGTCTCCAGCTGGACTTGGCAACACTGATCAGAATCCTAAGGAGATCTGCTCCCCTTAGGCCATGCAAGCTATTAGCCAAGCTCCTTGCCTACGTGCATCACCTCATTCCTGAAGCATGCAGCAGGGGAAGAAGACCAGCTAGTGCAGGGGAAGACTGGAACTGAGCTGCACTTTGTTCAGTATGAAGGCCACGTAGCCACGTGTTTCATCTTTGGTACTGCAGCTAACACTCATCTGCTACCCTACTTTGGAAAAAGGTATTGAAAAACCACATTGTTAGTATATGGAGATCAAGGAAGAATGTCTGGTGGATTCCTCCACCAGAAGTGACAATCAAGAAGAAGGCCACTCCTCAGTTCTCCCCCACTTCTATTTTAATATCAGCTGGACAAATGGATAGAGTTAAAGCCAGCACACATCGCGAGCTTACTAGAAACGAAGATGGATCATGCCAAAAAAGAGCTGATGACACAATACCCAGAAACATTGATGAAGAATTCTTGAACAAGCCCCATAAATGCATCAATTGCTGAGTCACCAACATCAGATGTGGATGCAGAAAGACTTTCTTTGCAGTGACAGATGCAAGGAGCTGTCTGCACTGAGCTGGTCAAAGGAGGGACCCACAGCTGAAGGGAACATGCTACAGGATGACAACCTGTCGAAAGTGGCAAGAAGAAGATCCACCTCAGCTCCAAACAGCTCAGCAAGGCCATCCCAAGACAGCACCCCTCAGCCCTCACACCAGACATGCAGCACAGCCAAACTGCTACAAACCATACTTAGCCATCCATGCAGCTACTAACAGATCGCTTCAGATCATCATTCATCTGAACCGCATGTTTTGAAGGGGGGAGGAAGCAAAAAAAAAACAAAACCGAACCTTTGTCTACTTATATTTTGCAATTAAATCATCTGACAAAGTATTTCTGCCAGTGAACAGAGAGAAGCCTGAAGGTGCTGCCAGAGGTTGTAGAATAGCTGTTGATAGGACAAGAGCATCAGTTCAGGCTGAGGATGAAGCTAGAGATAGCAAAGACCCAAGCTGAAAGTTTTAAGGTCAGTCCGGATGAAAAAGGCATGGGACACCTACTCCTACACTACAGGACCCAAGCAGGGAATTTGCAGCTGTTTCTAAACCTGGAATTGGGGTGCTTCAGAAGATCCAGTTGCAGAATATGCCAAATTAAAACCATTTTGGCCACTGCAGCACCTGCTATGTGACAACAGCTTAGAAACCAGGACGAACAGGAGAAATCCTCCTGCCAGTCACCTTCCATGGTCAAGGTTGCCTACACAGGATGACTGCTGGTGGCCAGAACAGCAGTCAGAGCCACCTGAACCAGCAGCAGAGCCTCGGGACTAACTCAACACTGTCCCAAGCGTGCTGTTGGATGTGGCACGTGCTTATACTAAAAGAACAGCAGAAGCCACAACCGACGTCGTCAGCAGCAATCAGAATGGCCCCCAGTGCCTCTACAGGTGCACTTTACACGAGAAGGGTCAGGGGACAAGTTCAGGAGTGGAAGTGGGTTATGCGTTCTAGCAGGAGACACGCAGCAGCACGAGACACACACACGACCGCATGACACACGCACACGACAGCACGAGACACGCAGACACAACAGCATGAGAAACACCCATGACAGCAGGACAAACACAACAGCATGACACGCACACACACGGCAGCGCGACACGCACGCACACGACAGTAGGACATGCACACCCACGACAGCAGGACAGACACGACAGTGTGACATGCACACACATGACAGTAGGACACACACACCCACAACAGCAGGACAGACACAACAGTGTGACATGCACACCCACAACAGCAGGACAGACACGACAGCGTGACATGCACGCACACAACAGCGGGACACACGCACGTGACAGCAGGACACACTCACTTGGACACACACGACTTCATGACACACACACACACGACTTCATGACACACACACGACAACAGCATGACACACACACCTACGACGCGCATAACAGACAAGACAGCATGCACACACACACAACAGCACAACATGCGCACACACATGACAGCACGACACGTGCACACACAACAAAACACGCACGACAGCAGGACACGCACACCCACAACACCAGGACAGACACAACAGCACAACACATGCACTCACAGCAGCATGACAGTGCACGCACGACACATGCAGACACAACACACATGATAGCAGGACACACACCCAGGACAGCAGGACAAGCATGCAAACATGACACGCAAGACAGCAGGACACGTGCAGACAACACGCATGACAGCAGGACATGGGCACACCCAGGACAGCAGGACACGCATGCACACACAACACACAAACACGACATGCACGACAGCAGGACATACACCCAGGACAGCAGGACATGCGTGCACACACAACAAGCACACACACGACATGCACGACAGCAGGACACACACACACCCCCATGACAGCAGTCTACACACACAAGCACACCCAGGACAGTAGGACATGCACACCCAGGACAGCAGGACACAGACACAAGCACACCCACGACATCAGGACACATGCACACACCCACGACAGCAGGACACACGCATGACAGCAGGACACGCACACAAGCACACCCACGACATCAGGACACATGCATACACCCACAACAGCAGGACACATGCACAAGCACACCCAGGACATCAGGACATGCACATCCAGGACAGCAGGACACACGCACACCCACGACAGCAGGACACACATACAAGCACATCCAGGACAGCAGGACATGCGCACCCACGCCAGCAGCATGACATGCACATGACAGCATGACACAAACGCAGCAGGAGAAAGAGGACAGCATGACACATACACACACCAGCATGACACACACACAACTTCGTGTCAGACACAAACCCCACGACGACAACATGAGACACATATGTCAGGCATGAGCCACACACACCCGCCAGGCATGACAGCTGCTGGCACAGTCCCAAGGACAGCTGCTGCAGAGCGGGGACAGCAGCCACTCTGCCCCAGATCGCAGCGCGCTCCTCAAAACTCATCCCAATAATCACTGGAGGGAGGGAGCATCTCACGTGACCCAGATCCTGGCTGTCCATCTCCACGGCCGGGATTCGAGCTGCCCACTCTCGACTCACCAGAGCTCCCTTCCAGGCTAAAGCCTTGGATTTTACTCTGCTTCTCTAATATTGGGAAGCAAGAAGAGAAAGCTCAGCGGCTTTAGCCTGGTTTTTTTTAGGATGTAGTTCGGGCTGAAGAAAACTGATGCAAACAAAGGTGTGCATAGGGGAGCTTGTCAGAAACGTACACTGGATATAACACTCTCCTTGCTGCCCCTTGCAGTTAGGTTTTCCTGCATTCCAACCTAATGTAATGATGTTCTGAATGCTATGCTTAATTGTAAGTACTGGAACAGTGCCTTAAGCAGACGGGCTGACTGCTTAAAATCAGCTTTGTCAGGATGATTCAGTTGCTTAAAATTAAGTATGCATACAATTATCCTGGTAAATTCAGCTCTTGTTGATCCTCTTTTCCAGTCCTGGGGGCAGCACTGGATCCCAAAATGCTGTTGATAGGAATGACAAAGCAGCCAGAAAGGACAGGATTCAACGCAGTTGAATTCTTTTTTTTTCCACAGCAAGGATTCCAGAGTCAGTGGATAGTGTTCTATCTCAAATCCAAGTATTTAACTGCAGACAAACAACACGGAGCAGGAGTGAATTCCCTCCATTCCAATTCCACTACCCTGATGACATTGCTTGTTTTGCTTCCCTCACTTTAAGGTTGTCTTATTAATCCTCCTAGAAAAAGACTCAAGTTATTCCTAGTCTACTACTGTCAACAAGGCAGCAATACTCTTTCCTATTAGAAACAGTTCTTCCTCCTCAGAAGCACAGTTTTTCCTCCTGAGAAGCACAGTTCTTCCTCCTCAGAGCTGTTCACCCCTAAAAATGAACTGAGAGGCAGCACTATTTTAATTCTCCTTTTAATTTCTTTCTTCTTCCCTTGTAGTCAGGTACCAAACGCTGTCCCATCGCCCCTTTAATCTATAGGTCAACTATTAATATGCTTGAATTCAAATTCTATTTAATAATTAATCTGGGGCAAAATACTGCTTAGATAAGGGATGGGCTGAAAGTTGTAAAGTGCAGGAAGGTTAAATACTTGTCAAAAATACCTTAGCTTCTCACATCTAAATTACCTCTCAGGAAGGAATAGGTTTCTCAGTAATGTCAAAATATTTTGCCTATGAAGTTGTAGTCTTGGATTTATGATGCAGCTGGACAGGTTTATATATACTCTAGAGCAATGTATATGCTGTTACTTGGCAAAGTGCCTTTCCAGCCACAGGGATGTAAGTTGTTGATCAAAGTGAATGACTTCTGTGCTTGTGACATGCATATACACTGCAGGAACACCATTGTGACCCTCCAGAGAGAGTCATTTCAATCAGAAGGCTTCAAAGTCTCTGGCCACCCTGAAATTCACCCTCTCCAAAAGGTGGGCTTTTCATTTCCAAGTGGCTTCATTACTATTTATGATGCTTTGCTTCCAGTTTTTCCATTATTTTTTTCCTCCTACTTTCTCACTGCATGATTTCATTTTTCCCCCCTTTGAAGGAAGGAAGGAAGGAAGGAAGGAAGGAAGGAAGGAAGGAAGGAAGGAAGGAAGGAAGGAAAGTTGGTTTTCTATTCTTTGCCAGCTGTACTATGACTTCTATTGAGTCACCTATAATTATTCATCCTAGCAAGGACAGATGTCTGCAAGGAGAGAGAGACAGATTTCTGCAAGGATAGATAGATAGACAGACATAGATTTCTGGAAGGATGGATGGATAGATAGATAGATAGATAGATAGATAGATAGATAGATAGATAGATGGATGTCTGGAAGGATAGATAGATGGATAGATGGATGTCTGGAAGGATAGATAGATAGACAGATGGATAGATGGATGTCTGGAAGGATAGATAGATAGACAGATGGATAGATAGATGTCTGGAAGGATAGATAGATGGATAGATAGATGTCTGGAAGGATAGATAGATAGAT
>JANVCC010000167.1:574527-608186 GCA_025345505.1 Todiramphus chloris collaris | reverse complement strand
GGAGGAAGGGAGGAAGGGAGGAAGGGAGGAAGGGAGGAAGGGAGGAAAGAAAAGATATAGAACATAGAATTAAAGAAAAAAAATTACAAGAAAAAAAAAGTAAAAGCAGGAAAATATCTTTTTTTATGGGCATTTCCAGTGAATTTTGTTAAAATCAGAGTTGTTCAAGTGGTCCCACTGCAAACTCTGTAATTGAAAGTGAAGATCTCAGCACTTTCTGGAAGGCCAGCCTCCTTGCAGAGCAGGGAAGGTGAGCAACACTTAGCAGTGAGAATTACAGGTCCCTTCCAGAAAAATCTTTGTTTTTATCTCATTGATCACATAGCAAACAGCTTCTGAAATATGCTAAGGCAACAAGATCTCCAATGGGAAAAATGCTGCTCGTGACATCACCACCATCAGTAACAGGTAAGAAGGTTTTACATTTATCACATGCAGCAAATTTAATGTAAATGGACTTTTTCTATTAAAGAAAGAAGAGAAACAGAACCCAGAATTTATCTTTGTGCACTTATGTTCATCACTGTTTCAATCCTAAGAGAAACCTAAGAAAAAAAATAGATATATATATAAAGCAAAATCTTTACCAGTACTTACGAAAAAGTGCTACAAAAATACAGCATAAAACCACAATGTTTCATAAAAACATCCAACTCCAGTTGTCAGATACCAAGCCAAGACTTGCTAAAGAAATAAAAATTCATCTTTCTCTAAGTGCTAAAAAAAAATAAAATTACTTTACCCCGGGTACTTTTTTTTTTTCATCTGCATCAATATATCAAAGCTTCCCTCAGGTGATTTCTGCCAAAGTTACTAACTCAGATTTACAAAATTCCCAGCACCCATAGCACTAAGCTTATTTTCATGCTAAAAAAAAAAATAAATCCTAAGTTCTTTCATTACCTGCTCTTTTGAGATTAATATTGCCAAGTATTTTTGTTCTCCCAATGCTTCTTTTCCTGACCAGTTTTGAAAGCTGCTTCACAATTAATTTCACTTTGATGGTTACCTGCTACGTTTTAAGATTTGCTGTCTGATTTCACGTGCAGCTTCCACAGTTACAGAGCTTGCATTTTCCTGTAGGGAAATGGCTGGATGAAAAATGCAGTTGCACTTTCAAAGGGATTTGTGTGCCTTAATGACCAATCGTAACTGAAGAAGCACCGAAAGCTTTAAACACTTGCACATCAAGACCCCAAATTTCAAATTGGATTTGCTTCACACATTTACAGTACTGTATCCCTACTTCATACGCACACAAAACTTTAAATACATGCTAAAGGACTGTATTTACATGCCTGAAGACACCCACAAATCTTTTCTGTGGAGCTACAGTTCCAGAACAAGACCGTGAAGTCCTTAAATTTCTCTTAAAAACATTTACTTTTGTCTTAAAATTCTGCCAACTGGGAGGAAAACTACTCAAGCAACCCTCTACTTATGATGCCTGAGGTCTTTTGATTACCTATCGTATCCTGTTTCTGAAAACCTGCTGTCTACTTGTACTGATTACTCCTCCTAAAAATCTAAATCAGGAAGAATGAAGCTGGAGGAGGTGATTTAGATGTTCACTGAACTCTGAGAGAAAGAATTGAACAGAGCCATTGGTGCACGCTCCAAGTACCACACTTGAACATCAACAGCAGTATCAATAGCTACAACATTAAGACAAAGACCTATGGATCAAAACTAGAGGTGGGTAGAGTCAGATTAGACATTAGGAAGTTCTTCCCCATGAGGGTGGTGAGACACTGGCACAGGTTGCCCAGAGAGGTGGTGGCAGCCCCATCCTTGGAAGTGTTTCAGCCCAGGCTGGATGGGGCTGTGAGCAACCTGCTCTAGTGGGAGGTGTCCCTACCCATGGCAGGGGGGTTGGAACGGGATGGTCTTTAAGGTCCCTGCCAACCCTGATAATTCTAATTTCTCTAAGACATCTTGGTGACCTGAAGGACAAATGATCAAGTCACACTGGCAGTAGACAGCAGTATCAGATTATTCCCATCTTAGCACTGCATACACTACTCAATGCAAAACTACTCAGAGCGGGGATTGTCATCAATGGGTTTCTTCCAAAAGTTTCTTCAACATACACAATTTTCATGGCAAGAGGAAATGAAGAGACAGAACTGTGGGCTAATCATTTTAACGTGTAGGCAACACCATCAAAATTCCATGCAGCTCCCGTTTGGCTACTGTTCTTTACAGACATGCTCACAAAATCCTTTACTGGCACAACACTATCAACAACCACGCTTTTGCAGTTGACTGTTTATCTAAAACTCTTGTTATCCACAAAGAGCAGCTTACCCAGCTGCTCCTCAACCCACAAATTAAAATTTTACAACAAAATAAAAATTCAAAATGGTTGTATGGGTTTTGGGTAACTCACCCAGACCCATTCACAGAAGAAAGATTCAGTATCACCATTTTTAAAGTCCACGTATTGAACCAAGGTGGCAGCTGCGTTGTTAACAAGAATTTCCTTAGAACAAATCTAATAGGCCTCAAAAACCCTAAGAAGTTAAAAATATCTTAGTAGTACTACAAGGAGGGTTTTAATTTCTACATAAACGTTTGGCTTCCACTGGATGTCCGCAAGTCAAAAGATGTGAGCATCCAGACTGAGACTCTTGATGCCACAAAGTTCACATCCAATGTATGGTTTCTCCCCTTGGGAAGCCCCTGAGGTTTCAACAGCACACAGACTCTTTCACAGTGGGCTACTGGGCACTGCTTTTTGCTACTTCCTCTCATACCACTTCAGAGCAAACTGCTTTGACACCTGGTCAACTTTTTCCAGCAGCTCTACCCAAGATGAACGTGACATGCCAGCAGAACGCACGTTTCATTAGTGCTTTAGTGGCCATCCATCACCAGTGCCCACCAGTCAGTATGTACTATGTGTTAGTCCTACCTCCTAACAAAACAGCAGAAACATTTGGGTTTACATCTTATTTGTGCAATAGCACCAGGAAGAAGATTTGATACTGGCCACTAGTGAAGACCAAAACACACAAGATCTCCTTGAAGTCTACCAGTCAGCTTGGATCTGTGGCTTCTTTTTAAAGCTCTTGGCTTTGCCTTTATGCTGGCTCTGGTGACTGCAGTTGGCAAACACCTAGCTAGTCTTAGATGAGAAAAAAAAAAAGAAAATAATCTTGTTTTCAACAGAAAATTGGTTACCTTAAAGAGTTATGAGATTGCACAATCATTCTCCTGTGATTACATGGGGCATCTAAACCCAATTCCTCATCTCCAAGGGGTATACAGAAGCCATCTTAAAGAAATTATCAGGATCCAAGTGACTTGGTGAGACACTGGAACAGGTTGCCCAGAGAGGTGGTGGAAGACCCATCCTTGGAAGTGTTTCAGCCCAGGCTGGATGGGGCTGTGAGCAACCTGCTCTAGTGGGAGGTGTCCCTGCCGATGGCAGGGGGATTGGAACTGGATGGTCTTTAAGGTCCCTTCCAACCTAAACCATTCTATGATTCTATGACTTCTTATGTATGAAAAATGCATTGCAATTATCTGCAGTGAGTTAAAGCCACAGAGTATTTCCTTTTCATCACTATTCTCACAACTTACTTTCCCGCCCAAGGAAAACAAAATCTATGTCAAAAACCTCTGTCTTTTTCAGTCAAACAAAAGACAAACAAAACAATCTTCCATCTCCCCACCCTGAATGAAAAAGAGGCACAAAAGATTATTTAAAACAGCGGATGTATCAAGCCCAGAACACTGCATTTGGAGGACTGCTTAGAAATTATTTTGCTATCTTCACACTTCAACCAAAACCATATTCTCAGTGTGCTCCATCTGGCAAGTGCACATTGAATGCAGAAATGATACCCTTGGAAAAGGCATTTATAAGACGACAGCATTATGCTTACATGTGCTAAAAATCACTAGAAGCTGTAACATCAATGTTCCTCTCCACCAAAAAGAATAAGAAATTAAAATTCCAATAAATAAGTAAATTAGGGCGCGTGTTGGCACGAAGCACTCATTTTTTGTTTTGCAAAGGAGGATGTTTTAATAAAATAAATGTTGACTCACCACAGTGCGTGCTATGTCTCATCTATAGGAAAGGGTTCAAAGGCATCGACTTCATGCACGGGTTGCCATAGCTGATATTTGAGTCTGGGCTGCTGCTGGTACAGGTTTCTAATACTAGCCCTAAAGACAAGGGAAAAAAGAAAAACAAGAGAAAAATATTTAGTATGTCTTCTTCCAAATGTGAGAGACACAGAAAAAGTTCAGAAATCTCAGCTAACCTGGAATATGCCAGTATTTGCACGTCACGTAACAAAGACTTCAAGGTTTTCCTCTGATAAAACCATAATGCAAGCAGTTACAGGCAGTATCTGTACTGTAAATTCTCCTTCTTCCATGCAACAAAAAGTTAAGAGAGAGAAAATAATGAATTGTCGTTTAAACCGGAGGGAGGTGTCATGGTTACTTTCCCCCCCAAAAAAAAGATAAAAAAAAAGATAAAAATCAAGGCAGGCAAACCCTAGCACTCAGGAGCTGATGTTAAAGACTGTTCAAATCGCAACAGATGGCACTAAAAATCATAAAGCTATTCTAAAATACTTATTTTTGTTTCTATCCCATCTTTCTTAGGTCAGATCTTCAATTTTTTTTTTTTCCCTTTGGAATCAGGAAGAGTAGAAACTTTCACTACAAAAAGGTGAGATTTGCACAAAGTCATCTGTCACTAATACCTGGGGATTGAAACTGAATTTAACTCGTGACAAAAAAAGCCAACCCTGTGCAATATGGGTATGTACAGGCAGAAGAGGCCTGGCTTTCTCAAATCAATGCTGCTGGTCAAATTAGCATCCTCTCGCACAACAAAACGTGACAAAATATGTCCAATGGACAAGGAACTTAGAGGCAACCTCAAGAAATGTGGCAACAAGATGATGTTGTGGTCTTAAGACAGCACATGAGAGGAGGAACGACTGAGCATGTACCATTCTGGTGTCTAAGCACTCCACAAAATCAGGTGCCTAAGAAGCACAAAGTTTGGGCAACGTGTTTTTCCCCACTGTTTCACAACATATTCTCCAAGAGCTCTTCAAATACAAGAGAGATAAAGCTTTGTAGTAAGAATGGAAGGTTTTAAATCCTTATGAAAAAACAACTGCTTGGCCAGAGAGGGTCCATCAGACTTGACTGGACTGGGACAAGAGTTCCTAACTGCCTGAGTTATCTGACCTCTTTGCGTGGAATCATGATGAAGCAGCTCTTGACTTGACTGGAAGGATCCTCCGGACCTCCAGCTTTTACAGTTCATTGCAATATAAAAAGCTGACAGCAGGCCTGGGAGACAAACACCCACAACTCCTGATGTCACTACCGTGACACAAGCAAGAGCCTGCACTCATGAGGTCTTTTCCTTGGATAGGAGAAAAACCTGCAAGCCTAAAAATACAACAGCTGCCTTTTTCTCTCGCCATAAGAAGGGCTTTGAGTCTGCCCTATCCTCCAGGCGTAGTCAAGGCCATCCCAAGATATCCCAACAGCTCATGACTTCGCACCTCTTCTGCAGAGATGGAAGCTGAGGAGAAGATTCCACCACCACTAGGGAGTTCACGTGACAAGATCTTTATTGAACACCTCACTACATAACAAACAAACAAGACGAGAAAGCATTGAGACTTGAATTTCCTGCCCTAAGAGCTAAGCCAAGACTGGGTGTAAAGCTTGCTAGCAAAACTACAGCTATCAGGCTAGCACAGGGCATAGCAACTCAAGGAAAGCTGCATGACTTTATGGTGGGCAGGGGACTATTAAATTCAGTCCCATCCCCTCTACTGCTTTTGATCTCTAATCTCACCATCACAGCCTAAGAGGAAGGAAAAATTGCCCTTACCCCCGACCTTTCACACTAACCAAAGTCATGTGTTGCTTTCAGGTTTAGGGCACCAGTTTTAGATGGTTCCTTGAGCACAAGAGGGTTTTTTTTTCCTTCCTGTGAAAGGCTGATTTTCCTATGGCTGCCTCCACAGATGGTGCTGCAAGAAAGGAAAGAAAAAAGAACTCACAGCAAAGGCATCCAGTTTTTTTCCCCCCTCTTTCTTTTAACTGGTGCCCTTTTCCTAGGGTTCATTTTTCTTGCAAGTGGCCTTAAAAACTGTCAGCCTACAAGAATCACAGAGAAGGGGAGCAGATGTAACCGAGCGTTGAAAGCCAGCTTATATTTATATTCAGTGTTGTGGTGCAGTGAAATCTCTCTCCTCTTCTCCTGGTGATGTATCAGAGTAGCAACTGTGGTAACACTGCAGTCTTAAGTCATCATTTCTAGGCTTGCCATTATAAGGTCCAAATGTAACCGGTGGAATGGGAGAGGCTACGGGTATAGAAATCTTACCATAAAAAAAAAAAAGTACAATTAAAAACTTAACGTATCAAAATAATGCATCAACTTCAATCTCTCAACAAGCTGGTGACGTTCCTCATTATGCAGGAATCGTCCAAATCATCAGGCTGCTTCTGCTGAACAACAGCTCAGGAGATGGTTAACCTCTTTTAAAGCTGGGGAGCTTTCTCTGAATATTTCTGCTTTCCAACTCATAACAAAACCATGGCGTTGTCAGCCAAAGCAATGCTGAAACCCTCATACTCTGGGCCTACTGTAGCTCTTCCTTTAACTGCATGAGCTTTGCAACGGGCTGCAAACTACAAGGGGAGCTTTGTGACATTCTCCAATATCACAGCAGGGAAATTTTGGTAGCTCTCCCTTTGTTTTCAGAAGCCAGATCTGCTGCTGTAACACCACTGCAAGATATTCTGGGCTACAATTATTGATCCGGTGCTGTGAAATCTCTAAATATTGGCTGCAAACATGTCAAACACTGACGGGAGGGGGGGGGGGGGGGGGGGGGGGGGAGGGGAGAAGAAGAAACAAAACAAAACCAAGAAACCACTCATCCCCAAGCTCTGCTCATAAAAAGGCCCTTCAGTGCACACATCTTTCTAACAATGAGAGGGCCATTTCCTAGTATCGAGCAGGCAGACAGGCAGATAAAGGCAACTTATTTCTCACATTAAGAGATTTTAGCCCTTATCCTCTATAGGAACATCCCTGTAATCCTCATGACCCCCCTCAAGAAAATCATAATTACAACAGGACCCTTTCAAATGATGCAGGGCCCGAAACGGCGAGAGAGAGCGACGCGCAGGAGAGGGGTTTACTGAGAGGCAGGAGATTGTTTAATGGCTGAGGTCGAATCACCTTTGTCATTCACGTAAGAGAAAGTTGAGCTAATTGAAAAGGTATTTCTGTGTGACCTTCCTTAGCTGGAAGAACAAGGACGCAGGAAGACACCACGGAAGAAAATAATACTCTGGTGTAGCTGGCTAGAGACTACAGGGTAATGTTCTGAGAGAGGGTTAAAATATCCCAATTTTGGTGCATTCTCTAGAAGGCACAGGAACCAAAGGTAGTGCATATGTGGGTAAAGACAGCCCTGTGCAATAGCAACCCCATCCTGTTCTATCTTAACCTGTCTCTTGTTCTGAAGCTGGCTTTGCATGACAAGCCCTGTGTCCTCCAGCAAGCTGATTTCAGGCTTCTCCTGATCATTACAATATATATACAGAATATACATTGCAATACACACACTATATATACACAATATATATTGCAGTACACACACTATATACTGCAGTACGCACACTATATAAACACACAGTATATATACAATATATATATACACAATATATTGCCATATGCAATGCATTGCATTTCCCTCCTGAAAAAAAAATTCTCCTCTGTGCCATCCTTCAAAGAAAGAAATCTGGTTTTTTCATAGAGCATTGCCTCGTCTTTAAACAAGTCCCTGGCAAAACTCACAGTGAGCATCTGAGAGGAGAGGGAAGGCTGCATTGAGGGCACAGTGAAGCTATGCAGCAAAAAGAACCCGTGTAAACAAGCTTTACAGGCACTCGGTACACCAAGGGTTTGAAATGTGCCCATCATGATTCACTGGAAGCAACCCCTGCTTGTTAAACAGTGCTGTAACACTTCATTGGCCCAGTCAAATTTCTATTATTTCTAAGAAGGCCTCTCTGCAGTGTAAAAAAAACCAAAAAGAAACAAAACAACAAACCCAGTATTTCTTTGTGTAGCAATAGCTTTTCTGCCCGAGGATTTCCCTGCAAAGCGACACTGACTTCACTGCAGTAGCTACAGATTGGTTATTATCTTTTGCAAAATAACTGGCCTGTAGGTGCTGTAAACACTTCTGAAAGCTCCTGGGGCTTCTCTTAAGACCCACTGGGCTGAGTTGTTCACTCGTATCCGAGTGATGCAGAAGGAGACGGATGATTACCTTAAAACACCCCTTTCTTAAAAACAACCCCCACCACCTCATCCAACAGTTAGTCAAATAACTCACTTCTTCCCATAAAGTTTAGTTTGGGGGTTTTTTTAAGGCATTCAACAACCTTGCAAAAGGCCAAGGCTTCTGTCCTCTGGATCTTATAGTTGCTTATTACCCTCTCTCCTTTTTTATTTTCACAAGTTCAGATTTAACACGGGCTCTCTAATCCACTGAATTGCAAGCCAAGACACCTCCTTCCCAACCACCCCCCCCCCCCAGCAGTGTTAGAGGTGATGGGGCTGAGTAAAAGCCTCCTGTTCACATCAGCCAGCTGGTAAAGCACTATCACCCTCTGTCCACCATGCCCCACTGCTCTCCCAACCACTGGTCACCTAAAGCAACCAGAACAGAAAAGCTCATCCACACCCAAGCACAGATGGTTCTCTGGCCACAGGATGTACAGCTTTGCTTATCAGTTTACTTCATTAACCTCTCTCCCCCCCACCTCATATATATATATATATATATTTATATATATAATTAATTTTTTAACAACAATCAATATTCATCACCCCACCCTGCAAAAGCCATAGAATATGAGCATCAACCACCTACCATTCCGTTCTTGCCAGCTCCTCTCCTCTTCCAGAATCCTCTTCCCCGACCTGTGACTTTAGGTGGGTTTTTGTTTTTCCCTTAAATCACATTCCAAACAGAGCCAAGGGAAAGATGGACTATTTAGAATAATAATAATAATAATAAAAATATATATAATTAAGATGATGTGCAGCTGGATTGAAGGTAAATCACTGTTTTCTGTTAAAGAATGAAATAAAAGTTGGGGAGAGGGTAGAGCTGAACAGAAAAAGGGGAGGCAAAATGTCTGATAATAATGAAATAAGGGGGGGGGAGGAAAAAAGAAGGTTGGAAAAAAAAAAAAAAAAAAAAAAAAGAGTGGCTTGCTGAATCACGCTCTTTCACTGCCTGGAAACCATTGTGCAGCGTGATGCTGGCTGTACCATTGTGGAACCTACCAGAGGAGACAGGCAGAGAGCTTGGGGAATGGGGCTGCTATGGCAACTGAAAGGAGCACACATGACGTCAAAGCACACGGAGGTCTGGCAGGGGGAGGGAGAGAAGAGAAAGGTCTAATCTGCAGCCACAGCTCTGGTGTCTCCCAGTGAAAGAAGGAATAGAGTCTTCCCGTGGCAGTTACCGGCTCCAGCAGCTGCAGCGAGTTGGGAGGGAGAGGAGGTGGTATCAGCAGTGTGGATCTGGCTCTTTTGTTTGCATTAGCTGCTCTACAAAAGCGTAAGTGGCCATCACCCTAAAAATAATTTTTTAAAAAAGGCAAATATTTGAAATTCATTTCAGTTTTGGCCATAGAGGGGAGAGGGTGAAGGGGGGATTAATAAAGAAAAAAACCAGTCAATAAACCACGACACATCTTCACAGCTCCTGAACACAGCTATTCATGCAGCTATTGCTCACACTAACAAGCAATGCGACTCTGAGTCCCTTAGAAGTCCCTTAGAAGCCCCCAAGGAACCTCTAGAGATGCAGGATGTTCTGCCCACTGCTAGAATGCCCCAAATCCCTAGACTGAAAACTTACCCCTTCTCAAAAGCAGAGTTCATCTTGAGTTCACAGAAACTGCCGAGTTGGTGATGACTCCTCCTTGTCCTCAAGGTGAAAAGTTATGCAGGCACCTCTTCCCCGTATGTCAAAATGCAGGAAGTCTCCTCTCTCCTGACATTAAAGAGCAAGGAAAGCACACTGGTGAGACTACAACACTGAACTGGACTTGGCTGGGCTAAGAGCTAGACTGAAGTATTATGGTTACATTCACTGGAATATCTGCTTGGAACAACAAACCATTTCCTTCAGTTTATCAACAACGTTGGTCAAGAAGAGCTCCAAGGAACTCAGTGCAGCTTTCCTGACAGTGGTCTGAATATTCCACAGTCTTTACCCCAACCAGAGCCAAACATGGTCCCACATGACCTGGAAGTCTTCATCTATTATCCAACTCAGGCTGGGTAACCGTTGCCTTTCTGAGGGCCACCCAAGTGCCTTCAGCAGGCCACATGTTGACATATAGATGCATAAACACTTAAAATGTTGAACATAACTATGGGTAGAGCCACTGGCTCTGACCCCTCAGCTATAGGTCACCCGTTCTTGTCTTAACTAAGCCATGTTCCTCCACTCTCCATTGTTCATTAGCCTGTTTCTCCTGTGTTCTCTGCTACCAGCACTTATTTCTTGGAAGTGATGGTTTTCATCTTAATTTGTGTATTACTCCTGTGTATGTACATGCATGAAGGCCTGACCACCCTGTCCCACACTGCTGTCTTTTTGATTTTTTATAATCTTTTCAGAAATGAATCACAGAAGGGTAGGAGTTGGAAGGGACCTCTGAAGAGCATCGAGTCCAACTCCCCTGCCAGAGCAGGGCACAACTAGAGCAGAGCACCTAGAAATGCATCCAGACAGGTCTGGAAAGTCTCCAGAGAAGGAGACTCCACAACCTCTCTGGGCAGCCTCTTCCAGTGCTCTACTACTCTGACAGTCAAGAAGTTCTTCCTCATGTTGAGGTGGAACTTCCTGTGCTTGAGTTTGAATTACTTAATTTACTTACAAGCTCTATCAGAAGTAAGCTGAAATTTCTTGCCATGCTTTATCTAAAATGAAGAGGAGACTGGATGGGGCACAGTGAAGAAGCACATATTGGTACACAGAGAACATCTTGCTATTGTCACTTGTGTCCCTCCAGTGTCACCAATGTCCTGAGGAGGTATGAAATGCAGCAGGGCATGGCCTCCACCACAATTTGCAAATGCCTGCACAGATAATAAGCAATAAGCCAGATAGTTTTAGTGCTTCAAGTAAGTAGTCTCAGTAACTGTAGCACATTTGACTGGGGAAGCTTCAGAAATCTTCTTCCGAGTGATGAGGAGAGTAGGGGCAACTAAAGAAGATGCAAAACACAAAGTAGAAGCCACAATGAGAAGGAAGTCCAAGATATTGAAACAAAAAAACTCAACCCCCCCATCACACCATAACCAAAAAAAACCAAACCAAACCAACCAACAAACCCAAACAAGTTATTCAAGCAGGCAGTTTTCACATCATCATTAAAAACACTGACAGCTTCTCTCCTTTTTTTCCCTCTCTGTAACCATATTCTTCTTTCTCCCACGTGACATCTACTCCCTTAAGGTCTCTAGGGCATTATTTTCTGCTACCATCGTAACTGTCAAGTTTGCACAAGCAGCACTACTTCTTCTAGCACAGAGAGAGGTGATAAAACACTCCAAGGAAAGTTTTCTCTCTTTCAGATCTTACAGAATACCACAAGAGAATCCCCAGAGAAACAATTTCTTTTCTGGTTAGTCACCTTCAACAAGACACTACAAGTACACTATTGTTAGGTCAGATACCAGAAAAAAAATTACCTCTGAATAAAACCTACATATTATCCTCTTTTTTTTTTGGTGGGGATGCCTGTTTATTGCAATAAGCAATTGAGATGACTTCTCAATTTGCAAAAGTCTCCACTACAGCAAGCATATATAAATTTGCCACATTTATCTATGAGTTTATTACTTATCTAGAACAAAGGGGGATTTTTTTTCTTTCTTTCTTAAAAATAGATCCCTACACATATTTGAACTGTACTATGTAAAATGTTCAGGATACTGTCACGGTTTAGGGTCAGGGCAGCCCCTTAGACTTATAACAGATGCTCTCTGTTAACCCCCCTCCCTCCCCAAAGGGGAAAGAGAAAGGGAATAAGGGAGAGAGACTTAGCGATTAGAAAAGGAAACTAGAACAGCTTTAATGAAAAGGAAATTAATAATTATAAAAATGGAATATATACAAATATATACAAAACCAGTATGGAACCCAACCCCCCTGAGGGTAATTACATCACTGTCACCACTGATGTTGTGTAGGCACCGGGGCAGTCCCAGACTGGGCCCCGCAGCAGACGGGAGCTGTGTTGAGAAGCTGGATTCTGGTACCGGGTTCAGGAACACACAGACCGGATCAAAGGCAGAATGGAGAGAGTCCTCCTTGGGTGCTCCGAGGAAGGAACCGAAAGAGGACCCGAGCCAAGCCAAGCAAAAGCTGGCAAAGCAGTCCAAGAAGGGAATGAAGAGCCCAGAGACCCTTCGGGTCCCTCAGCTCTAGACCAAATACGGCATATATGGGATGGAATACCTCATTGGTCAGTTTGGGGTCACCCGTCCTGTCTGCTCCTCCCTGAAGGTGCAGCCTTTTACTTTCTGCACCCCCCAATGTGGTACACAGGACCCAGCAGTGGCCTTGGTCTGCATACCAACCCTTGGTAGTAACTCTAAACATAAGGTGTTACCACTGCTAGAAGCAGACACTGTCTGTGAAAACAGGCTGCTAACTTCAGAAAGTGCAGCTAATTAAAAGAACCGAGATGAAAAGTAAAATTACTGAACAGAATTAGTTCTGTTTTCACTCAAACCAGGACAGATACATTAAAAAAACACCCCCACTATCGGGTGAGTCAGTGGAGAATACCTTTGAAAATAGCATTAACTGACCATTCATTTGCAGAAGAGGTAGGGGGTGGTTGCTTTAGACATAATCAAGAGGCTCTGGTTCATAGAACCATAGAATTGTCAGGGTTGGAAGGGACCTTAAAGACCATCCAGCTCCAACCCCCTGCCATGGGCAGGGACACCTCCCACTAGAGCAGGTTGCTCACAGCCCCATCCAGCCTGGGCTGAAACACTTCCAAGGATGGGGCTTCCACCACCTCTCTGGGCACCTTGTTCCAGTGTCTCACCACCCTCATGGGGAAGAAATTCTTCCTCATGTCTAACATGAATCAACCTGTCTCTAGTTTTAATCCATTCCCTCCAGTCCTACCACTGCCCCACAGCCTAAAAAGTCCCTCCCCAGCTTTCTTGTAGCCCCCTTCAGATACTGGAAGGCCACAAGAAGGTGTCCTCAGAGCCTTCTCTTCTCTGAACAACCCCAGCTCTCTCAGTCTGTCCTCTCAAGAGGGCTGAGGGAGAAGAAACACAAAGAGCCTAAGCTGATGTAGAGGTGACAAAGGCTTTGGAGCATACTTAGAGTCATTTGTCCTTGGAACAACAGACCTGAGGGAAAAACCCACCTTTTCAGATGCTGCTTTCAGTAATGAAGGGGTGCAGCTCCCTGGAGCTCACCATCTAAACCAGCACTGCACTCCACTCACCTTCACTGGTTACAGTTTGCTCTTTACAGCACCCTGATGAGATGTCTTACTGCCTGGCCCAAGATGCCATACCAAGATGCCCTAAGATGCATTCCTGCCTGGAATCAGACCTCAGATAAACACTGTAACGGTCTGACACAGCACAGAAAATTGGAAGTCAAACCATTGGAACAAATCATTTCAGGCACTGGTTTCCCAGAATAGCCACCCCAATCTTAACAGGCATGGCAGGATCTGAAATGGGTATGGTCCAAATTGAGTATCAGCAGGACTGAAGCAGATGTTTACGACACAAAGAGAGCTCCAAATGTCACCATAAGCCAATTAAATTTGTTTCAGCTAAGCTCCTGTATCCCCTTCCTCTGTGCCTCTAAAGCATTTGTTGGTCTCTTTTAGTACAAAACTGCATCTTGTTTTACTTTAAATATGAATTAAAAAAAAAAAGGAAAAAAAAAGTACCTTCAGTTTGTAGCCCAGCAGATGAACACTAGGCTGTATCTGTCATCAGTTTTCATAAGACAGACTGGGAGCACTCAGGTTCAGAGAACAATTACATCAGGCACTGCTCACAGTCAGCCCTGTATTTGTCCAAAAAAAAAAGAGAGATCACCCTTAAAACAAAAAAATAACAACGTCAAGTTGAGAATCTGCTCCACCCGCCTTTCCAAAACCCCTTTTTTTCCGCCTGTTATAAAAAAAAAAAAAAAAAATAGATGAAACAGGCTTTAAAAGAATTAAGCACTGCTTTTAACAGATGGAGGAAATGAGCCATGACTCTGTGCTCACCATTAAGAGTTTGGATCTGAAACTTGTGAAATGGTCCTATCAGGGGACCAGTAACTACAGAATTCCTAGCCCTGCCTTCTGTGGAAGCACTCAGTGACTCCCTGGGAAGCCATGTGAGGTCCAGCATTAAACTGGAATTGCTCGGGCAGTTTATGCCATTCCTCCCAGCACCTGCTGTGTGGGTGGCTGAACGTAGCAACTCCCGAACTGCCAGAGTTCAAAACCCAGCATACTGAAGTCATCTGCAACTGGCAATGGTTTCATTCTGCAAACTGTGGTGGCTGAGGAGCTGCTGAGCACCCCATTTGGGTCATATTCTTCTTGATGGCTAAATGGATCACATGAAATTAAGGCCCCAGAAAAACCAAATCCTAGAGAGAAAGTATCTCAACGTTTTAAGGCACAGAGCAACAAACCAATCTCTGAACCAATTCTCCCATCCAGCTCGGTGCTAAACACTATAACTAAGTGATTTCTCAGCATCATTTCCAGACAGAGTTTTCTAGGATTCCAGTCTGATGTAATGTTGCACTTTCCAGGGGAACTATGAAGAGGTGTGACAGGCTATACGTCACGATACAAGCTGCTGGAACCCAGGCTCCCTATGCCCCTGCTCTTCTCCCCAGCTATATGCCCACAGTGCATCACATCCGAGAGTTCCTTTGCTCCAAAGTGATTTTTCCAAGCTTGAGGACTCAACATACAACCCCCTTTTTGCAGATCTCATTTGTCTGCAGTACAACCCTCCATTGTACCGAGCTTCTCTGCTCGGTTGAGTAAAATGCTAAACTTTGCAATGCCTTCATTGATTTTACTCCATCTCCTTCTCAAGAATAATGATGGATGAGGGTTGACCTGGACTATCTCAGGCAAACGGAAGGATAAGTTTGGATTTTGTGCTCATCGCCCTCAAAAGGCCTGTAAAGCTATGACATTTTCCACTTGATTATTATACTAAGGGCCAAGAGAGCCTCTTGGGAAAGTGAAGGAAACTACACGTACTCCCATCATCCCCCTTTCCCTCCCCTTCCTTCTACTACCTCTTCAGCACCATACCATGAAGAAGAGTTACATTTTCATCTCTTTAACTTTGTTATACAGGTAAACAAACTTAACAGAACTAAACTGAGGTGGAGAAATAACTGACTGGCATCATGTCCACTTTCTGGTTAACTCTGCCATTGAAAAGCATCATCTGAACAGTAACATCATGTGGCCTAACAGGTCAGAAAATCACAGGATGGGAGGGGCTGGAAGGGACCTCTGGAGATCATGGAGTCCCTGCCAGAGCAGGGTCACCCAGGGCAGCCCACACAGGAACAGATCCAGGGGGGCTGGAAAGTCTCCAGAGAAGGAAACTTCACAAACTCTCTGGGGAGACTCTTCCAGGCTCTGTCACTCTCCCAGTGAAGATGTTCCTCCTCACGTTTACATGGAGCCTCCTATGTTCCAGCTTGCACCTGTTGCCCCATGTCCTATCACTGGACATCACATGTAGACCTGCTGTAATTACAAAGTGTAACTGGAGGAAGTCTGCTAACTGAGGACAGACAAGAACATCCCAGGGCAGGGCACCACTCTGGTTCACTCCAGTTTCAATCCAAGTTCACTCGATTCATCTTTCCACAAGGAAGGTTTTAAGTGAAAGAGACATTGAATCAGCATAATTCAATCAGAAGAATAAATCAGAAGAATTCAAAAAAAGACTTCCCTGTGATAGGACCAGAGGTAATGGCAGCAAGGTGAAACACAGGAAGTTCCACCTCAACAGGAGGAGAAACTTCTTTGCTGTGAGAATGACAGAGCCTGGAAGAGGCTGCCCAGAGAGGCTGTGGAGTCTCCTTCTCTGGAGACTTTCCAACCCCCCTGGATCTGTTCCTGTGTGGGCTGCCCTGGGTAACCCTGCTCTGGCAGAGGGGTTGAACTCAATTTGCTCCAGAAGTCCCTTCCCACCGCCACCATTCTGTGATTGCATGGCCAACAGTAACTGACTTAAGGAGTTATACCAATCACCTGCTTATGTATCACACAAACAACTGCAAAATCAGAAAAGTATGATGCCATTTTATGGAAATGTGTTATTTTAGAAACTGAAGAACTGCTTTATATGTGGTAGAGGAAAGGAGTAGTTTCTGAAACAAATGTTTTCGCCAAGGCAAGACCATTATTCATCACCTGTACAGTTCCAAATCAAGATGTTATATAGATTAAACCAAATCTTAGCAGATTTACATCAAGAATAGAATCATAGAATGGTTTAGGTTGGAAGGGACCTTAAAGACCATCCAGTTCCAACCCCCTGCCATGGGCAGGGACACCTCCCACTAGAGCAGGTTGCTCACAGCCCCATCCAGCCTGGGCTGAAACACTTCCAAGGATGGGGCTTCCACCACCTCTCTGGGCACCTTGTTCCAGTGTCTTACCACCCTCATGGGGAAGAAATTCTTTCTAATGTCTTATCTGACTCTACCCACCTCGAGTTTTAATCCATTCCCTCCAGTCCTACCACTACCTGACAAGCAGCTACAAGATGATTGCTAACCCAGGAGAGATGCGCACACACATGAATACACAAATTTGAAGGGTTCAACTTTGTAGAGTAGGGTTAAGGACTGGACTTGATGATTCCAAGGGTCTTTTCCAACCTGAATGATTCTGTGATTCAATCACTGCACCTTTAGTGAAAAAGATCTTAGTACTTATTTGGCACATAACGAAGAAAACATTTTCAGCACACAACACCAATGCTGTCGTTGAAATCTCACCTTCACTGGTCGGTCTGCTTCCTGTAAAACTCTAGCAAATGAATGTACTCCAAGATGCACTAATTTTGAATAAATTTACCACGTGTTATTAGCCTAGTGACATTAAAAAAAGATAAAAATCACATCAACTGAAGGCTTACTCTGGGAAACAATTGTCATTAAATCACCATCTGAAGGGAAAGCCAAAAACTGCTCAAGTCTTATTTAATTTTAAAACCTGACACTTCCTGCAACCAATAATTCTTCCAGAGAGAATGATTTCATGCTCGATTTTCCCTAACAGAGACATATAAGGCACATATCGAGGATTCAATTCTAAATTATTCCAGCACAACAGAGCACAAACCAAAATGTAAACTTGGTTCGGGACATGAATAAACAGATATCAACCCCTCCCCCAACTAATTACTTTCCCCATTTATGCAGTGTGAGAACACAACTTCCACTGACAGCATTTCAGAGTTTTACCTGAAAATCATGATTTACTTCCCAGCTGACTTCTGTGAAAATTTCTACCCTGTCAGTTCACTTTGCTACAACCGTAAAATCCAAACAGAGTGTGACAGATGGTGTCCAGCCTGTCTGAAAATACTACCTGTTGTAAAATATTGAGGAGTTTAAAAGGTTGTGCTCTAAATATACATTCTGAAAGAATACAGTTTCCTGTCTTGAGGTTAACTAACAGGAAAAGCTTTGCCCACGATCCCAAGGCAACACTACGTTCCCTGCGGTAGGATTTAGAAGACTTCAGCCAAATATTTCTCCTGCTGTGCTCAAAGTTGCACAGGCTTAAATGAAGTGAGAACAGAATGAAGATATAGATTGGGTGAACTACATGGATTTCAACACCAGGGAGTTAAACCTCCTCCGCTACTGAAAGCTCTGGTTCCTGGGATACTTATAAAGCTCTCCATATATTGCTTTCTCTTAGCAAGTCTTTGTTGGTAGATCACTTGCTTGGGAGTCTTTAATTCTTGGATAAACTTGGATGTGGATGAGTTGCTTGGGCAACTCATCTGCTTTTTGTCAAGATCACCAGGTGATGCTTTGTACTTAAGCCCGATTCCACAGTTCTTGCATGTGAGCAAGTCTCTGCTTCCACAAGGAAGCCAAATGGTTCCAACAAATACTGGGATTATACAGTGTCAGAACTAGCAGTACACAACCCGCTGATTTCTCTGGAATTGGGATAACTGTCTCCATGCACTTGGCTCCCCCAGGTATTTCCTCCTTGTGCCACCTTGGGAACAGAACGACCACATCATGAAAAAGCAGCTTGGAATGTTTTCTATTTTCTCCCAGGCCTGACCCAAGAAATAGGTCAGGAAGGTTTTACTTAGCCTAGAGAGTTGTAAAGACGGCAGCTGAGAAAGACAGAAGCTAGCATTTGTGCTTTTCCTCCCAAAGCAAAACATCAAGGGAGAAAATCATAAAAGTAAACACCTTTGTACCTGCAAAATAAAGGCTTGTAAAGGTCTGGTGGGATAGAAGAATGGAGAGTGAAATGGATTAAAAGCTGGCTACACAATAGAGCCCAAAGAGTTGTGATCAGTGGTGCAGAGTCCAGCTGGAGACCTGGAACTGGTGGAGTCCCCCAGGGATCAGTGCTGGATCTAGCCCTGTTTAACATCTTTATCAGCAACCTTGATGACAGGACAGAGTGTGTGCTCAGCAAGTCTGCTGATGACACAAAGCTGGGAGGAGTGGCTGATTCACCTGAAGGCTGTGTGGCCATGCAGCAAGATTTGGAGACTGGAGAGCTGGGCAGAGAGGAACCCAATGAGGTTCAACAAGAGCAAGGGCAGAGTCCTGCACCTGGAGAACAGGTGTTCGCTTTATAGAACCTGTTCACTTTATAGAACAATAAAATGCACCAGTACAGGTTAGAAGGTGATCTGCTAGGGAGTAGATCCATGGAAAAGGACCTTGGAGTCCTGATACACAATAAGTTCTCCAAGGGACAGCAATGGGCCCTTGTGGCCAGGAAGGCCAATGGTCTCCTGGGGGGCATCAAGAAGAGTGTGGCCAGCAAGTTGAGGGAGATTCTCCTCCCCATCTGCTCTGCCCCAGTGAGAACTCACCTGGAGTATTGGGTCCAGTTCTGGGCTCCCCAGTTTAAGAGAGACAGAGATCTACTGGAGAGAGTCCAAGGGAGGCTACGAGGATGATGGAAGGGGCTGGAACATCTCTCTTGTGAGGAAAGGCTGAGAGCCCTGGGGCTGTTTAGTCTGGAATGGAGAAGACAGAGAGAATCTAATTAATGTCCATAAGTGCAGAAGGGCTGGGTGTCAAGAAGTCAGGGACAACCTCTCTGCACTTGTGCCTTGTGACAGGACTAGGGGCAATGGATTCAAGCTCAAGCACAGGAAGTTCCACTGCAACATGAGGAAGAACTTCTTGACTGTAAGAGTTATAGAGCACTGGAACAGACTCCCCAGAGAGGTTGTGGAGTCTCCTTCTCTGGAGACTTTCCAGACCTGTCTGGATGCATTTCTGAGTGATCTACTCTAGTTGTGTCCTGCTCTGGCAGGGGTTTGGACTCAATGATCTTCAGAGGTGCCTTCCAACCCCTACCACTCTGTGAGTCTGTGATCTCCCAAGTTGTTTCTGTACAATACAATAAGAGCTCTCCCCAAGATAATTACAGCAGCTTTTCCTGACCTTCTACACAGCATCCAACATACTTAACATAGGAAGTGTTACCTAGATTAGTAAACATACCCCCAGCAGACACGCAGCACAGAGAAATGGCTTTTGGGAGCTCCTTCATTTGCAAGCAGTATGCCATTTGGAGATACCACCAAAGCACTGAGCCATCCACTCGGTCACAGCTGATGCTCACACTTTGCAAAGTGGTGCTGGTAGGAATGATGCTCTAGGTATTAAAAATAGTAATTTAAAATACTGTAATATAATAATGTTAATATCAGCACTTCTGATCAGGTACCACCTTCACATTCACCTTTTTCTCCAAGGGTTAGAGGAAAGGAACACTTTTTTTTTATTCTCAATTACTTCCCGCAATCAAGCCAAGTACTTAAAATTCCTGTAAAATAATAGAACTCATAAGCAATTACTCAGAAAGCCTCTTGAAGGAAAGAAAGGCATAAATGGCAGCAGCAAAGCCATGTACCCCGGACCACTGGGCACAAATTCAATAAATAAATTTACACAAACAATAATAATAGCGTGCTTGCAATATCATCTTCTTTAAAAGTCACTTTTCTTAAAAAAAACAATAAAAAAGTATATCAACTTTAAGAAGTTTAAATGGCAAACATTTTTTTAACTGGACCACAGAAAAAGCTGTGCTGTCTTTTGAGTTTTTACATAGCTATAATATTAAAAGTTGTTATCACAAGTTCAAAGCTGCTCCACTTCTTCATCTGTGCAGCTTTGTTGTTTTAAGATGGACATATCTTTTGTCTCTATTTTTAAAGTAACAGATCTTCAAGACCCTCTGAATGGTTCCTTGGCTTTCTGAGGAAATGCTCTCAGTAACCCCAAACAGTCATGGAAATCAGATTAGAAGTTCAGAGGTTTTGTCCAAAAAAAAGCATGAAAAATAAAAGCAGGTTGAAAGAGTTACCATAACTGCCAGCAGTAACATGTGGAAATTGCTGCCAAATACAAGCCATGCCTTTAATTTCTGTGGTTACCCAGCAAATGTGTATAATAAAACCTTTGTTTTCAGTTGGCATTGAAGGGATTGGGCAAGAAGACATGAGGCAAAAACTCAACTGCTCAGATGTTAACTGGAAAAGTAAGCATGTCAATCCATGAAATTCCTATTAAAGTCATCAAGCTTCACTTCACTTTCCTCCCTAGGCATGCAGCAAGGAACAGGAACAAATTCCCAAGCAATTTTAGCTTCTTTCCTATCATAAAAAAAAAAAAAAAAAAAAAAAAATAGAAGAAAGAAAAATCACAGAACAGATGCTATGCGACGAAACCTTTGCTGAGAACTCTGCTCAACAGACTATCTGCCTTAAATAGCCACTTGAAACCTGCCCCAGATCACTTCACCAAAACCAGAACTTTCTCACAGATCTTCTTTTGCTTGGTTCAGGAAGCACCCCAGATGTCTAGGCACATTGGCACATCTGCCCTGCAGGTCCCCAGATGGAATCCCAATCTCAAAGCGGTGTCCCAAGGCTTCTCATCCAATCTCTGGGGACAAAAGCTTATCCAAAGCTGCAGGCATGAAGGATTACAACCAGCTAGTTATCTTCAAGGAAGGAGTTGCCACTGCACTGTAGCTGAATTCCTTGCTTGGTCTCCTCGCACAACGCTGGGTGCCTACAGTTGTTCTAGGAATGGCCAGAGAAGGACTGCTTGTTATTTTTGTAGCACAACTGGAAAAAGCAGAACTTTTCAGGGTCTAACTGGTTTGCTAGGCTGTAACAGGCTTGGCTTCACTGTGAATGCAAAATCCCAAGTCATAAACAGAAAGCGAGGGAGAAATAACTCCCCTGTGCAGCTTCTCAAATGGGGAAACCGGATTCTTGGGTTTGTTCCTACAACTGTTTAAGCAGCAGAAGCAATTTTTGGAGTACCAAAAATAAGCCAGGCCTGTGCTGAACCTGCAAAGCCAGTACCCTTAACATCTTTCTTTCTCTGCCTGCCTTTTCTAAGCAAAGTAATGACAGCCATATTCAAGAAGAGCCCAATTTAACTAATGCAGATGTTTTCAGCTTCTCAATAATTCACAGGCTCACAGAATGGTAGGGGTGGAAGGGACCTCTGAAGAGCATCGAGTCCAACCCCTCCTGCCAGAGCAGGACCAAAACTAGAGCAGATCACTCAGAAATGCATCCAGACAGGTCTGGAAATTCTCCAGTGAAGGAGACTCCACAGCCTCTCTGGGGAGTCTGTTCCAGTGCTCTACAACTCTGACAGTCAAGAAGCTCTTCTTCATGTTGAGGTGGAACTTCCCGTGCTTGAGCTTGAATTACTCACAGCTTGACCCTGTTTCTCAACCCCTACACTTCACAGAGATGTTAAGTACATCATGTATGTACAGAAGGACATGGAACTGCAGGTGCCAAGACAAGGAAACTATAAGATTTTACAGCTTTATGTATTAAATATAGATATATATAGATATATATATATAGAGAGAGAGAGAGATATCTATATATATCTTGTCCCTGTCACAACCACTCTCAACAGCAAAACAGAGTTTACCCTGCTAAGGGATAAGACACAGGCAAGTCTCTAAACTATCTTTTTTCTTTTTATGTATAACCAACAGCTGAATATGAATCATTTATCAAACATATTAACCAAATATTAAATATATGGTACCAGGAGTCTGGTGCCATGAGAGTGGCCCTCGGCTAGTTGATGGTTTTTAGTCTTAAAGGTAGATTAAGCAAGGCTGAGGAGGTCTTCAACAACAAGGGTCCATCAAAACAGCCTGGTTCCCTCTTCTCCAAGATCATCACTAGTGCTTATATACAGCTTTCCACGGGTCAAGACTAGTCCGGTCCAAAAGCTTGCTACTGCTGTCCATTGCTGAAAACTGGCTCATCTGGGCTCACTCACACATGTCCTACCTCCTGGATGTCACCCTATTCAGACAGGTACAACCTATTTGCAACCTGGGTTCCAGTCATCTGATGGTTTCCAATTACTGCAGACTGGATACCCTTGTTCTAGATTTATGATGTTTTTGTGAGGTATACCAGCCAGCAGATATTACCAGTTTCTGCAGTAGTTTCACTTTTTTCCTCTTCTGCTTCCTCCATTTAGCAACTTCATTACTCCTGGAAGAAGCAAACCTTTTAAACTTAATTATTCTTGCAAATCTGGTTTTCTTTTTGTTAAATATTACAGAAGCTCTTGAAATGAAATGCTTATTTCAAGTAGAGAATAAATCAACAACAGCTACAGGGCTGCTCCCTTCAGCCACAGTCTTGAAGCAGTTCACCTTGGACAAGCCAAAAAAGGATGACTCGAGTGTTTCTGGATGTTAAAGAGTAACAGTAGATGCTTGGAGAACAGAATGAATGCAGCAAAAAGCAAAAAAAACCCCAAAAAATAAAGGCAAGCTTTCACTCCAGTGATTAGTTTTACTGGCAGGGGGGTTGGGCTTGATCTCCAGAGGTCCCTTCCAACCCCTCTATGAGTCTATGATTCTACTACCAAAAGACTTAATCTCACTTTTTAGATCTACCCTAAGACTTGTACACTCAGCTTATTTGAACTGTTAACATTCCAGTTTATATTCAGTGAAAGTATTTTGGAAGTTGATCATAATAAACCTGTTAGCCACGGATCAGCTTAACGAATGCCACCTTAGAGTGGTTATCCTGCTGACCCCAGAGATTTATTGTAGACAAAAACCTTCTAGAACTCTCCAGTCCTTTCCAGGCTGCAAAAGCACCAAACCCAGCAAGATTGAAATCTCAGTTCCTAAAGGAAAATGCTGAGAATGTGGATTCCAGAAGTCACATTCTGAAACATTTAACATTTCTCTACCCAGAGAGGCTCTTTTTATTCAGTAATGCTTACTGTTGTTTACTTTTTTGCCAGTTAATAACTTAACATGGGTCTAGTTGGTCCATTTTTACATCTCCACAGAAAGGACAGCACAGTGAAGCTCAGCCATGAAATCTTCATTATGTAACTCTATTTCTTCTTGAAAACAAAGTCAGACCTAAACAAAACTAAGCAATATTCATGGTTTTTTTCCCCCATCTTTTCCAGAGAATGCATGGAGAAACATGGCTAATTTTCCTCTATTTTTTTTTTTTTTCACATATCCATACATAAATGGAATCATGCAATTGTTTTGGTTCAAAGAGAACTTCAAGATGACCAAGTCCAACTCTCAACCCAATGCTAGTGACCGCTAAACCATGTCCCAGAGTGCCACACCTACACGTTTTTGAACACCTCCAGGGATAGTGACTCCCCTACCTCCCTGGGCAGCCTGTCCAGTGCTTGACAACCCTTTCAGTGAAGAAATTTTTCCTAATATACAACCTAAATATCCCCCGGTGCAACTTTAGGCCTTTTCTTTTGTCCTGTCACTTGTTACTTAGGAGATCGACCCCCATCTCACCACAACAACTCTTCAAGTAGTTGTAGAGAGTTGTAGAGTCTCACATTCTCCAGGCTAAACAACCCCAGTACCCTCACCTGCTTCTCATAAGACTTGTTCCCCCTTGACCAGCTTTGTTGCCCTTCTCTGAACTTGCTCCAGCACTTCAATGTCCTTCCTGGACCCAAAACTCAACCCAGTACTTGAGATGCAGCCTCACCAATGCCAAGTACAGAACCACAATAACTTCTCTGTTCCTGCTGGCCACACTACTCCTGATCCAGGCCAGGATGCTATTGGCCTATCTTGGCCACCTGGGCACACTGCTGGCTCGTGTTCAGCCGGGTGTCAACCAGAACTTCCAGGTTCTTTCTTACCAGGCAGCTTCCCAGCCACTCTTCCCCAAGCCTGGACCATCACACCAATGGGGTTGTTGTGGCACAAGCACATGACCCAGTACTTGACCTTGTTGAACCTCATACAACTGGCTCTGGCTCATCCATCCAGCCTGTCCAGAGCCCTCTGCAGAGTCTCCTACCCTCCAGGTCAACACTTTTTACATACACACTATTATTATACAGAAGCTAGCAAAACCCCCACTATTTTTATTTCATCATGTCATACAAGTATCGTGATCAATTCCCACAGAACAATGTTTAGAAATTAATTTTTCTATTTCCAAATTCTTTGCAGGCAAGCATTTGCCAGACAGGCAAAGACAAAGGCAACATTATTTATTACAAAATCTATTTGAGCTACTCTTTAAGAACAAGTCTTTTTCCCCCACATTGCACAAGTCTCAATGTGGAAAAACAGTGCTCAAGTGAGCAAAGATGACAGTGAAGTAGGCTGAAGACAGGAACATTCCTATTTCAGGTTCCAAATTATTGATATCCCCAAACAGGATTTCAAAGAATGGACTGTCAGTATTAAGCATTATTTATATTCCAATCATCTTCTTACAGACATGCTTCAGAAGTTTTCTCATGCCTACACAGTTCAGAGAGAAGTTTCTTTACAGCTCAATATGATATAATTTGCCCTCCAATTATGGGGAGGAAGATATTACTTCAAGTTATTCCCGAGGTAGTCCAGAATAGCTATGACTGCACATCAGCTTTGAGCTGGATGCCCAAAATCACCTGGAAGCACTGAAAGATCTCCCAAGACACACCCAGATGTTTTGGGTTTTTTTCCTACACAGCATGTTACAGTCACCACCACCTTCAATAGTAAAAGGAGTTCTCCCTTGGGTCTAAGGTGGCCTGCATCACTGACCTTCTCCTTCTCACCCAGTGCAGCATGGAATAGAGTGCAGTTTCACCCCCAGCTTCTCTGCTCTCTTTCCATACATACATATGGACACACAGAGTAGATATATTTATACACACATACACAAACATATGATACAACAAAGAGAAAAGGCAGAAGATAGAATCACTCAGGTTGGAAAAGCCCCTTGGGATCATCGTGTCCAACCATTAGCCCTACTCTACAAGTTCACCCCTAGACCATCTCCCCCAACACCACATCTCAGCAACGTTTAAACACACCCAGGGACGGTGACTCAACCACCTCCCTGGGCAGCCCATTCCAGTATCTCCCCAACCTCCCTGGGCAGCCCATTCCAGTATCTCCCCAACCTCCCTGGGCAGCCCATTCCACGATCTCACCACTCTTTCCATGAAGAATTTTTTCCTAGTGTCCAGTCTAAACCTACCTTGTTTCAGCTTCAGGCTGTTCCCTCTGGGTCTGTCACTAATTACCTGAGAGAAGAGACCAGCACCAACCTCTCTACAATGTCCTTTCAGGTAGTTGTAGAGAATGATGAGGTCTCCCCTCAGCCTCCTCTTCCTCAAACTAAACAGGCCCAGCTCCTTCAAACAGTCCTCATATGATCTGTTCTCCAGTCCCTTGACCAGCTACGTTGCCTCCTCTGCACCCGCTCCAGCCCCTCAAGATCTCTCTTGTACTGAGGTGCCCAAAACTGGACACAGTACTCGAGGTGAGGCCAATGAGTACGCGAGGGGGACAATGACCTCCCTACTTCTGCTTCACTATTTCTGATCCAGGCCAGGATGCCCTTGGCCTTCTTTGCCACCTGGGCACACTACTGGCTCATATTCATTTCCCTGACTATTATAATGCCCAGATCCTTCTCCACCAGACAGATCTCCAGCCACACTTCCCCAAGGCTGTAGCTTTGCATGGGGTTGCTGCAGCCCAAGTGCAGGACCTGGCACTTGGCCTTGTTGAAACTCATACTGTTAGCAGTGGCCCAGCGATCCAGTCTATCCAAGTCTCTCTGGAGAGCCTCCCTATCCTCAGAGACAATACTACATGTCTCAGAACCTTAAGCACACGACCTGGCAGCGCAATGGGCTCTTATAAAGTGGTTTATTCCAACCTGGTCTGTGCTTGTAGAAAACTAGAGGGAAATATATGCTCTATCAGCAGGTATTTTTTTTCCCATATTGCTTTTCAACAAGCAAAATCTTCCCTGGTGGCATGCCAGGAAAATTCTACCACTCATGCAGATCAGGAAAACCACCATCGCAACTCACAGACCTACTGTAGTCAAGAGTTTAGGCTGATACCTAAATCAATGTACTGCTTGAGGGTAGGAGGCTCTGCAGAGGGCTCTGGACAGCGTGGATCAATGGGCTGAGGTTTAAGAAAGCAAGTGTCAGGTCCTGCACTTGGATCACAACCAACCCATGGAATGCTCCAGGCTTGGGGAGGAGTGTCTGGGAAGCTGCCTGGTGGAAAAGAACCTGGAGGTTCTGGTGGACACCCAGATGAACATGAGTGTGACAAGGTAGTCAAGAAGGCCAATGGCATGCTGGCCTGGATCAAGAATAGTGTGGCCAGTAGGACCAGGGAAGTGATTGTGCCCCTGTACTGGGCACTGGTGAGACCACAGCTTGAGCACTGGGTTCAGTTTTTAGAGTGAGTTCAGAGAAGGGCAAAGAAGCTGATCAGGGACCTGAAGAACAAGCCTTATGAGGAACGGCTGTGGGAACTGGGATTGTTTAGTCTGGAGAAAAGGAGGCTGAGGGGAAGGAGACCTTATTGCTCTCTACAGCTCCCTGACAGGAAGTTGGAGCCAGGTGGGGTCAGGCTCTTCTCCCAAGTAACCAAGGACAGGACAAAAGGGAACAGCCTCAAGCAGCACCAGGGGAGGTTCAGGATACATATTAGGAAAAATTTCTACAGTGAGAGAGTGGTGAAGCTTTGGAACAGGCTGCTCAGGGAGGGGCTGGAGTCACCATCCCTGGAGGGGTTCAAAAAACTGTGTAGTCATGGCACTCTGGGGCATGGTTTAGTGGTCATGGTGGTGCTGGGATGATGACTGGACTTGATGACCTTGTAGGTCTTTTCCAACCTTACTGATTCTATGAGTGCAGACTGGAAAGATGCACAAGCTTCAGTGCTAAGAGTAAATGTCAGAAGCAAGCTGGTATTAACCTGCATCACAGTTCTGAAGTCACCTAGGTGGATTAGAAGACTATGAACTACTCCTCTTACAACCTTTGTACTCCCACATACCTCTTCTTTGTCCCATGTAAGATCTCTGAGCCCATGCACATCTTCACATCCCACTGCACTCCACAGAAGGTGTTTTGGGTCTGCTCTGGAACACATTGGAAGCAATGAAAAGCCTCCCACTGAATTTGAGTCCTGCAGCAGAGCATTTGTCAAGTGTTATGCAAATCTATGCCTTTTAAAATAAAATTGTTCCTTTACTGCTACCTCATCTCAAATGATGGAGCAGAGGACTTTTAACTTGCTGTCTTACTATGAGAGAAGAGGAACAACAGCTATAAAAAAAATTAACCAGACAAAAGCAGAGGGTTAGGGAGAATTAACAAAACTCAGTAACTGCACTAAACCAAAGCAAAATCAAGAAAGACAACATTTCAACAAATAAATGCAGAGGGAGATGGTTTTAAATCCCCTCCCTCTTTCTGATCCAAATTAACAGTCCTCAGACTGGGCATTCACAGGGGAAAGAACACTCACTGCTGTTTGTGTAAGTACAATGGAATTCCACAGCCTACAGTTCCAACAGAAGGAAGAATTAAGACAGAGACAATGCACAGGCAGTTCTCCGACTCGACGGAAACATCAAGGCAGCTTGAGCTATGTAAAAAAACCAAAACCAAACCATCCCTCCCTTCACGTAGGCTGGGGTCTGCATTTCTAGAGCAAGGGAGGCTTTATCTTTTGGTTTCACTTCAATTATGATCAACAGAAGGGGGCAGAGACTCCCAAGCAGCGTGCCACGGATTCGCTGGCGTTGCCGATATACACACGGGCATTAGAGGCACATAAAGGAAGAGTATAATATGAGCCCGCTACACAACACCTACTATGGGCTTCTTGAACTGAACCCTTCCTGTCCACAGGCAGAGCTGAAACTGGTCAAGATCCCAGGATAAAAAGGTGCCAGGGAAACCAGACCCGTGATTTATGACTCGGCAACTAAGAACAAGTACAAAAGATGAACCCCTAGCCTTTCCAATCCCTCACTGCCAGCTGGCACTGAATGATAAGTGAAAACACTGCAAAGTGCTTCCCCCCCCCCCGAACTTGCTTTTATCCCAGTGCAATTTTAATATGTGCTATGTGGCACATTTCCATTTCTTTGAGTGCAAAAAAACCTTGCATGAGGAACACGGAGTGCAGCCAATAGAACCAGATCTATTGAGAACTTTCAATTAAAACTGTTTCACGGGTGAACAGCAAACATTTTGGGTTTTTTCCCCTTGGTTTACTCTTCATGTTCAACACTATTTATTTATCTGATCAAGCTGTTAAGATAAACAGTTAATAAAAGCAGCAGTAACCAGGAGCTAATTCTTCAGCTCTGTTTACACTCCTTTTTGGCAGTGATTTCCAGCCACCTCTCTGTGAATCAGCACTCTCACCAGAGTGGTAGAACACTTCCCAAGGCAGCACCATTCAATCTCAACACGTAGGGATGACATGGAAGTCACTGCCTTCAGCCCTCCCATGTACCTGCAGCATTCAACAGCCTCTAGGGGAAGCTCTGCTCAACCCAGCATCGATGAAGCACCAAATCACTGAAAATGAGGATCCAACCCTCCACTCATTGCTGAGCCATCAGCCTCAAGACCAAAGTGTCCAAAGACACTGCAGAAGGTTGCATCTTTGTCTGCAAATTGTGGGTAACAGATGCAACACGAGTAAGTACTGAGAGGATGCTTAGTATTCACATTTATCTCCTAATGCAGACACAAGACAAATACATATCATCAAAAGAACAATCAATTTACTTGATCCTGAAAAGGGTAACAACCAAAAAGAGCACAAGTGTTTCCAGACCTACCCAAATAGCAGGGAAGCAAGATTCTTGGTGAACCTTACTTGGACGTGCTTATCGGGTTCTTTTTCTGCTCTTTGATGTAAAAGCCAAGGTACTCCTCATGGAAGTGGCATTTTTCAAGTGAAACCAGAACACAGGCTCACCAAGAGCAGTAAGAAAGGAGAGAGCAGACACCAGGTTACACGTATCATGGTTTCACGATGTAATCCTTTAAGCCAACAGTCTCCATCCCTAGATTGCAAAGAATGGGGTACACCTGATTAAATTTCTATCCCAACCATAGAACAGGGGCCAGAGAAGGACCCTTCTGATGTGGGGTCTGAAGAGCATGTCTTATGAGGGGACTGGGATTGTTTAGTCTGGAGGAAGCTGAGGGGAAACATTATTGCTCTCTACAACTACCTGAAATGAGGTTGGAGCAAAGTGGGTGTTGATCTCGTCTCACAAGTAACTAGTGCTAGGATGAGAGGAGATGCGGTAAAGTTGCACCAGGGGAGGTTTAGATTGGACATGAGAAAAAATTTCTATAGTGAGAGAGTGGTGAGGCCTTGGAACAGGCTGCCCAGGGAGGGGCTGGAGTCACCATCCCTGGAGGGATTCAGAAAATGTGTAGACCTTTCACTTCAGGACATGGTTTAGTAGTGTTGAGTTGGACTTCATGATCCTGGAGCTCTTTTCCAACCTAAATGAATCTGTAATTATGTCCCTTTAAATTCTGATTAGGAAATCCCATCTCTGATGCCTGAATTCTCTTGTAAATGACGTATCTTAAGTAAACCTCGTTAAATAAGTCTTTTTTTAATGTCAGAAGATAACTCATTTACATTCAATAGGCACCTGCATTTCATCACCAGTCAGTCACTGTCAAAACCCAGCTGTTTAGCATAGTTTCCCTTCAGTGGATGGAACAGAACTTAAAAGCATCCCATCACGTATTAGCTTGTCCCGTGTGAGCCTTGGAAAAGCCATTTGAAAGCAAAACAACTGCAGATAGCTGCTTTCCTTATGCATAACTGAGTTACTCTGGGGGGGGGAGGGGGGAAGAAAAAGAACAAACAGAACACATTTGTTTTGAAAAGGAACCATTAAAGCCAACCTGGGAAAACCTGATCATGGGCTCAAATGAATTTACAATGACTACTGCAAAAACAAGTGCATGGAATTCCTGTCTGACAACCTCACAGGGAAACCACAGGTTCAGAAGGATCAAAGTGCAACCCTAGAAATCTGGGGGTTCACGCAATGCCAAGGCTGCACCTTCAGAGAGGTGTGCAGGAAATGCAACTACCGACTTGACCAGTTGGAAAATGAGAACGTAAATTAAGCCTCGGAAAATTACAACAGTTTTGCTCAGCAGCAACAAGATGCTGGGGGCTGTTTCCTTCAGATGCTTTATTACCCTCACTGGAATTATTTTGAAATATCTACTTGAAAAAATATATACTTACATATATATGGGTGTTCTGGCTTCAGTTAGAACCATCTAACTCATTTCATGGGGAGAGAGGTGAAAGAGAAGGAGGGGATAAAAAAGGGTTTTAACCTGCTTTTCACTTAAACTATCATTTAAATTACCTCCAACAAATATAAACAGAATTATATTCAAAATGATACTAATCTTACTATTTAGAAGACCCTCCAATAATTTGGGAACCTTTAAGGTAAAAGGATTTTCATATACATACTGAGTACACCTTGCAATAAATAATTGCTGTGGGCTGCCAGACTTGTATGTTTTCCTGGGTTTTGGTGTCAGGTACCTCAAAACACATTATTTCAGTAAAAGAAATCATTAAGATTGCTTAGAATAAACATCCAAGATATAAGAAAACATTATTTGAGGGAAGACTGAACAACAATTTAACTACCTGCAAGTAGAAAACCCTCACAAGACAATTCTGAAGAGCTCTGCAAAAGTCCTGGACTCAAAGGGCTGAAATAAGATTCATAAAAAAAAAAGTTTCTAACAGCCTTCTCCATATAAAATAGGTAGTAGTGGATACCTATCTTGGTTACAGTGTATCTGGGCTATGGAAACAGGAAATAAAAAGTTCTAAAAAGCGCCAAACAAAAAAAATCCAAAACACCAAACCCCAAACATACCAGTTTGCTGAAGGAAGAAAGAACCATTGCTAAAAATTTCAAACACAGGAAATAAAATAGCTTATCTTTTACATAACCAGGATTGTGATTTGATTGTGGGAGGCATGTAGACAAAGACTCCAGAAAAGCATTTGGAAGTGAAGGCAAAATGGTTTACGGCTGGCCTGAAGTGCCCATGCCCCACAGAAAGCAGCTTGGTGCTCCCCTAAAGAGGGGCTATGACATAGAAACACAACATCACGAAAATCCATTTTGAGAAGAAATTGTTAGAACAGGGTTATCATAAGCACGCTGCCCTGGCCATCGCATTTCCTTCCATGGCTTCAGAAAGCAACTTGCTCTGGGGTAGTAGCTCTCAAGACAAGGGCCTGGAAACACCCCAAGGGAAGCTGTAGCTCCAGGGGTTGGTACTGTGTGGTCAGGTGTCGGTTTGTTGTTTCTTACATTTTTTTCCTATCTATTCTTCCATTGTTAGGTATTAGCACCCTTGCTTTTTTTGTTACTTACTTTGTTGTGCTATTGTATTAAAACCTCCTCATCTCAACCCATTGTTCGTACCTTTTCTGCCTTTTTCCTGGGAAGGGGAGGTGAAGCGAAGCATAGAATCATAGAACTGTCAGGGTTGCAAGGGCTCCAAACTACAAGTATCAAGTCTAACTCCTAGAAAAAGGAGAAAAAAGTGTACAACAGACTGTGGCCACTAACTACTAATTTACCATTTCTACGCTACCCTCTAAAACTCTAAGAGAACAAAGGGCTCTACAAAGAGACCCTGGAAGTGGCTGCAAAGTTTGTGCTACCTTTCAACATTGACCTTGCAGCAAGGAATTAGTAAGACATTTAAGACCTCTTTGCTCTGGGACACAACTTAGCGGTAGATTTGGTAGAGTAGGGTTGATGGTTGGACTTATGGTCTTAAAAGGTCTTTTCAAACCTAAATGAGTCTATGAGATTTCTGTTTGTAGGCATCCAGAGCACAGAAAGCACAAGATCTCAAAGAAATACCATCAAATATTATCACTGCAGAAACAGCACTAACAGTCAATTCTGTTTCTACATCTTTGCAACCCTCATTAAAAGCACAGTCACCATTCCACAAAGCAGTCAGAGCCTCAAGAAAGTCAAGGTTTTGGTTTTGTTCCCCCCCCCCCGAAACTAATCTTAACAGATCACAGCAAGCCCGTTGTATATTATCAACTGACAAATCCTCTGGAATGCCTCCTCAACCCTAGCTCTGTGGTTTAATGACAATACAAGAAGGGAAAAACCAGTAAAAACTCTCAGAAGTATCTGACATAATACAGAATGAGGTAGGGGTGCTTCTTCTCAGACTGCCATCTAATTCAGGCTATGGGATGCCAGGGTCTCAAGCGTGCGTACCTCACCAGCAAAGCCACACGCATCTTTGCGTGGCCTCACAAGCTGCCTGTAGCAGAGAAACATAACATTTAAAAGACAAAATGTGTATTTATTAGAGGTTGGGCACGTTAGCACAAAAAAAACCAGTATGCCAGAACCACATCACAGAATGGATCCGAAGAATCTATTTTAATGGGTGATACAAACACACAGATTCGCTCCTTGAAATGACAAAAAATATAACCTAAAAAACCCAACCAAACATAAAAAATCAACAAAAAAAAAAACCCCAAAACACAGGAAAAAAAAAAAACACCAACCAAGCAAAAAAAAGGCCCAAACTAAAAAAAAATCCAAACCCCAGAACCCCCAGAAACTAATACAACCCCCCCAAAAACTAAAAAAAACCCTAACAATCCTCAAGCCCCCAAAAATTAACACAACCCCCTAAAAAACCAAAAGCATATTAAAAAAAAACAAAGCCCAAGCCCCCAATACTCAAAACCAACCCCCAAACCACAAAATCTTCTCCCAAAAAACAAACAAAAAAACCAACCTTCCCCCCCCAAACCCAACCAAGCAGCAAAACACCCAACCAAACAAAAAAAGTCGAGGAAATAAAAGAAACAAGCCCCCCATCTCTATTCGGCCTGCCTGACATTGCCAGAAACAACCC
>JANVCC010000167.1:496437-574427 GCA_025345505.1 Todiramphus chloris collaris | reverse complement strand
CCCCGCCAGCTCTTTCCAACCCGCGTCCCCCGCTTGCTGCCGGAACAAACAGCTACGGAGCAGCCGCGGCCCAGCACTGGTCGCAGAGGAAGGAAAAAAAAAAAAAAAAAAAAAAAAGCGGCGGCATTTTCCACCGAGAGAAATAAACCCGCGAGGCTTCCGAGCGGCTTCCGGTCGCTCTGTGCCCCCAGCCGCCGAGACTCCCCGGGGAGAGGCTCCCGGAGCTTCGCGGGCTCGTATCGCGCCCGGCAACCGCCGCGGGCACCCCGGGGCTGGAGCCGGTTGGTGGAAGGCGCTCGGCTCTGAGGGGCTCCAGCGGCTTTGGAGCGGCCGAGGCCAGGTCTCCGCGGGCCGAGCTGATCCCAGCTGCCAATAATGGCGGCCGGGCAGCCCCTGCCTGCTCCACCCCTCCTCTGACAGGCCCCGCGTCCCAGAACGCTCAAAGTCAACAAAACACGCGTGCTTCTTCTATAAGGGGTGGTTATCAAGCTAGGAATAAAATTAAAATAAAATAAAATTAAAATAAAATAAAATAAATATTAAAAAAAAAATAAAAATGGAGGTTAAATAGCCGGAAGCCGCCCTGTTCCTCACAGCGCTCCCCGCTGGAGTCGGCCGCAGACATCACACCCGCTCCGGGATGAAAAGGAGGAAAAAAAGGAGGAAACCTGGGGGCACCTTTAGCTGCTGGAGCCCGAGGGGAAGGAGGGAGCTGGGATCCCTCCCCCCATGGAAAAAGTTCTGTCTGCTTCACCAAGTGGTTTCAGAAAGATAGAATGCCTGCAGAAATTCTTTATGTGCCCTCACCACAGCAAATCCTACAAGGAAATACCTTCTCGTGCAAGGGCGATGACTTCACCACCATGAATACTTGGATTTCCCCCCCCCCCCCCCCCATTATTTGTTTTCTTAAACTACGTGTATTGCATGTGCTTCGCCTCTACACAAACACTTCAGGTGTTTTCCAGCCTGCTTTTCCATGTGGAACAGAGATTGAAAAAACAGTGATACCAAACTAATAACAATTGGGTAAAACTCGGATTTTTTTTTTCCCCCACTCGGAATTTACAAAGCCAGTAAGCCATTTTTGGAGCAATTCAACTTAACTAGGCAATGTATGATCATCCAGGATGTGCATATAAGCTCTTAGCTGCTATAGCAAGCTGAGCAAAATGCTGGTAAAAAAGCACCTACAATGGCTGAGATGGTGCAAAAAAAAAAAAAAAAAAAAAAAAAAAAAAAAAAAAAAAAAAAAAAACAAAACCAAAACAAAAAAACCTGAAAACACCTTGTTTTACCACCTTCCTCCAGATACAGAAATTGTAACGCTGTCCAATAAGGTACTGGCTTTGTGAAGGAGTAAGAAGCAAGAAACAACGAGATTACGAGTTAAATTTATTATCTGAATTACATAATATTTGATAAAGTTAAAAATGTAATGTCCAAGGTGCTGTTAGGAGCCTGTTTGTCTTACAGTTAATCAATATAAAACACAAGTAATTCTTATAACCTTAAGTGGTCTCCTAAGAGTCTGCAAGTCTGGGTCATCCTTACGGGTTTCTAGTATGTGTTTCTTTATCACGCTTTGATATCCAAGGTTTAAATCCCAGACGTGCTTCCAATAGAGTTCCCACCAGCAGTTCCGTAGTTTATCTTAATCCTCAGTTTTATGGCGCTTGTTATACTGGGCTAGAAATATCACAGATGCTTAAGAATTCTCTTTTTTTTTTTTTCTCTCCCCACCCCTGCTGGTATATTCACAGTTGTACAAATCATTAAGGATGCAGTTTTGCTAGAATCCTTTTTGTCTACAATGTTATATACTTCAATGCAAGAAAGAGCAATGCAAATATCTATATCTTTGTTAGTTTTTAACTTGGGAAATCACTTAGTGCCATAACTTCATATATCAATGGGACCTTGAAAAAAAAATTGCAACTTTTTTTAGACTTTCTACATTCATTTTAAAAGCTGAAGTGAAAATTATGGGGGCTACTTTTTTTTCCTCTTGAAATCTGTTGACTGATAACACCCCCCCCACTCCCAAATTTCCAGTCTACTTTAAACAAGCCAAAATTTAGCTACTATATATTGAATATGGATAGATAACTAAGTTCGCAAACCACAGAAAACAATTCAACTTCCTTATAATTCGTCTGTCATAGCTGAAAATTCCCAGACTGAGTACTCTAACTTTCTGTGTCTCTGTCTTTTTTTTTTTTTTTCCCCGCTTGGTAATTAATTTGTCAGATAAAATATCTTTAGGAAAATAAATTAAAGTAACTTCCATCCCCTGTGGTTGGGATCTACCTGGCTGGAAAGCAGCCCCATGGAAAGTGACCTTAGGGTCTTGGTGGACAACAAGCTCAACATGAGTGACCAGTGTGCTGCAGTGGTGAAGAAAGCCCACAGGATACTGGGTTTCATTAACAAAGGACATCACTAGCAGAGATAGAGAGTCATTATCCCATTCTACTCCAACCACATCTTCAGTACTGCCTTCAGTTTTGGTCCCTGCTACACACACACACAAAAAAAAATGTGGACAGGCTGGAGAGGGTCCAGGGAAGGGCCACGAGGATGACCTGCCAGATAAAGAAAGGCTGAGAAAACTGGGTTTGTTCAGCCTCAAGAAGAGAAAGCTCAGGGGAGACCTCATCACCATGTCCCAGTACGTAAAAGGTGTCTACCAAGAAGATGGAGACTCCCTTTTTCCAAGGAGTCATGTTGGAAAACACAAGGGGTGATGGGTACAAGTTACTCCTGGGGAGGTTTTGATTGGACTCCAGAAGAAAATTTTTCACCATGAAAACAATTCCACATTAGAAATGGGGAAAGGGGAGCTGGTGGACTCCACTACACTGGACAGTTCTAAGAGTCAGCTTGACACCCTGCTGAGCCAGCTCATTTACTTTTTTATACATATATATACACACACACACACACACAGAGTTTACATTAAAAGCTTGAACTAGGTAATCCTTGAGGTCCCTGCCAACCTGGTATTCTGTGATTCTATGACTTAGTTTGGTAGATTGAAACTAAGTGACTGTCATACCTGCTACCATCCCATGACACCAGCTCAGCAAGGTAGCTCTAAGTGTAACCAAGCCATTGCTTAACTGAAACATATGCCTAAATTATAGGAACATTTCTTAGGGGGATTATGATCACAGAGAAGGCAGTTAGAAGGCAAGGGGTTTTGGTGTTGATGGATGTAAAGAGGAAAAAGTGAGCCAAAGCAGAGCTCTCTGTGGATGCCATCTTCAGTAGTTGTTTGAGTGCTCCAAGTTAGATCTGGTTACTCAAAAGCTGTTTCTCATTTTGTGTTAGCACTTAATGACTTGGCAAGTCCAGACCTGAGCACAAAGCAGGTTATGCACATCACTAGTAAATACCAGTAGCAAAAACAACATTACCTGATTCATACGCAGGCAGATGCTTCCAGAGATCCTAATGACATTTATCCAGACTGCCTGCTTACAAAGCAAGTAGCATCCATAGGGACTCTGCCCCAAACACCACAAGAATGGGCTGGCATGGCTGATTTGAGAACTTATTATGACAAAATGGTAAACGCACAGATTCCTTTTTCCCCAGTGTGAAAAAATCCAGAGTATGCATGCCCCTACTGATGCCTGATGGTATATAACCTTGTACGGCAGCAAGAAGTTGACTGCAGCAGGAGCAGAAGATGTAAGCAAAAAACAAAGCTAAGTAATAAAAGCTTCAAGCAAAGCTTCATTTCCTATGGTAGGAGTCCCTCTGGCACTGCCCAATGTCTTTGGAATATTCCTGCAGAACTGGCTTGGCTTATTCATGTTGGACCCAAGCCAAGACCATCTTGCTTCAGGGCAGCAAGACACACTGATCTTGTCTGTCTTTCTCAAGGTCTTCTCATGTATATTGGGTCTACTTAATGAAAAACAGAGGGTTGTCTTAGGAACAAACATATTCAAGCTTGGGTTTTTTTCTTGTTTTAGGCCAAGACAGAATATTGCCAGCTGCTTACATTTGTTCCAGAAGGTCATCATCCTAGTCAATCTAGCTTTCTTCAGAAACCCATTAGATCATCATCCTAGTCAATCTAGCTTCCTTGAGAAGCCCATTTTAGGCACTTCAACCTAAGCGTGCAGGATAATGCAATGAATGTGAATTTGCTGCCCACAGCCAACTCCTCTGTGGTGGAACCTGCTTGCCATGGATGATACTACCGGAAAGGACATTGTAGAAAGGCTGGTGCTGGTCTCTCAGATAATTAGTGACAGATCCAGAGGGAATGGCCTGAAGCTGAAACAAGATAGGTTTAGACTGGACACTAGGAAAAAATTCTTCATGGAAAGAGTGGCGATATATTGGAATGGGCTGCCCAGGGAGGCTGCTGAGATATTGGAATGGGCTGCCCAAGGAGGGGGTTGAGTCCCCATCCCTGGGTGTGTTTAAGCATCGCTTGAATGTGGTGTTGGGGGATACAGTCTAGGGGTGAACTTGTAGAGTAAGGTTAATGTTTGGACATGATGATCCCAAGGGTCTTTTCCAACCTGAGTGATTCTGTGGTAAAATAAGGATCAAGGGAGAAACAGCGCCAAATGCACCAATGTAATATAGAAAGTTTTCGTGGGTTTCAGGTGGTTATTTCCACCAAGCCAGTCTAACCACAATCTGAGCCAAAGTCTTATTTTGCTTTGGTGCACCAAAGGGGCAAATTATACTGCTGCTTATATGGAGCACCCTGCAAGCGTAGACTTGCAGTCATAACTTAAATTTCTATGTTCACAGCAAACAACCAAAGTTTTATTTTAATAAGGACATAAAAAGAAATTAAATCATCTCAGATTTCTCTCTCCTTGCTAACATTTGCTGTGAAGAAAAATGAGATGACTGCTTTCATTCTCTGCCAACTCAGCTATGCTAATTTTAGAAGTAGTTTCTTATTGTTACGACTGTTATTTGTATTAATTAGGATGTGCTTCTTTCCGTACATTACTGAGTGATTTATTTTTAAGAGATCTGCAATTTGAAGAGAAAAAGACAGTGAATCATTCAGAGCATTTGAAGTGGAGCAGCATGCAGTGACAGTATTTGGTTTTGATTGGGTTTGGGGGGGGGGGGGGGGGGAGGTTCTTGCACGGGTTTTGAGGAGAGACTATCACCACAGTGGGGCAGAGGCTGCTTCACTCAGAAGTCTCTAAGATTAAGAAGACTAAGAAGTCTCAGCACTTAACTGGAATAGGATGAAGCCTATGCTTCAGAGGAGAGACTGAGAGAGTTGGGGTTGTTCAGTCTGGAGAAGAGAAGGCTCTGGGGAGACCTTCTTGTGGCCTTCCAGTATCTGAAAGGGGCTACAAGAAAGCTGGGGAGGGACTTTTTAGGCTGTGGGGCAGTGGTAGGACTGGAGGGAATGGATTAAAACTAGAGATAGGTGGATTCAGGTTAGACATGAGGAAGAATTTCTTAATTTCTTCCCCATGAGGGTGGTGAGACACTGGCACAGGTTGCCCAGAGAGATGGTGGAAGCCCCATCCTTGGAAGTGTTTCAGCCCAGGCTGGATGGGGCTGTGAGCAACCTGCTCTAGTGGGAGGTGTCCCTGCCCATGGCAGGGGGGGTTGGAACTGGATGGTCTTTTAAGGTCCCTTCCAACCCTGACAATTCTGTGATTCTATGCTTCAGCAGAGGTCTGTGATCCTACAGCCTCTGCCACACAGAAACCATGAGTCTTTCGCAGCTTCCAAGGCCCAGTACATGTCTTAGGAATGCTCCTAACTATCTTCACAGTTTTCTCTCTCCTGTGTGTCCTGGTTTCTGCTCATGGTAGAACGAGTGCCAAACATGCATTGAGTGCTTTCTGAATGCACTCACAGGGCAGCCAAGAGCTAACTGTAAAGGCAGGATTTCCTATCTTCTGATTTCGTAAGAAAAGAAAGTGCTGGTTTCTCTCAGATGAGGAATATTCTCTCAGAGAGAGATGGGTGTTTCTGGCCCCCACATCCCCCGAGTACTGCTCCATAAACCCAGATACTGCACTGCTTATATGATAGGATTAGCATAATTCTTAACATAACTGAATTGTCTCTTTCCAAGTAGTTTAAACTGACTTTGAAGGACCAGTTCTGCCCTTGGCTTGCATGATCAAGAGAAGGAGAAAATAAAAGACTTTCCATTGTCCTAATGGTAACATAGATATTATGCTCTGGGGATAGACCAAAGAAAAAGAGGAGACAGAAGAATAAGGTGGGCAGGATTGTTTCATAATGTGAGGGAGTTTGAGGATAGCACATGAGAAAAGCCAGAAGGATGCTGTCAGAATCACTATTTGCCTTTTACTGTAGCTAAAGGATTTCCATGTAATGATGGGTGACAATCTATCCTACAAGATAATACCGAGTTAGACAGTCTGTCCTACAAGGTAATACAGAGTTATTGTTTTTCCCCCCTCATCCCCTAACTATAATACCTTAGTACATTCTTCCCCAGTCTCTTAAGACAATCAGAGTAAGTGGACATTTGATACTTTAAGGGATATCCTGGCACATGTATTGTAAGAAAGCTGAATAAAGTGGAGATTGAGTGCTCCAAGGGATCAGGGAAATGGATATTCACAAAATCACACAGAACCACAGAGTGCTAAGGGTTGAAAGGGACCTTGGAGATCTTCAAGTTCAACCCCCCTGCCAGGGCAGGATCATATAAGCTACCCTACAACCTAATCTACCCTAACACAGGTCACTCAGGAACGCATCCAGGCAAGTTTTGAAAATCTCCAGAGAAGGAGACTCCACAACCTCTCTGGGCAGCCTGTTCCAGTGCTCTGTGACCCTTACTGTAAAGAAGTTCCTCCTCATGTTAAGGTGGAACCTCTTGTTGCTCCAGCTTATATCCATTCCCCCTAGTCCTATCACAAGACACGAGTGAGAAGAGGCTGTCCCTTTTCTCTTGACACTTAGCCCTCGTATTTATAAACATTTATCAAATCCCCTCTCAGTCCTCTGTTTTCCAGACTACAGAGCCCCAGGTGTCTCAGCCTCTCCATGTAAGGCAGGTGCTCCAGTCCCTTAATTATCCTTGTAGCCCTCCATTGGACTCTCTCAAGCAGATCCCTGTCTCTCTTGAACTGGGGAGCCCAGAACTGGACACAATACTCCAGGTGAGGTCTCACCAGTGCAGAGTAGAGGGGGAGGAGAACCTCCTTCGATCTGCTGGACACGCTCCTCTTGATACACCCCAGGATACCATTGGCCCTCTTGGCCACAAGGGCACATTGCTGCTCCATGGAGAACTTGTTGTCCACCAGGACTCCCAAGTCTTTCTCCACAAGACTGCTCTTCAGCAGATCACCTCCCAGTCTGTACTGGTGTAATTTATTATTCTTACCTAGATGCAGGACTCTACATTTATCCTTGTTAAACCTCATTTGGTTCTGCCCTGCGCAGTTCTCCAACCTGTCCAAGTCTCGCTGGATGGCTGCACAGCTTTCAGCAGGTGTATCTGCCAATCCTCCCAGTTTTGTGTCATCAGCAAACTTGCTGAGCAGACACTCTGTCCTGTCATCAATGTCATTGATAAAGATGTTGAACAGGACCGGACCCAGCACCAATCCCTTGGGGACTCCACTGGTTACAGCTCTCCAGCTGGATTTGGCACCATTGACCACCACTCTCTGGACTCTATTGTCCAACCAGTTACTAATCCATCTTACTACCTGCTCTTCTATCCCGTACTTCCCAAGCTTCTCCACAAGGATGTTATGGGAGACTGTGTCAAAAGCCTTGCTAAGGTCAAGATAGACTATATCCACTGGTCTCCCTGCATCTAGCCATCCAGTTACAATATCATAGAAGGCTATTAGATTAGTCAAGCATGACTTCCCCTTGGTAAACCCATGCTGACTACTCCTGATAACTTTCTTATCTTCCATGTGCCTAGAGATAACCTCCAGAATGAACATCTCCATTATCTTTCCAGGGATGGAGGTAAGACTGACTGGTCTGTAGTTTTCTGGAATCTCTTTCCTGCCCTTTTTGAAGACTGGAGTGACATTGGCTTTCCTCCAGTCCTCCGGCACCTCTCCCGTTTGCCATGATTTTGCAAAAATGATGGAGAGTGGCAGGGCAGTAACATCAGCCAATTCGCTCAGCACTCTTGAGTGCATCTCATCAGGGCCCATGGACTTATGCATATTCAACTTACTTAACTGGTCCTTAACCCAGTATTGACTGACCAGTGGAAAGTCATCCTTTCCCCAGGCTTTCTCCCCTTCAACCAGGGACTGGAGTTCACAGGGGCTGGTCTTAGAAGAAAAGACTGAAGCAAAGAAGGTGTTGAGCAACTCTGCCTTCTCTGCATCCTTGGTTAAGACTGCTTTCTCATTCAGCAGTGACCCCACACTTTCCTTTTTCTTCCTCTTGGCACTTATGTATTTAAAGAAACTTGTCTTATTTTCTTTTACCTGACTCACCCATTAAGCTCTAAGAGGGCTTTGGCCTTCCTTATTGCCTTCCTACATGCCCCGACTACTTCTCTATAATTTTCCCAACCGACCAGTCCTCCTTTCCATGAACTGTATAGTTCTTTCTTCCTTGAAATCTCCTTCAAAAGCTCCCTGCTCATCCATGTGGGTCTCCTAGTATGCCTTCCAAATTTTTTCCTCAAGGGAATACATCTATCCTGGGCCTGAAGAAACTGTTTTTTAAAAATTAACCAACTTTCTTGGGCTCCTTTACCCTCCAGAATACTAGCCCATGGGATTCTAGCAAGTAGATCTTTGGAGAGTTCAAAGTCAGCCCTGTGGAAGTCCAGAGTTGCAGTTCTACTTACTGCTCTAGTTCCCCCTTGTTTAATATTAAACTCTATCATATCGTGATCACTATCACCCAGGCTATTCCCAACCCTAATGTCTCCAACCAGTCCTTCTTTATTAGTTAATACAAGATCCAACAGCGCACCCCTCCTTGTTGGTTCATCCACGACCTGCATCAGAAAGTTGTCATCTATGCACTGCAAGAGCTTTTTGAACTGGGTATGCCTGGCTGTATGGGCTTTCCAACAGATATCAGGGTAATTGAAGTCACCCATGACTACCAGGGAGGGTGTTCTAGAGGCCACTTCCAGTTGACTGTAGAAGGCTTCATCAACACCTTCTTCTTGGTTTGGTGGCCTGTAGTAGACACCCAGAACAATTTTATTCCCTTTTCCATGTCCCTTGACTTTTACCTGTAAGCTTTCAACCTGTTCTACCTCCCCTCCTGGATAGAACCTAATGCATTTTAGTTGCTCTCGCATGTAGAGAGTGACACCACCACCTCGCCTTGCTGGCCTATCTCTTCTGAATAGAACATAACCTTCCAAAACAACATTCCGGTCATGGGAGCTGTCCCACCACATCTCAGTAATAGCAATTACATCATAGTTGTATATTCTCGCATATATCTCTAACTCCTGTTGCTTATTCCCCATGCTCCATGCATTGATGTATAAGCATTTCAGAGAGGGGGTAGAGTTAATAGTTTTTAATCTTTTTATACAACCATTTATGGCCACCTCTGTGGCCACTAGTCTATCAGAGACCTCTGTGTGGTTGTGGTCACACATACCGGTACTATCCGCCTCAGACAGCAGACTGAACGTTGTTCCCAGGCTCATCAGGCTCATCACTAGCAAGTCTGTGTGCATTGGCACAGAGGCACCCGATCTCTGCAACTGACTTCACCCCCATCCTTCGTCCTGCACCCCCAGGCTCATTGCTGGAGGAGCGGGTTTTATCCCCTTCCCTCTTCAGTTCCGGTTTCCTGATCGCTTCTGCAGCCACCACCCCACTAGTGGTGTACATGTTTCTGTTGTCCAATGTAACACAAGTATCAAAATCACTCACCCCAAGTAGGACAACAGACTGGAGGCTGTCTACAGGCCCATCTTCACTGAGGCTGGCTTTATCCCCCTCCCCCTTCAATCCTAGTTTAAAGCCCTTTCAATGAGACCTGCTAACTCTTGTGCGAGGATCCTTTTTCCCCTTTGTGACAGCTGTATTCCATTTGGTGCCAGTAGGTCAGGTGCCAAATAAACTTCTCCATGATCAAAAAACCCAAAATTCTGACGGTGGCACCAGTCTTTCAGCCAATTAATTGTTAATTATATAGGTATTCCATCCTCTTTTTGTGCCCTTCTCTACTACCTGAGGGATAGAGGAGAACACCACCTGTGTTCCTGAACCTTGAACCAGTCGCCCCAGTGCCCTGAAGTCCTTCTTGATTGCGTTTAAACTTCTCACAGAGATCTCATCATTACCTACCTGAAAAACTATCAAGGGTTAATAATCAGAGGGGTGCAACAGTTCATGCAGCCTCCTCTTAACATCTCTAATCCAAGCTCCAGGGAGGCAGCAGACTTCCCTGTGGGATGGGTCCAGTCTACAGATTGGGCCCTCTGTTCCCCTCAGAAGAGAGTCTCCCACTACAACAACTCTCCTCTTCTTCCTCCATGAGGAGGTCTTAAGTTGTGAGGCTGGGGAACAAGCTGTGCGAGAGTTACCAATTAGGTCCTCATCAGTAGGAGTGTCAAATTCAAGAGATCCATACCCCTTGAGCGTGGGCAATCCGGGGGGAGGAGGAGGTGGAGGGAGTACCCGTCCCCCTCCACAAGGTGGGACCTGCCTCCAAGCCTTCCCTTCTCCCATGCCCCTACCCTCAGGCTGGTCACAATAAGAAGACTGGGTGTCTTCCCGGAGGGCCTCATATCTATTCCTCAGAGGCACCGGAGGAGGCAAAGCAGGCAAGGGGGGTGCCCGCCTTCTGCCATAACCATGAACCTGTCTCCACTCACCACCTTCACTAAGGTTTCTGTCCTCTTTTTCAGAGGAACAGGATAGATTGTCCCCTTGATCATGGGTGCCATCGGTCGTATGAGTGAAGCACAAAGCTTGTCTCCATTGGTCAATCTCAATTTCTGATTCTCGGATGCTCCTAAGCCTTTCTACCTCAGCTCTAAGTCTCGCAACCTCATCTTCCATCAGGGCCACGTGGTGAAGCAAATCATCCACCTTCTTACACCGCACAGAGCCCTGATGAGGGGTGCCCTCTGAGACCAGGAGCAGGCTGTGGCATTCCCTACAGCCTGTCATCTGAACTCCCACATCTTTCTGAGGGAGCTCTGCCTGTGTTTCTACGTCCACTTTGATTGGCGACAGGAGAGTGACCTTCCTTAGCCTAGTAGAAACCATTTTGCCAGGGACCATACAGGAGCAAATCCTCTTTCACTCACGAGAGGGTCTCTCTCCCCTGCCTGGGCCTTCCCTGGACCAGATAACCCCAGTCCACCTCAAAAGCCGAGGGGGGGGGGGGGGAAGCACAGTACTTGTCAGCAGAGCTTGCCCATGCTGCTGTCTCTCTGTGGGTCTGAGCACCGCTGCCGGGTTCGCTTCGGATCCCTCTGACACATGACCTTATCTTGTGAACCAGTAGAGGCCCAGTATGCTACCTAACAAGCTGTAAGCAGCTGCTTATTGATAGTCATCCAATTTTGGTTTATTGGAAAAAATATATATATATTTTCACATATTTCTTACTTACATTAAGGAAATGGCTTGCGCATAAGTAGATAGGTAAATAGCTCTGTATTTCTTTATTAGTGGATTTTGTATCTCCATTTCCAGAGCATTCTGCTCTAAGCTTAAACTAATTCCCCCCAGGGCAGCAGTTCCCTGATTTTTTTTTCCTCTTCCGAGAGCTTGAATTGCAGGGAGATTCCACTGACTGATTTAGGATGAGTTTGTTGGCATTAAGAGTACTGTAATTCCTACATAACATGGTGTTACCTGGTGAGTAGCAATTGGAGAACTTACTTTCTGTGAGATTTGTACCTTGGTGGAGGCAAAAAGGCACCCCAAATGCAGCCTCTAACCTTTAGAGAGGTTATCCACAGCGTTATATCTAGAACATGATTAGCCCATTGAAATAATCGTGGAGAACAAATACATACCAAATATACATTGATGCACTGAGCTGAAGTTTAAGAGAATATCAAGAATATCACCTTCAGAAATTCTTCACAGTCATTGCTTTCTCTGTGTTTGCATTTGTATATATAGGAGTTAAATTATATACTTGTAGCTGCGTGAAAATGCATGCTTGGGCCTGATTGATATGTTCAGCAGGTGCTGCATAACTTGGTTTCAAGTAATGAACCCAGCAAAGATTGCATGTTGGGTTTTTTTTCCCCTGTTTAGATTTGTGCTCAAGAAAAAAATAAACCACCACACTTCAGTTCTGAGTGGAGAATTGGTCTACATCTGTCATTGGCTAGCAAAACATTACCAATCTTGGAACTAAGGTGGACTTCACTTGAGGCAGTTCCAATCTCTAATATTAAACTAGAGAAACCTGCAAAAGCAATTGCTATAAGCTATCATACTTCATTTGCACCTTAATTAAGTCAGTCAGTCCACAGCATAGCTCAGTGTAGTCTTCTGACAGAACTTCAGGTGTTAGAAGTAAATAAAGCCATCTTCTGCAGACTAATACACAAAGGCAGCTAAGGCTTACAAGACCTCAAAAAAATTTGTGTGCTGTGTTCTTATGAAGCCAAGGACTTAATTAGAGCTTAGTGACACAAGAAACCAAGTCCTGGTACTCTTCCCACCCCCCCCCCATCTCAAATCTTTTGTATTGCTACAGTCTTAATTGAAAATGCAGGCTTTGGGATGTTTTCTCCTGATGATTGCTTTGGCCTGTCTTAGCATTCACTTAGCTCTCACTCCCCATAAGTAACAACAAATTACAGTGAATAAGATTAAGGGATATTTAAAAATATTATAGTTATGGCAGCATACCTTAAGTTTAGGGAGACTTCTTTTAGCTCAAATGATAGACATAGTGGCTAAATACAGCATTTCCAAGATTGTGCATTATAGGGATGTTTCTGGTGTTCCTCGAGGTGAAATAAAACACATTTGGAAGGAAGCTGGTCAGCCCGAGGTGGAAGCCACCTGCACGTGCCTGCTTGACTGCAGGGCTTGTCTTGGGAGATTGATAATTACGGACCTCAAGCAAGACTGTGCTAGTCATGAGACAGCATACTTGCTGAGAAAAGGTGCTGTATGGCAGCAGAGCTTTTCCAGGGAAAGAAAGAATATGCAGCAAGCAGTCAAATAACATCTGTTCATTTCCATGGAGGCATTGACTGTTTTCATTTCACCAGGGCCAAGTTTTCACAATTAACACAATCAATCAACACCAGTGTGGCCTCCAAGCTGTTGTCCTACCTTACAATTGTGTATCAAGGAATATTTTTTTTGATCCCAACCTTACTAAAATGGTTTGCTTGCAGGTTTCATCCTGGGAATGAGTTTGCAACTGGTGTAGAACTGATTAAATTAATTCTTTCTGTGGCTATTAAGGCTGTATGAACTTTGAGGCCACACAGCCCTTTATGCACAGTTTATGCAGGCAGTCACCTCAACCTGAACACGACACCTTCACCGTCTGTGGCAATCCGGGAGACTTTCACGTGTGTGGATCCCCTTTGCAACAACCAACAGTAATAATGCCTTTCCACATCTGAACTATTTTTTGAAGTTGTTAACACCCTCAAGAAAAAAAGGAGGGTGAAAAAAAAAAGGATAACCCTGCAGACTCCATTAAGCATAGTGCAGGCTAAAAAAAGAAATTCCACAACCATAGTAGATTGCTTTTGTCTTATTATTAATCCCAGCTTCAGGCTTGAAATGTAAGCTGCTCCATAGAGAACAGCCTTTTAAGTCTCACCACCATCCAGTTGCCAACTGGGCAACGGCTTCTGTAGCAAAGAAGCCAGCCACAAAAATAGCATCCTCTTCATTTCTGCGGCAGAAAATGAAGTATAGGTTTTCTTGCACAAAATAAGAACGCACTGTTCTGAGAGGCTGCCATCCTGTGGCACTTGAGGGTGATGTAGTAGCTCACTGCTCCAAGTTGATGGTTTCTACACTCTCTGGAGTGGAAAACGTGTCCGAAATACCTTAGATAAAATAGTTTTGTGGGTTTTTTTTTTTTTTTAATTTTTAGGTAGTTTCAAGAGAAGGCTGTGATCTCTTTTGTGAGTTAGCTGTATTCCAGTACAGCTTATAAACTGAGGCTTAGTTAAATATTTATACTTCCATCAATATAACCAGTGAACATAACTTTAAAGCTTATTAAACTCCATATTGATTCTATAGTATTGCTGCCACATGCAGCCATAAATTGCAGCTTCTGAATTTGCTTTACTGCAGCTCAGAAGGAATTCTCCAGAACACTTTACTTCTTTAATCTATTTATTTCTTGATTTAAAAAGACAAACCCCATAAAGCTCACTCGAGTAAGCAATGCAAGTTTCCAGGTAAATCGGCAGCGCTTTTAGAACAAGGACTTCATGGTTTGACCCTGAACCTGATTATCTGCTTTAACCTCAGCTCTTGCTATTTTTCATTTGCTGTTCACAGCCTTAGTACCAAAGAGGGCATCTTTCTTCTAACACACCCAAAAGAGATAATTATATTACAGGACAGGTAGAGAAATTTCATTTTGCTTGCAGTATCATTAGTATGTTGTCAGTAAGCATAGGAGTCCTTCATATTTTGTTCCCCTACAAATCCTAGATTAATTTAATCTTAATTTAATTTTAGATTTAATCTTAGATTTAATCTGAGACTAATTTAATCTTGCAAGTTCTGTAAAATATAATTCCATAGCAAATAATCATAGGAAAATCCCATCTTCACTCTTCAGAACACCTTAGTTAAAATGGCTAGGGAAAAAAAAAATGGGTACCTGACAAATCTTTCTCTGTTGGTGTAGAAGTAATAAACACCCAGCTCTTAGAAATACACACAACAGTTACACTTCAGTTCCTGAAACACATATTTTCAGTTAGTTGAGTGAGTCTTATACCTTAACAAGATACATAAGCCATGTGTATGTATTATATCCTTAAAAACATTTATTCAGATTCCAATCAGTTAATTCAGCTTTCTTATGTACACGCTCTGTTCTCCACAAGGATAAAGTAACTCATTTGTGGCCCAGCTCTTGGTTTTGTCTACCTGGGCTAGCTTTTTGCTTCAGTATCTGCTTCCAGGTAGTATTCCTTCACTGGAGATGCATTGCTTGGTCTTTCTTTCTATTCTTTTGACCCACCCCTGAGCTATAATATCTTTCAAGCAGCTCACTGATGAACCTTTTAAAAACTAACCATCATTTTCTCCTACAGTGTCCCTTGAAGCATCAATCACCTTTAAAACAGAACAGGAGACCAGCAGAACTACCAATGCACACGAGCCTACGTAGCGCCACTGGACCATGAATTTGGCAGCAGCCAGTACCTCTTCCATTCCATTAACTCTTTTCAGTCTACACTTGCCTTTCCACAACCAGGAAGACAGGAATTCCCCTTTAGACTACAGCCTTTCCTCCTCTAACATACTGGTTGATGCAATCATCTTTAGGAACTATTCTCAAATCATTTAGCATTCTTTGGAGTTTTTCTAGTTGCTGAAGTCTTCACTCTGAATGGCAAATGAAGTGTCCTCATAAAAACAAACAAACAACAACAACCCAACAGCCTAAATCCTATTTTCAGTATCATAGTATCATTCAGGTTAGAAAAAGACTCTTGGGATCATCAAGTCCAACCATTAGCCCTACTTTACACTGTCTCTACTCTGAGACAGTGGTCTCAGAGCTTTAGTCAAATATTTTTCACAATACCAGGAAACACTCTGGAACTTCTTTTAGTTTACTCTTACCTTGTGAGATTCAGCTCTGGAAGATTCACGAGCCATTGCATTTCTAACCTTGCAGGAAACACTCTTGCAAGAAGATAAGCTTGTCTTTTGCCTCATCTGACTTTCATGCCAAACATACTCCTTTTGCTGACTGAATCATCATACTGCCCAAATTAACCTCAGCACATTAAGAAAAGACAAGTGCTGCAGGAAACAAAAAAAAATGTCAAAAAGCTGGTCTTAGACCAAACTTGTTGCCCTCCTTCTCTAACCTCTTTTCTTGACTTCCTTAATTTCCTTTAGCATGTAAATTAGTAGCCACTCCCCCAGGATTTTAAGACTCAGGAATGAGGAGTTTGGGAAATGCCACAGCTGAAGTAAAAGTGATTCAGGTGAATTCTATAATTGAAAGCATAGGCCAAGACCCCTCCTTTAGAAGAGAGAGTAGAGTAGAATCTCTATCCTACACATGTATGCATACATTAAAGACCATCTTTAATGAATCATACAGCTTAACGAACTGGCTCCCCTTCCCGCAGAGATGAAGCCTGGTTTTAATAGGTTTTGGTTGGTTGGTTTGAGCCTCCTGGTTTGAAACCCAATGCGGTTATTCAGGGATAGAGCTGAATCATAACATCTGACCTCTGGATCGCAGTGACTCCAGACATATTTAGACCTTTTTTCTAACATTGGTTACTAACAGACTTGAACCCACCTGAGATTCTTCATATTTTACCCTCAGATTTATTCTGATTTTTTCTTTGTTTGGACTCTGACAGTAGCCAATTGCTCTGATACATAGATTTATCCTTTTCCTTTCATGATCATGTTCACAGAATCACTCAGGTTGGAAAAGACCCTTGGGATCATCACGTCCAACCATTAGCCCTACTCTACAAGTTCACCCCTAGACCATGTCCCCCAACACCACATCCAAGTGATGTTTAAACACATTCAGGGATGGTGACTCAACCCCCTCCCTGGGCAGCCCATTCCAGTATTTCACTACCAGTGTTATCTGACTGCTCCTCACCCAAGCTTCCACATGGTGCTTTATAGATCTTCCATCTCCTCTATTCATTACTAAACTTGAACAGGAGGACTAAAGCCATTCATGATTAAAGAAACCATTAGATATTTGTCTGCAACTTTACTACTACTTGTCTTTGCTTACTCTTCTTTCCCTTGGCAAAATGAAAATACAGTAAGAAAAGGCTGAATCGTGGGGTTTTTACTGTAATCCATCTTTCCTCTATATATTCATAGAATCATAGAATGTTAGGGGTTGGAAGGGATCTAGAAAGATAATCCAGTCCAACCCCCCTACCAGAGCAGGATCACCTAGACCAAGTCACACAGGAAGGTGTCCAGGTGGGTTTTGAATACCTCCAGAGAAGGAGACTCCACAACCTCCCTGGGCAGCCTGTTCCAGGCTCTGTCACCCTCACAGTGATTACCCTAAATCTCTTGTATTCCAACTCACTCCCATGCCTCTTGTCCTAACATTGGATGACATTGAGAAGAGCCTGGCTCCATCCTGCTTACACTCGCCCTTAACATATTTATAGACATTAATGAGGTTCCCCCTTCAGTCTCCTCTTCTCCAGGCTAAAGAGACCCAGCTCTCTCAGCCTCTCCTCAGAGGGGAGGTGCTCCACTCCCTTAATAATCTTGGTGGCCCTAGGTCTCTGTCCTTCTTGAACTGGGGTGCCCAAAACTGGACACAGTACTCCAGGTGGGGCCCCACCAGCACAGAGTAGAGGGGGAGGAGAACTTCCCTCAACCTGCTGACCACACTCTTCTTAATGCCCCCCAGGATGCCATTGGCTATGAGGGCTCATTGTTGGCTCATGGCCATCCTTTTGTCCACCAGGACCCCCGGATCTTTTTCCCCAGAGCTGTTTTCCAACAGCTCAGACCCCAGCCTATACTGATCTGGGGTTGTTCTTCCCCAGATGCAGCACTTTACACTTGCTCTTGTTAAATTGCACTGGATTTCTCCCTGCCCAGCTCTCCAGCCTGTCCAGGTCATGCTGGATGGCAGCACAGCCTTCTGGAGTGACAGCCACTCCTCCCAGTTTGGTATCATCAGCACACTTGCTGAGGGCACATTCTATCCTTTCGTCCAGGTCATTGATGAATATATTGAACAGTATTGGACCCAGCACTGACCCCTGGGGGACACCACTAGTCACAGGCCTCCAGCTGGACTCTGCTCCACTGACCACAACTCTCTGGGCTCTTTCCTTCAGCCAGTTCCCAATCCACCTCACTGCACAATCACCCAATCCACCCTTCTTAAGCTTGGCTGTGAGGATACCGTGGGAGACAGTATCAAAAGCCTTGCTGAAGTCAAGAAATACCACATCAACTGCTCTCCCCTCATCTATCCAACTACTTATGCAATCATAAAAGGCTATCAGATTAGTCAAATATGATTTCCCCTTACGGAATCCATGTTGACTACTTGTGATAAGGCTTCTTTCCTCCACATGCTTTGAGATGGTGGCAAGAACAAGCTGTTCCATCACCTTTCCAGGGATGGAGCTGAGGCTGACTGGTCTGCCTGGTGAGGCAGGACCCGGGTCCTACTTTTTGCCCTTTTTGAAGACTGGGATGACATTGGCCTTCCTCCAGTCCTCAGGCACCTCTCCTGTTCTCCAGGACCTCTCAAAGATTATGGAGAGTGGCCTAGCAATGACCTCTGCCATCTCCCTCAGCACTCGCAGGTGCATCCCATCAGGAAGGGGGCTACAAGAAAGCTGGGGAAGGACTTTTTAGACTGTGGGCCAATGATAGGACCAGAGGGAATGGATTAAAATTAGAGATAGGTGGATTCAGGTTGGACATGAGGAAGAATATCTTCCCCATGAGGGTGGTGAGACACCAGCACAGGTTGCCCATATTGGTGGTGGAAGCCCCATCCTCGGAAGTGTTTAAGCCCAGGCTGGATGGGGCTGTGAGCAACCTGCTCTAGTGGGAGGTCTAGTGGGGGTTGGAACTGGATGGTCTTTAAGGTCCCTTCCAACCCCGACAATTCTATGATTCTATGACTTGTGGATGTCCAGTTTGTTGAACTGATCTCTAAACGAAGCCTCTTCGACAGAGGTAAAAACTTCCTTCCTCCAGACTTCCTTGGTGGTCTTGAAGGCCTGGGACTCCTGGTAGCTGGCCTGAGTAGTAAAGACCGAGGCAAAGGTGGCATTCAGTAACTCAGCCTTCTCTCTATCCTCAGTCACCAGGGCAGCCACTTCATTCAGCAGTGGGCCCACATTTCCTCTAGACTTACTTTTACCTCCAACATACTTGAAAAAGCTTTTCCTGTTGTCCTTGACCTCCCTCAACAGGTTTAGTTCTAGGGAGGCCTTAGCTTTCCTTGTTGCATCCCTTCATCCTCTGACAACCTCGCTGTATTCTTCCCAAGTGACCTGCCCTTCCTTCTGTGTTCTGTATAATTCCTTCTTCTGCTTATCTAGTAGCTCCCTGCTCAACCATGCAGGTCTCCTAACTCTCTTACTTGGTATTTCTGCTCCACTTGCAGTTAACAGAAATTACTGTCTCTCAGATGAAAAGAATATCTTTACTCTGTAAACAAAGCTGGACCAGTATTCTGGTGTAACCCCAAATGTCTATAGTCCACTTCCAGGAAGCTCAGATTTAGCTTCCATGTAGTTACATGGCTCTTACTCCAGTTCTTTAATAACATCCTGGTTTTGAGGCACACAACTTTATTTGGTGAATTAAATTTTTGGTGTTTCAGAAACTGGTAGTTAAGCAGAGATTCTTTTGTTCAGTTCCTTTGCTCTAATACCTCCGACACTCATCTGCTTCAGGTTGCTTTCTTTGTCTTTCCTTGAATCATGAATCCTCTGTGGTCACCTTCTGTGTCTTCTCCCTGTCATTCCCTTTTTCCTTCAGTGCAGATGATGCTTTGTGAAGAGAGTTAGTGGCATGGTGTACAGAAAAGGATGTTTAGGTTGGACATTAGGAAACACTGACTTCCTAGGAAGGCAGGACAGCAATGAAGAACCCTTCATTGAGCTACCTGACTGAGAAATGCCCATCCTTGAGGACTGTCAAGACTTTGCTACCCAAAGCCATGGCTGACCAGAGGTTCCTCCCAGATAACATTTCTCTGCTTCTGGGAAATTTAGTACCAACATGTTAAGTGGTAACAACTAGCCCAGCTTCTGTTAGAAGCTTGGGGACTGTGCCTGGCTGTACAGGCTGTGGAGAGAATTAACTTTCAGTGGCATTTCCTTATTGTCTCTCAGACTTCAGTTGTGCTGCCATCCAGCATGACCTGGACAGGCTGGAGAGCTGGGTGGCGAGAAATTTAATGCAATTTAACAAGAGCAAGTGTAAAGTGCCACATCTGGGGAAGAACAGCCCCATGGATCAGTATAGGCTGGGGGCTGAGCTGTTGGAGAGCAGCTCTGGGGAAAAAGACCTAGGGGTCCTGGTGGACAAGAGGATGGCCATGAGCCAACAATGAGCCCTTGTGGCCAAGAAGGCCAATGGCATCCTGGGGTGCATTAAGAAGAGTGTGGCCAGCAAGTCAAGGGAGGTTCTCCTCCCCCTGTACTCTGCAGTGGTGAGACCACATCTGGAGTACTGTGTCCAGTTCTGAGCACCCCAGTTCAGGAAAGACATTGAGGTACTGGAGAGAGTCCAGTGCAGGGCCACCAAGATTATTAAGGGAGTGGAGCATCTCCCTTCTGAGGAGAGGCTGAGAGAGCTGGGTCTCTTTAGCCTGGAGGAGGCTGAAGGGGGAACCTCATTAATGTCTATAAATATGTTAAGGGCAAGTGTAAGCAGGATGGAGCCAGGCTCTTCTCAATGTCATCCAATGTTAGTACAAGAGGCAATGGGAGTGAGTTGGAGCACAAGAGGTTTAGGGTAAACACAAGGAAAACTTTTTCACTGTGAGGGTGACAGAGCCTGGAACAGGCTGCCCAGGGGGGTTGTGGAGTCTCCTTCTCTGGAGATGTTCAAAACCCACCTGGACGCGTTCCTGTGTGACTTGGTCTAGGTGATCCTGCTCTGGTAGGGGGGTTGGACTGGATGATCTTTCTAGGTCCCTTCCAACCCCTAACATTCTATGATTCTATGATTCTAAATGCATCGGATCAGCTTTACACATCCAGAATCTTCAGAAGGAAAAACAAGCTCCAGGGCTTCTCTTTATTTTCCCTAAAGCTTCAACTCTGAATTTCCACCCCCAATCCTGCAAAAATACTACTGTCTGTAAATAAATTACAGGAGGCTGTGCTAAATTAGCTGTGTTAGCACATGTGTTGAATGGCACAACTCATAGATAGCTGAGACCCCAGCACTTTCAAGGAGTAGAATTTTAGTGAAACAAAAGCTTCACTAGAACTGCTGTTGGAACTTTCCTAAGAGGAAGAACCTACTAAACTGGCCTGGACCTTTTACAGCTATTTTTGTTGTCTAATACAGCAGTTTTCTCTGTATATTAATCAGCTTTCAACTCTGTTCTAATCTTCTTCAGATAGGGATAATTAATTATGAATATATTCAATAGATTTAGCCAGGGGGGCTCAATTTGGAATGACAATTCTCATTTCCATTTGAGAAGCTCCAAATTTTAGAACAGACGGTAGGCATTGCTAGATACTGGAACTGGAAACACAATTTCCTCTTTTCTGAATAAAAACCACAGCATTGTTCCCTTCTGACTATGCAGTAGATGAATTTCTGAGCTCAGCAGGGAACACCTTCCCTAATATTTCTGAAAGGCATTTGCAGCAAGTCAGGGAAGTTGCTCTGCATGACACTTGGCACTGTACTGTTCCTGTCTCTTGGAAACACCACGGGAAGACTGTTGGCACCAGTACAGAGCTCTCAAATTGCTTTGGAGCTGTAATGTAACTTGATGGAAAACTTCCTGCAAAGGCAAAATAAAAGAACCTGCAAAGGGGGATGTCTTACAGTTATATTGTTCCAATTCAGTATGGTTTTGCATAGAAAAATTACAGGATTTCACCAGGTGAAGCATGCACTTCACCTTAACTCAATGACTGTGTCCTACTGCAAGGCAGAATTGAAGTTTGCTTCAGAAATAATAGTTATGTCCCTTAAATCAACACAGCAGTAATGCTCTGAAGATTTATTGTTTGACTGGGATGAGGCAATTTCAAGATTTGGGTCCTGTCAGTAGTTTAAAAATGGGAGTCTGCTGGAAAGCAAACAGAGTTAATACACTCTTTAATGTGCTGTCCTTTGGAACTTGTGTCTCCTTGTGTCCATTCTCACCTTTCCCTGCTCTTATTCTCTCTGACAGTTAGGACTGATTGTTTATTTTTCCTTTGGAAATGGTCTAATATTCAAATAAGGTCAATACCTTCTCTAGAAGGAAAGGTACAGAGCTAACAGGGCCATAAAAAGAGGCAATCAATAAAAACCACTCACTCAGAATGTTGCCGTTTCAAGCTTTACTTGAGACTTGATTTCCCAGAGATGGTAAAAACGTGAAAGTTTACCCTGTGGCACATTTTTAAATGCCACATGCCAACATGTGCTTGCTGATTATCAATGAATTTGGTAAACGTGGTGATTGTTGAGCATTACACTCTGCAGTGTGTTGTGTGAGTGAAACACTTCATGGATTCAAGTATAATCAAAAGTCATTATTCACTTTTTAACTAAAAAACCCAAGACTTTTTTTTGTTTAAATCTTTTTTTCATCACAAAAGGGTTACATGATTTTCCTGGTTTCTGACCTTCAATAAATAACCCCAACAGATTAAACTGGAGAATCCTCAACATGTAAGAACAATAATCCCTCTCTGGAAGCCCAGCAGATCCCAAATGCTGCCCGGGACACATTGGAATTATTTCTAAAAAAAAAAAAAACAACCCTATGCCTCCTAAATTCCTATGTCAATATGACAATATTTTAGGGTCTGTGAGCAGCACCCATCAAATCAAGAAGTTTAGATACAGTCCTCATCAGATGTGCTTCTTTACAGTCATATAAGCCTTCACTCAGCAGCACCATGAAATATGTGCTTAGTAAGTGTTCACTTGATTGGCACATGATGCTGTGGGTTAGGAGAATCTTGCAGAAGCTGTCATTTCCCTGCACTGATACTGGTACCCAGATTAAAACCCACATTACAACATGGTTTCCTAACCTCAGCCAAGGTTAACTGGTGGTTCTGGTCCAGGTGGTGGTGGTTCCTTAGGACCCTAGGAAGAAAGGCACTCACACTCAGTGAAGTTTGGCTCAAAATGCCATTTATTGGAGTAAACTCTATAAAGAGGCAAATTGTAGAGATAATGGCAAGTCCCTTCATATGCTGGAAACACGGAGTTACGTGTCCACTCCTGATCTGGGTGAAGCAGGCAATGCAGACACCAGCCTTTGAAAGGTTTGGTCACTGCAGCTACTGAACACTTGTTAGAAGTAAACAAATCTTTCCATTCTTTCAAAAAAAAAGAGTGTTCAGATGAGAACTTGTGGCTGCTCTTTAGACAGAGGGAAGGCTGTGCAGGTGGCATAGCTGCTGATACCAAGCGAGAGGTGCGTGCAGGCTCCTCTCTTACCACAATCTCACTTTATCCAGCAGCCTGGGGTGATGCCCAACGCAATGCAGGCTTGAAAGCTAAGCTGTATGTGCAGCACAGCACAGGCTTGCACCCACTCATGTTTGCTGGTTTGTGCACCACTAGCTCCTCCAGGTACAAGTTCTGATCAGGATCATTCTGCTGATCTATCGGTTTCCATATCCAGATTTTGATAGGAAAGACTGCTGTATTACATACAGAAAAGAGAATTTTCTTTCTTTTCTGGTAATGATCTGATTAATTATTTAAATAAATATAACCCAAATTTATTGAATCATCAAGGTTGGAAAAGACCTTTAAGATCATCCAGTCCAACCATTAACCCTACTCTGCCGAGTCCACCACTCAGTCATATCCCCAGGCACCACATCTAGGTGGCTTTTAAACCCCTCCAGGGATGGAGACTCAACCCCCTCCCTGGGCAGCATGTTCCATGCCCAACAACCCTTTCAGTGAAAAGAATTTTTCCTAATGTCCAGTTTAAATCTCCCCTGGTGCAGCTTGAGGCCATTCCCTCGTGTTCTGTCACTGGTTACTTGTGAGAAGAGACCAGTGCCTGCCTCTCTACAACCTCCTGTCAGGTAGTTGTGGAGAGTGAGAAGGTCTCCCCTCAGCCTCCTTTTCTTCAGACTAAACAGCCCCGGTTCCCTCAGATGCTCCTCGTAGGACTTGTTCTCCAGGCCCTTCTCCAGCTTCGTTGCCCTTCTTTGGACCTGCTTCAGCACCTCGATGTCTTTCTTGTATTGAGGTGCACAAAAGTGAACCCAGTACTTGAGGTGTGGCCCCACCAATGCCACGCACAGAGGGACAATATCCTCCCTGGTCCTACTGGCCACACTATTCCTGATCCAGGCCAGGATGACGTTGACCTTCTTGGCCACCTTGGCACGCTGCTGGCTCATGTTCAGCCATGTGTCCACCAGCACCCCTAGGTCCCTTTCTGCCGAACAGCTTTCTAGCCACTAACTTCAACATTTAACTGCAGCCTTTCTAGAATAATGAGGGGGATGTTATGGAAAAGAAGCTGAGAAGTTTTCAGATGAACTGTAGGACAAAGAGCAAATTGTACTATTATGCAACACAGGCATTACAAACATCTCGCGCGCACTCCTGATGGCTAGCAGGGAGAAATACCACACCCTTTACAAAAGCATACCTACTGGTGCAGAAAACCTCTTGGCACAGATAATAAACCAGAGATATGACCCAATCCCATCTCTCCTAATTGCTGGAAGGCACAAGGAGATCTAAAAAGTGAAGACTAAGGTAATCAGGCAATTAAAACCTTGGTGCGATAGAATGAGAACAAATTGCTCAGGAGGCATTGCTGAGGCATGGATCAGGCCATAGGCAGCAACCTCTCTTAGACAAGGCTCCACCCCATTTTTTTTCTCTGAGTAAAGGAGAGCTGTTATTCCTGGGGAGATTCCAATGGGACTCCAGAAGAAAATTTTTCACCACGAGAACAATTTGACATTGTAATGAATGGAATAATGGAATAATCTCCCAACAGAACTGGGGGATTCCCCTACACTGGACAGTTTTAGAATGAGCTTGATAGGGCGCTGGCCCAGCTCATTTAAACTATATATATATATGTATATAGTTTACCTTAAAGGTTGGACTAGATGATCATAGAATCATAGAATCGTCAGGGTTGGAAGGGACCTTAAAGACCACCCAGTTCCAACTCCCCTGCCATGGGCAGGGACACCTCCCACTAGGCAGGTTGCTCACAGCCCCAGCCAGCCTGGGCTGAAACACTTCCAAGGATGGGGCTTCCACCATCTCTCTGGGCAGCCTGTGCCAGTGTCTCACCACCCTCATGGGGAAGAAATTCTTCCTCATGTCCAACCTGAATCCACCTATCTCTAGTTTTAATCCATTCCCTCCAGTCCTATCACTGCCCCACAGCCTAAAAAGTCCCTCCCCAGCTTTCTTGTAGCCCCCTTCAGATGCTGGAAGGCCACAAGAAGGTCTCCCCGGAGCCTTCTCTTCTCCAGACTGAACAACCCCAACTCTCAGTCTGTCCTCATAGGAGAGGTGCTCCAGCCCTCTGAGCATCCTCGTGCCCTTCTCTGGACACGTTCCAGCACATCCATAGCCTTCCTGTACCAGGGGTTCCAGAACTGGATGCAGTTCTCCAGGGGAGGTCTCAGCAGAGTGGAGTAGAGGGGGAGAATCCCCTCCCTCGACCTGCTGGCCACACTTCTCTTGATGCAGCCCAGGACACGATTGGCTCTCTGGTCTGCAAGACCAACTGATGGCTCATGTTGAGCTTCTCATCCATCAGCACTCCCAAGTCCTTCTCTTCAGGGCTGCTCTCAAGCCAGTCACTGCCCAGCATAGACTGGTGCTTGAGATTGCTCTGATCCTTGAGGTCCCTTCCAACCTGGTATTCTATGAACAAAGCTAGGGAGCTGGCAGAGCACTGTTGCCTGGCCCTTGTACAAGTCAGCTTGGGAACATGAACATTGCCTGGGGCTTGTGATCTACAAAAGGCAGATATTCTTGTGATTTAAAAGGCAAATATTGTCGTTGAGCAGTAGGACACAGCAGATACTTGTGGCAGTGATCAGCATGGGTGTGCATTATGCACTTCAGGACTTCAGCTGATTTATGAAGAAGTTTAAGCAAACCCCAGCTCTTTTCACTCACAAACAGGCTCCTTTACTGGTGGAGAGCCTGGAATAAAGCGTGAGAAGCCACAGAAGTTAAAGCTGATGCATGTTATCTCTTGGCCTGTGTGAATTTAAGAGACTTGTCTATAGTTGCTGCCTATGAAATGGCACAGAATTGGGATGTATGGATTGTTTTATTGCCCTCTCTCCTACAGCAGTGTGTGCTGGGCTTTCATTGCTGCCCTCTGGGCTCAATATGTGTAACCCCTTCTTTAAAACTCTCTCTTCTTAGGAGTTGTGTTTTGCTTCAGACTTTTTGTTTTGTTTTGGTTTTTAAATGATGTTTCATTGTCAGTGCTCATGTGTTGACTACTGGTTAGACTGAATTAAATTTGCTTTGCAGGCAATGCAACAGAAATATTATCTTCTTGCAGGTTTTCCTGCTGGTGCCTGACTTAAATCCTGTTCTTGCTCTGAAGGGAAGTTCTTCTGTTGACTGTGGGACACATTTGGCTCCAAAAAAGTCTTTAAGAATTGGGTAAGGCCCTGCATCAATTAGGAAAGACTTTGTGCTTTCCTATAACCTCACATCTTCTCTTTAAGTTCCAAAGCCCACCATAATTTATCAGCAAATATTTGCTGCTTGAGCAAAACCCTGCTCTTGGTTATTATACCAGTTACACCATTCTGAAGCAATGCCATTTAGTGTTTCAGAATTGCTTCAGATTATGCTTTCATACCAGTCAAGGAGACTTTGACTTGCCTCAAATGAGCAGATAAGTTGTCCTCTTCCGACAGGCAAGGTCAAAAGTGTCCATCGTTTACGTTTAAGCCACTGCATCCAAGGATGGAAGACAACAGCAGTTTTTTATTGCAGTTAAACACTGCAGCTCCCAGTGCTAGCCATCATATGAACATGCTATGTCCTTAGAAGGGGTACTGATTGCTTTCCAGCTTCTGAGTCCAAATCAAAGTTGTCCCACTGACTTGTTTCTCTGTGTTCAGTACCTATTTACAATCTATCCCTCTCCTCTACATTCCTATTTTATTTCAAAAATCAATATAAAATCTATACCCAAAGTTTACAGATGGTTCTTTCCTAAGTTTTTAATTCTTCAAGTCGGAAATTAATGTTTGCAACAGGTATTTTGATTTGTGCTCATCAGCACGGGCATTCATCTCCTGCCAAGATGCTATTTCCTTCAGTGCTGTTACTGAGTTGCAGTGCATTTGGCTCCCCACGGTAACAACCAGGTCAACTGGAGCACTGTGAAGCATGCCCGAAGTAGGAGCAAGCATGGCTTGCCTGAGGCCTGTTTGAGTGTGTAATTATGGGAACTGCTATAGTGGAATTAGGAGTTTGCAAAAACCAAGTATATACAGGCCCACAGAGATGGTAGGAGGTGAACAAAGAAGCAGATGCTAGAATTGTAGCTGGGTTTTCCCTTTTTTTTTTCCTGTTTGTCTTGACAGTAGAACTTGAATAACAGAAGTACAAGTAATTTGTTACATTTTCTTCAGATTTATTTAAAATTGCCCAAAACCTATTTGTCAGGGAAAAAAAAAAAGAAAACCCTGTCACATCATAAAATACACAGCACCACACACCACTTACCTCTAATGTGTGTGTTGGCAAGATTAAAGTTCTTCTAAACAACTGTTCTTAAAAGACATAGTAAAAAAAAAATAAAATCAAGGATTTCTCCTCAGGTCTCTCATTATAATGGCAACAATAATTTTTGACCTGTGGCAGCAATATAGTGATCATTCTCATGTAAATTATTTTGGCCTAGCCTAGTCCTTCTCCCTGCTAAAATTCCTTTGACTTCAGTATGAAGATGATTGAGTCCCACGTTTTCACAGACTCATAGAATGGTAGGGGTTGGAAGGGACCTATGGAAATCATGGAGTCCAACCCCCCTGCCAGAGCAGGGTCACCCAGGGCAGCCCACACAGGAACAGAGCCAGGGGGGTTGGAAAGTCTCCAGAGAAGAAGACTGTCAGGTCTTGGAAAGAACAAGTAACTCAGGCATCTTGACCAATCCCTTTTACTATTTCCCTGCAGAGCACAGGATCAAATTCATCATCACCTAAAAACAAATGTGAAAAGGGATCCCAGGTACCACAAAGTCCTTACCCAGGACAAAGGTGTAGCTTCAGGACTGAGGACATCCACTCAGCTTTTACTGAAATGACGGCTGTGTGGGCAGAATGAGTAGAAAGTGCAGTGACTACAGGCAAGCAGAGGTCACTTAGATCTGCAGGGGTTCTAGAAAAGACTGAAATGCACTGTTGTGCTACAGGGGGAGTAGGCTTATGACCATCACATGCCACATACTCGGTGCCTGAACAAACAGAAGACACATCTTTAAATCTGCAGACTCGTCTCCTTTCATCAACAGAAGCTTCAGACCCAAAATGCAGGCTTAATAGCAAAAGCTCTGTTCTCAATATTGAATTCTTTCAGAGGTTATTCCCTGTTTCTGCCAGTCTACAGACAAACAACAGTGTGTAGCTGACATCCACAACTGCTTCCCCTCCAACACCATGGACAGACCATAGTGTAGTTGTAGCTCTGATCTCTCTCCCACTCTCCTTTGCAGGCACACTTCCCAAAGGACCAGCTCTCACTAAACAGATCTGTATTGTAGCAGCATAGATCTAAGTGAGGCTGTCACCCTACCACAAACCTTCTCTCACCTGCCGGCCACACTCATAGGAAGACATTCTCCTTAGCCCTTATTTTCAGTTTTGTCCAAGTGAAGCCTCATCCTGTTAGCACGGATCCCAAGGTTGGGAGCTGGGAGTCCATTCCAATGGCATTGACACAGACAGAGGTGGGAACTGCCAGGAACTCACCCCTCGGGGCCCTGGCAAGCTACTGATAGAGCTGCGTAAACCTGTGTCCTCCAAGCTTCATTCACCTCTAGGTGTAAAGTGAGCAGGTGAATTGCTCCCTTCTCCACCCACTGCCTCTTTTAAAGGACCAAGCCCAGCTGCCTCCACTTTTCTTCTGTGACTACAGAGCTAAAGAGAGAGACACAGAGGAAGAGAAACCCTGGGGAATGTCTACACTATGAATGAAAGGCACCTCAACTTGAAATGTGAGGAGCTTGATGATGCCTGGAACTGGTTCTGGATGGACTAAGCCAGCTCCAGAATTAGCAGAGCAACCCTTGAGCTCTGCTGCGTGCCCAAGCCAACAAAGCCCGCTTCGTCGCATGGCATATTGACTGGCCTGCAGCACCACAACACCACCAAATGGACTGGAGAACCTAAGCTGGTAAGCATGCCTGGTCCTCCAAAGTCACCTAGCCCCTGCTGGCTCCAGTGCATTGAAACATGGCCATCTTTAACCATCTTTACTTGTCCATCTTTACCTCCTGAACTGATACTAGCAGCTCTCCACCTCTTTCCTTGTTAGGTGAGGGTTTTAATAGCTTAGCGTGCTTTCGATCTTAGGTTCTGGCCTTGGGAAAAACAGGCCTGGCTGGCAGCACAGAAATACATTAATAGTTCATGAACTGTTCTCTTACTGGCCTTTGGAAATGCCTCCAGAGATGATTCATTTCTGCTGTGGTTCTTACTTTCCATTGCATCCTCCTTGGATGTAGGTCCCTTCAGGCACACAGAAGAGTATCAGTTAAGGCAATCGTGATACAATCACCGTTAATACTAAATTATACAAGTGTCTCCATTATCCACATGCACTACTGTGGCAGTCTGCACATGGGAACTACTATGGAATTATGAAGATGAAACTTTGTAACTTTTTCACACCCCTTCCCTGGATAAAATCTTGCTAGAATACAAAGCAGGAGTGAATCGTATCCTGGGCTGCATCAAGAGAAGCATGGCCAGCAGGTCGAGGGAGGGGATTCTCCCCCTCTACTCCACTCTGCTGAGACCTCCCCTAGAGTACTGCATCCAGTTCTGGAGCCCCTGTTACAGGAAGGCTATGGATGTGCTGGAACGTGTCCAGAGAAGGGCACGAGGATGATCAGAGGGCTGCAGCACCTCTCCTATGGGAACAGACTGAGAGAGTTGGGATTGTTCAGTCTGGAGAAGAGAAGGCTCCGGGGAGACCTTCTTGTGGCCTTCCAGTATCTGCAGGGGGCTACAAGAAAGCTGGGGAGGGACTTTTTAGGCTGTGGGGCAGTGATAGGACTGGAGGGAATGGATTAAAACTAGAGATAGGTGGGTTGATTCAGATTAGCCATTAGTAAGAATTTCTTCCCCATGAGGGTGGTGAGACACTGGCACAGGCTGCCCAGAGAGGTGGTGGAAGCCCCATCCTTGGAAGTGTTTAAGCCCAAGCTGGATGGGGCTCTGAGCAATGATCTGGAGATCACTGAGTCCAACCCCCCTGCCAGAGCAGGGTCACCCAGGGCAGCCCACACAGGAACAGATCCAGATAGGGTTGGAAAGTCCCCAGAGAAGGAGCCTCCACAACCTCTTCCAGGCTCTGTCACTCTCCCAATGAAAATGTTCCTCCTCGTGTTGAGGTGGAACTTCCTGTATTCCAGTTTGTGTCCATTACTCTTGTCCTGTCAAAAAAGCCTGGCCCCTTCCACTTGACACCCACCCTTCAGATATTTGTAACCATGAATGAACATTAACCTGTTTCCTTCTTTCACCATTGTGAGGACATCACGTGATTGCTCCTAACTGATAAAAAACATGCTCCTTCCTACCACCTGCATCTCTCTCCATCTGACCTTTTCTGGTTTACACACAGCCTAGGTGTGCATTAGACATGCTCCCAGTAATTGGTACAACAGGGGCTTTGCCTGCAACTCTGAACCTCACCAGATACAAACAGCACATCCACACACACTCCACGTACGCGATACTCTGTTGTAACTTAGTATTTCGCTCCAACGCAAACCTCACATTTGCTTCTCAGTGTAATTCCCGCGTCTTTCTCTACTTGAGGTAAAAATAAATAACTGCTTCCCAATGTAATTCCCACATCTTTCTCTACTGGAGGTAAAAATAAATAACTGCAATATATTTCAGAGACACTAGAGGGAAGCCAAGACATCTCAAGGGTTCTCTCTAACAGCACAGCTTGCAGTCCTAACAGCAAAGTTAAGCACCAACAAAAGCTTTAACAGTGTGTATAAAATACCAGTTATACTTACGATACATAAATGTGCCAAGAAAATGATTGATTTCCAGCACAGCTTTGCTGTTTCTTTTTCATCAGCACCCTGCACGCTCCAGGTTGCTCCCTGTAGATGTTCCCTTGGTGATGCTGAGAGCCTAGGGACTTTCACTTGTAGCCCTTGAGAGGAATCTCATGAAGCATTCAGTTTAACTTGCTAATATACTCTGTAAGTAGAGGTGGTGAGTATGTCAGTGTGTCGTCTTCTGGTGAATTCTCCTCTGGACGGAATTTTGTTCTTTTTCCCTGCAGCCTGCAAGCACACTGACAAGGCTCCACCAGCTGTACAAAAAGGACTCACTTTCACCCAAAGTACAGAGGTAAATCAAAGACTCATCGAATGGTGGGGGTTGGAAGGGACCTCTGGAGCCCATTGAGTCCAACCCCCCTGCCAGAGCAGGGTCACCCAGGGCAGCCCACACAGGAACAGATCCAGGGGGGTTGGAAAGTCTCCAGAGCAGAAGACCCCACAACCTCTCTGGGCAGCCCGTTCCAGTGTTCATCCAGTTCAGCGTCGCATCCAGTGATGCAAACATGGTCTGAATAACTGGTTTCTAGTCCTGCTCTGAGCTGCAGGCACAGGGCTTCTTTGGGGTACCCCTAAAAAACTGACTTTCCCCTCTCGCAACTTCTTCACACGCTCCCAAACAAGCAGCTCTTTACCCTCTTGTCCCCACTTTTGCTGACTCGATCCCCTGGTTTGTTTTTTACACTACAGGTGCCCTGGTATTTTCTGAGCTGGGCACCAGCTCTGTTTAATTAGCAGCTGCCTGTAGTGTGCTGCTCTTTCTCATCCTGCTGTCTGTCCAGAAGCGACGCGAGGAACCAACAGCACACAGACCTTACCAGATCTGTTTATCTCCACTCCCCATCAAGAGGGGTAACAAAACAAAACAAAAACAACCCCCCCTCCCCCCCGCAAACATCGGATATACAAAATAAGCTGATGATAACACAATGCCAAAAATAGCTTATCATGTTAAGTGCAAGGGAGAAAAGCCTTGATATAAAGCTTGATTGCAACATTTTGATTTACCAGCTTAAATACAGGACTTGCATTAAAATATTTCTTGAGATACATCTCTTGCTCTCTAAGGTGATTTAAAAAAAAAAGTATATACAGGTATCCAGTTCTAACACTTGACAGTAGTCTCAGGAATCATTCAAAGAGTATAACTTGATAAGTACACACTGTAGCTATGAGTGGCTAGTGCCTGTACCATCTCTTCCTTCAAGGGGTTAGAACATCATGTTGAGTACTAGCCTCAGACAGGTGACCAGCCACCTGATACAGTACGATACCCCCCAAAATCCCAGTCTGTATGTCCAATGCTCACTGGATCCAGATGGTGTTGTCCCTTTCTGGTCTGCGAGACTCCACTGTCAGTTCTCCAAAAGTGGAGAAGAACTGCTCCATCTCCTTCTGCAACATGTCATTCCTCTTCTCCGCGTCTTCTTTGGCCCGTTCTGCGTTCCGCATTTTGATTTCTACCATTGTGAACTTCTTCCTCTCTTGATCCAGTTCTTCGTGCAGGGCCATCATTTCTGTCTCGAGGGTGAGATTTCTCTGCTCCAAGCTGCAAAAATGAAAGAAAAGCAAAAGCTCCTGAGTGGCACTCCTCCCTCCCTCAGTCCAGCAACCTTGAGAAGAGAAGGCTGAGGGGAGACCTTATTGCCCTCTCCAGCTACCTGAAGGGAAGTTGTGGAGAGGCGGGAGTTGGTCTGTTCTCCCTGGTGACAAGGGACAGAACAAGAGGAAATGGCCTGAAGCTGACCCAGGGGAGGTTCAGGCTGGATCTCAGGAAGCATTTCTTTCCAGAAATGGTTGTCAGGCATTGGAATGGCTGCCCAGGGAGGTGGTGGAGTCCCCATCCCTGGAGGTGTTGAAGAGCCGGGCAGATGTGCTTAGGGACATAGTTTAGTGGTTTTGATAGGGCTGGGAATGAGGTTGGACTGGATGATCTTGAAGGTCTCTTCCATCCAAAGCTATTCTGTGATTCTCTGAATACACACCACCAGCAAATTCATCCGTGTGTCTTTTCATTTATAAAGCTCAGACTGAATTTTTGAGAGGTTTATCTACAAACCACAGCTTCATCAGTGAACTGTTCTCACGGGGCAATCTCTTCTGTAGCTCATTTAGAAAATGGCCAGTAACAGCCACTGGCAAGGTGCACAGCAGCAAACAGCTCCATTGAGTTCTTCAGGAATAGACTGTGTGTTCCAGTCACTTCTGGAAATGTTAACACCCAACTCCTTCTGCAGTTGCACTAGTGCCACTTAACAAGGTCATCATATTGCCCCAAATGCCTTTGTTTCAATGTTAATCTCCTTTCTTCACTTGATTCTGCTGCAACTATTTGCAAATATGGCTCACAGAGTGGTAGGGGTTGGAAGATCTGGAGATCATGGAGTTCAGCCCCAATGCCAGAGCAGGGTCACCCAGGGGCAGCCCACACAGGAACAGATCCAGGGAGGCTGGAAAGTCTCCAGAGAAGGAGACTCCAAAACCTCTCTGGGCAGCCTCTTCCAGGCTCCATCACCCTCACAGTGAAGAAGCTTCTCCTCACGTTGAGGTGGAATTTCCTGCCATATCATCATGATGTGGCCCAAGGAAAGGCTCCTTGCAATCCTAATACCTATCCTAAATCTCTCCAAATGTAAATTAAACCAATCACTGCACAAAATATACTTGATAGACCTGAGAATAAACAATAACTAATCCCTTTCTAGGGATTTTTAGCATTTTTGGAAGGCTGGTCTCATATCCCTGCTCAGGCTTCAGCCTACCAGACCTAGACAAATTAAGATTGCTCTTCCTCTCCATGCAGCTCATGTTTTGTGAAATTTCTAACCAATCTTCTAAGCATCTCCTCTGGACTTTCTCCTGAACCTTTCTTACAAAGCAAGCACGTTCAGCTCTGCACTGCTGTGTGATGAGCTCGTTGAGGTGATCCACTGGTCATTATGGCCACCAACCCAAGCAACCTTGTGTGTGAGAAGAGCCTGCACTATCTGTAGAAGACACGGCTCTCCATTGCCTTTTTCAACAGGTCCCAGCTATAAGGGAAAAGCTCAGGCAAAGCAGCAGTGTGGAGACAGGACCATGCGCAGAGGTATGCTCCCAGATGCATCACTGTCTTGAAAGGATCAGGGGCTCTGGAAAGGAGTTCCAGGAGTTTCCCAGTCCCAAAAACTACAGGTGGAATAAGCCACAGCACTGCTTTCACTGAAAGGTCATGCACAGTTGCCCTTCTCCATCTCTGTTCTCTGGAGAAAAGGCCTCAACTCATGAAAACATTGGGAGAGCCTACTGATTTTGTTCATCAGATTCTACAGAAGCTTACGAGGTTCTGGCTTTCTTTTTAAAGCCAACAGGACAGCAGGTCACAGCCACAGCCAGTGACTGCTCTGAAACAAACCCATGTGGATCATGGTATCACACAAACAATGTCAGAGCATGATTTCATAGAATCACAGAATGGTGGGAGTTGGAAGGGACCTCTGGAGATCATCGAGTCCAACCCCCCTGCCAGAGCAGGGTCACCCAGGGCAGCCCACACAGGAACAGATCCAGGGGCCAGTTGGAAAGTCTCCAAAGAAGGAGACTCCACAACCTCTCTGGGCAGCCTCTTCCAGGCTCTGGCACTCTCACACCAAAGAAGTTCCTCCTCATGTTGAGGTGGAACCTTCTATGCTCAAGTTTATCCCCATTGTTCCTTGACCTATTGCTGGGCATTACAGAAAAGAGCCTGGCCCCTTCCCTTTGACACCTGCCCTTCAGATATTTATAGACATTCATAAGATCTCCTCTAAAGCCCAGCTTTCTTACCTTTTTATCCTTGTCTCATACTCTAGTTTTTGCTTGGCCATCTCCTGCTTCAAGCTGGACACCAGGCTGTGCAAAGCACTGTGATTGTTAGAGCTGTTGGCCACAAATGTTTCACTGTTGTCGCTGCTGCTGGTGGCTCGGCTGCTATGGGCCCCCACACTCCTTCTGTCACTTTTGTTCTCATAGTCATCTGGGTTAGAGAGGTCTTCATGTGGTGGTCCATCCAGTACAGAGTCTTCAAAGTTACCTCCGTAAAAGTCCTGCTCAGGGCAGGTAGTGGTGGAGGAACGACAGGAGTTGGAGTGCTCAGGGAGGGATATTTCACAAGAGGACGTTGACCAAGTGGCACTGTCCACACTCTGTTTGTCATCAGAGTTCAGCATAGAGAACTGCTGGTGGACATTGTCGTACGTGGAAAGCCTGTTGTGCTGGCCCGACTCATTCACCGATTCCTTCTGCTTGTTATCCCTCAGCGTGACATAGCCATTGGGCACCCAGCCCGGGGGCCGGCTGTTGAGGGTGTTGCCGTGACCGTCTGTGCTAGAAACACCCATCCGCACACCTCCATTCTGCACACTGTGCGTGCCCATCTTTGTCGCAGGGCCTTTCAGGGATGATGTCCTCCTGGCTTGCAGGGTGCAGTTTGGTAAGGGCTGGCTCTTCTCAGGACCTTCCACAGAGCTGCTGAAGGACCCGTTGGTGACTATGCCGCTACCTTTATTAAAGGCAGGGTTTTTTTTCACCATGAGTGGTGGGCTTCTGGTGATGTCTAGTTTCTGGATGCTGTTCCTGGGACTGTTTGTCTTGCTGCCTGGCAGAGCAGTTGAAGACTCACTGTCCACGCTTCCCCTTTGGGGAGACTCCGGTTTGTCCCAGGAGCAGCGCCTGACAGCCGTCTCCTTGGCGTTGTTGTTCTCTTTGTTCTGTAGCTGCCCTGGAATCCCTTTCTTTGGTACCTCATTGTTGTTGTTGTTGCACACCTCAGGACCTGTCGAGGGGTCTGCATCCTTGGGAAACAGCTCTTCGTGTTTGCTAATCATCACTGACATTAGCTGCTGGACTACTACTGTACCTGGAAGGAGACACCAAGCCCATAGTCAATTAGTGGCCTCTTTTGCTAAGGGCATAAATACACTTCAGCCATCAGATTCCATGGTACTTAGTAAACACTCAGCTCATACAAACATTTACACAGCGCATCCATCGGTGCAACACTCCAAACGTTTACCACACCCAAAGTGCCTCCAGCTACCCGGCCAAATCAGCACCACCTCTTCCTTCCACCAAACCAAGCCAGTGACCTCACAGACCCCCTAAGAACAGGAAATCTGAAGAAGAAACTATGACTGTGAGGGTAACTGCATCCCGGGAAGACCACAGAAGGAGATCATGAGGAGCAAAGGATAACATCATTGAGAGCGTGTGATGTGCTTCAACTCAATGTGGCCATCGCTTTTAACCCTGAATTCTTATCACAGAACCACAGAATGTTACGGGTTGGAAGGGACCTCTGGAGATCATGGAGTCCAACGCCCCTGCCAGAGCAGGGTCACCCAGGGCAGCCCACACAGGAACAGATCCAGGGCGGGTGGGAAAGTCTCCAGAGAAGGAGACAACCTCTCTGGACAGCCTCTTTCAGTGCTCTGTCACCCTCACAGTCAAGAAATTTTTTCTCATGTTTATGTGGAACCTCCTATGTTCCAGCTTGCACCCGTTGCCCCTTGTCCTACCATTGGATGTCACTAAGCAGAGCCTGGCTCCATCCTCCTGACACTCGCCCTTTACATATTTATACACATTGATGAGGTCACCCCTCAGTATCCTCCAAGCTCAAGAGCCCCAGCTCCCTCAGCCTTTCCTCAGCTGGGAGATGATCCACTCCATCATCTCTGGTAGCTCATCCAGAGCACACCTCCTCAGCTGAGATGGGAGGATGCTGTAGGAGATGGTGTTATTCTGGCACAGAACTTGCATTTAGTAGTTTAACAGAAAACTGGCAGGCAAGTGATCTGCACTGCTGGAACACAGATGGTTCCAGTCTTTTGGAGCAAACCAGGGCAGTAAGATGACAGAATTAAGTTCATGTGAACACCTGTGGTGAGACCAAAGGCAACAAGGAAACTAAACCACATCACAGCACCGTACAGAACCAATGCAGCACCCCAGCTTGCTACTCATAATAAATTACTACCTTGACTCTTAAAGAATAACTCCTTGGTGTGCACCCCATGTGATTTACACATGAGCATTGATAACCGGGCTTGGGGTAACTCATTTTTTACTGTGACTTACATACTGGCATTTACAACTGGGCTCGGGCTAATAAAGATGGGCAACTTGATTTTGTTGAGCAGACCCTCACTGAGAATTAGTAGGAACATTTCAGGAAGAAGGTCAAGGTAGTCATGATAACCACCCCATTTTTAAGCTCCTAGAGAGCTTTCAGAGGCAGGCTGTGCTCTTCTCACCCTCAATTTCCCACTGTGCAATACTGTTGCATGTCAGCTCCTCTGTAATACCCTGGATCTTTACACCCCACCCTGTAAAAATACAAGGCCGTTCAAGGTGAGGACTCAAAATCTTTTTTATTTGTTAGTGTTTTTGTTGGTTTGCCAAGACAAAATCATGCAGTAGAACTATGGTGCAGGAGAATTCACTTAGGTTATTCCCGTGGCACATGTGGCTGTATTCCTTCTGAGAACATGAGCTGTGAAGTGCAGAATTTTACTGGAAACATTGCAGAGTCCTCAGGCAACTTTTACCACTGTGTTTGACAGGAAAAAAAATCTGCCCAGTGATTGGAATTCTGGAAAACCTCTCTTGAACCAAACAAAACCGACTCCTCATCCCCATTAGACAGGGATGGTGACCCATAGCTGCATGTTTGACTTGGAATGATTGTCCAGAAAAAGCACTCTGGGGCTTCCAAAAAGCAAAGAGCAATGAAGATGGGTGGCCATCAGCACCAACCAACCCATGGTCTTTGTTAGCAGTTCCTATACATTCACCTAGGCATTGCCCAACTGCAAATGAGCATCAGCTTGGGTCCAGTCTTAGGGTTATGCCTCAAGAGAAGTCATCAATCTTTAATCAAACTTGTTTCTCATGAGTTAAAAAATACACGGACTGCCCATCAGTAAGTGTAGTGTCCGTACCATCTCCTCCAGCACCCACCATCATTTTAGAGCTGGGGCTGTTGAGAAGCAGGTTGAAGAGCTGCTTTCAGGATGGGGAACACAGATTATCTTTCCTTCTCACCCAGTTTAAAAAACCAAAACAAAACCAAACCAACAAATGGAAACTTTCTTGCCCAAACTGTAAAAAACAGTCCCCAAAGTCAACAACCTTTAGCCAGTTGCCAGTTCTGGCAAATTATAAACCTAGAAGATAGTATTTTATTTAGGAATGGCTAACTTCTCTCTCCCCATCCCAAATCTCCATGCTGGACACACGGCATCCCATCAGCAAATGTCACCCTGTTCTCTGAGGTACTGTTCTCATGTATGAATTGGCTCGATGACATCTTCCCTTCAGCTCCAATTGACTCAACAATTTGAAGGACTTTTTGTAGTGCAAAAGCATGTTAATAAAGTGATGGCTTGCTGCCTGGCCCAGAGAAACACCAGGAGCTGTTCTTTACCAGGCTGCTAAGCTCTACAGAAGTGTCAGGGTAAGAGAAGCTACCACTCCAGTCAGTCTGGCAGGTCTGTAGGGATAAAGGGACAGTGGCAGTGAGAGAACAGGCAGCACGTGTGCGCGCACACACACACACACACACACGACAAGACAGTTGAAGAGGAAGGCAACAAAGCAGGAAAGACTCTTGCCTTTCTCTCTCAAAGTACCACGGGGTAAGGTGTGATGATGTGCAAGATGTTAAGATGGGTAAACTAGGATTTCAGTGGCACAGTGAAGCTCACCTCTCACCCCTCTATCAGACAGCCACAGTGCATTGGGGACAAGGATGTACAGAAACCAGGGGGAAGCCACAAACCCAGACTGAAGGGTGTTTGAAGATGCACAAGTTTGATGATACTCTTGCATGGACACAATAAGCACGCGTGGAAATTGGGCATCTGCTCTTGCAAACCCCTTGGAGTTAAACACACAATCCAACCCTTTGGAGAATCCAGACCTTCAAGTGAGGATGAGGATTAAAAACCACGTTAAAATGGTTTTGGCTTGTCTGAGCTACTGTTCAGACAGGTAACCCCGGGTGTTCACTGCTTTCATACATTATAGTTCTGTCCTGCTCTGGCAGAGGGGGTTGGACATGATGATCTTCAGAGGTCCCTTCCAACCCCTACCATTTCTGTGGTTCTGTGATTCTGTTATTTGAAGATGCCATGTTGCTGATTGCAACAACACAGTCGTGGTTAAGAATTAAAAGGAAGAAGGAGAAAGCATAACAGTTCATAAAAACAAGTAAATAAACTAAGTACATGGGGAATTGTTGTATGTGGGGAACAGGAAAAGCATCAAACAGAAACAGAATGAACTACAAACACCACATTTTTGAGTTTTGGCAAGATTTTCAGTGCAGGGCCTGTGTACAGCCCCAATTTCTGAGAAAGTTAAATAAATCCTACACAGCAAAAAAAAAAAAAAGCCATTGGAGGAAAAAAAGGCATCATGTATTTCATGAAGAATTAAAGTCGCAAAGATTAAGCCTAGGAGGAAATTACAGGATGAGATTGTCCTGACATTGGCTTTGTTGTAATCAGCAAAATGCTAGAGATGAACAGTGCTGTAAATAACAGCATGTAGCTGACCATTTGAGCTGCGTTGTGCAAGGCGGCACATGATACACCACTGGCTTGTGGGGCATTCTACATGGGTCACTGTCCTGTGAACCTCTACTCACTTCTTCTCATCCTGAAAAACTGCAGGTTAAATATTAACTGCACTCCAACCACACATCTCAGACTCATATAGGGGTTGGAAGGGACCTCTGAAGGTCATTGAGTCCAACCCCCTGCCAGAGCAGGACACAACTAGAGCAGATCACTCTGAAATGCATCCAGACAGGTCTGGAAAGTCTCCAGAGGAGGAGACTCCACAACCTCTCTGCAGAGTCTGTTCCAATGCTCTACAACTCTTACAATCAAGAAGTTCTTCCTCATGTTGAGGTGGAACTTCCTGTGCTTGAGCTGGAGTCCATTGCCCCTCATCCTATCACAAGGCACAAGTGCAGAGAGGTTGTCCCTGCCTTCTTGACACCCAGCCCTCGTGTATTTATAGACATTAATTAGATCCTCTGATGCTGAATAAGAACATGCCATCTTTGCAGCTAGTTGTGAGAGGAAAAAAAAAAAAATGTCTTTAGTGAAGTAGCCAGGGAAGCAAAGTCTCTTTGCAACACTCTACATTTCAGTCACTTCTATAGTGACCTTCAAGATTTAACCCAGAAGCTGATTCAGGTTGAAGAACCTTTTGTCTATACAACAGACACATGGAACTCAATGCACACACTACATGGTCTGCTATGTGCTGTTAATAAGCCTCAAGATGTTCCTTCCTTCTATTCCAAGTTATGTACAGTAAGCTCACCCTCCATGATTGTCAGAGGATCTTCCACTTTGGGGCGAAGGATGTTGGGGCCAAAAACAGTAGCCAGATTTTGCACGCTCATTTTGTTTACACTTGAGTAAGACTGGACTTCGTCAAGGAATCTGTGGGGAAGAAAGAGGCTTTTAAGCAACACGTACAAAGGAAACAGAAAATAACCAAAAAAAGTCAAAGCAGGTGATGGTTTCGTAGTAGAGTTCAAGTATTCCATTCCAAATCCTCACGGAACAATCTGAAAGCTCAAGGCTATTCTTCTCAGATTCTCCAGGTCTTCTTCAAAATGATCCACTGAGAAAATTTACATCTCAGTCTAGACTGAGTACAGGGTAACTCTGTGGAAGATGATAACTTTCTCCAGCATAATTAATCAACTACTTGGCTCAGAAAATATCCTCAAAATGCAAACTAAGAATTAAAAAAAAAAAATTCTATTCTTCTAAAAATGTCAATAAAAAAAAGCTTCTATTTTTTTAAAAATGTCAATTAAGAAAAATTTCTATTCTTTTAGAAATGTCAATCAGGAAAAAGTTTATATTCTTCTAAAAATGTCAATTAAAAGAAGTTTCTGTTCTAAAACTGTAAATGAAAAAGGTTATATTCTTCTAAAAATTGAAATTTAAAAGTTTCTATTCTTCTAAAAATGTCAATTAAAAAATCTTTCTTTTATAAATGTCAATTAAGAATTTACATTCTAAAAATGTAAATGAAACAAGTTTATATTCTAAAAATGTAAATGAAAAAGTTTATATTCTACTAAAAATGTCAATTAGAAAACATTTATATTCTTCTAAAAATGTAAATTAGGAAAAGTTTCTATTCTTCTAAAAATGTAAATTAAAAAAACCTTTCTATTCTAAAAATGTAACTTAAAAAAAGTTTATATCCTTCTAAAAATTTAAACTAAAAAACCTTCCTATTCTTCTAAACATGTCAATTAAAAAAGGGTTATATTCATTTTAAAATGTCAATTAAGAAAAAGTTTATATTCTTCTAAAAATGTTGTGGGGTGGTTTTTTTGTTTGCTTGCGCTTTTTTTATGCTGGGAACTTTCTATACATTCACAAATTGTCACTGTGTAAGATTTTTTTCAAGCTCTTTGATGCCTCCCCACAGCTCTTTGCTGTACTACAAGGCACAGCGGTTTTGGAGGATTCCACACTTCAGGAGTGAGCAGCAGAGGCCAGCAACTGCCCTGAAGGATAGGATAACCAGGGTTGGGTTTATATTTACCCCTTGTATATATAAAAAGCAGTGAATATATTCCCTTCTCCCTTCCTGCATCTCTGGCTGAGTGCAGCCTCTTTGTGAAAGGCAGGGCATAGCTGTGCACCTTGATAGAGCAAATCAGTCATTAGTCATGCATCCTTTTATTGCAGTCACTTAGGGTCACCAATCCTCCAACACCAAGTGATGCTCTTCCTTCCAGGCTTGTCTGTCAGCTTACAGCTATAAATACCACTGTGATACTCCTGCACTTACCTGCAGATATATTTCAGCAGGTTATAATTGACAGCTGGCAGGCTCTTCACTTGCTTCACCAGTTCTTTCAGGCCCTTTAAGGTGTTCCAGAAAAAAAGAAAAGAGTGGGGTGGCACAGTTTGTGAGTGTTCTCTTCACCAGAGAGTCAAAAAGCCATTAGTGATTCCAAATACAAGACAATCAACAGACATCACTGAAACTACAGCATTAAATGTACAGGTTGCCATCAGGAACAGGTCGTAGGACCCAGTTGGGATGGGGAAAGCTGTATTTGACACACAAGGATTAGGTCTAGAACGTCTTCTAGGACCCAGTTGGGATGGGGAAAGCTGTATTTGGCACACGAGGAATAGGTAGGTCTGGAACATCTGATAGGACCCAGTTGGGATGGGGAAAGCTGTATTTGGCACACAAGGATTACCTCTAGACACAAATAAACAAGTAAAGAAATAACTTGGCTTCATCCTGTCTTTCCCTTCTCTTTCACTATTTCTTTTTTTGCCCAGCAGCTCCTTTCCTCCTCCTGCTGATAAGAAGGCTGAGGCTTCCAGGAACAGTTCTGAACTAGTCGGTGTTTTCATATGAGAAGCTATTTTATCCAGTTCTGGTCCATACTAGATTTAGACCAAGAAACACTTATTTCAGCTAGTGCCCACCCTGGGAACGGGACAAGGAGAATATCCCACACTGATTTCAGTGCCCTGTGGAAACAGACCCTGGCTAAGCTCCTTACCACCCAGTGCCTTCAGACTCTTTTTGAGGATGGGGTGTTGGGCCTCTGCCAGAATCAGTGGGCTTCTGCTTGCAATATGGTATGCAAACAAATGCAAATCAGGGTGGGTGGGCCATGACAGCATGCAAGTTTGCTCGTAGTGGCCTAAGAAAGGGAACACAATGAGTAGCTCTCTTCCTCAACAGTGACTGCACTTCTAACTTCTGCATGGAGAAAGATAAACCCTAAATCTAGTCAGCCAGCCTTGTAGCTGGACTGCTGAACCACCAGAAAGAGGACTCAAGTGGCTCATCTCCTGGGTTTTCACCAGCTCCAGCACAAAAACTTGAATCTTGCTTTCAAAAAGAATTTAATGGAGGGCTTTGTCGCACAGCTGCAGAGGAAAACACATAAATATACCCTGGGCTAAGCCAGTATAAAATGATGGAAAATTTCATTGAAAAGTGAGTGTCACAACCAGCATAAATCTGCAGGATGACTAGAGAGCTGCCAGGTAGCTTTCCCCTGGAGATACCTGGTGAGAGGCACACGCAACACGTACAACCAAAGAGCATCAACTTCAGCTCTGAGAAGCCCCTGCCACAACTTGTGTAAAGAGCAGCTGAAGTTAAACCAGCTGAACAGTCCCCTCCCAGCCTTTGCAAGCAGCTGACAACAACTTGCACCTTGCAGCAAGCTGTATGGTGAAGAAACCAGTCTGATTTCAGTGGGTCTAAGAGATTATGACCATAGAAGGTAGTTTGCCACAGATCTTTCTTCCCCTGCCCCATGTTCCACCAGATGGGAACAACTGTCACCTGCTGTGGCATCATCATCAGTCATCAACTGAAGGCTCAGAAAGGAGACAGTCTCTCAGTTAAGGAAAGAGGGGCTCCTACTCAATTAATTAGAATATGAGGTAGGAGGAGGTTCAGTACTATCAGGATGTGAGATGGCAGAAAGGAATTTAACAGAAATAACCACCTTAGAAAGCTAAGGGAGCGGACTAAAAATCAACAGAATGAGCCTGTCTGTATTTATTTTGAACAGAAAGTGTCAGGGTTGACATCCATTACCCATAGCCACACAGAACAACAAACCCAAGCACTTGGATTCTTAGGTCTTCAGACTGATCTACACTGCTGAGCACATATGACCAATCAGAACCCTTAGTTTGCTCATTATGTTGTTTTAAAAGAGGCTGGAAAGTGGTCTGCTTCCAGTAACTTCCAGCTTTTTGAGGCCTCCTGAGTCAATAATAATGGGCTATGGATAGAGCTCACTGGACTTCAGTCAGAAGTCAGTACAAGTTGGCATCCTGACCCTTAGAAGAAAATGATTTGATGGCAAGAGCTGTCCAGGAACTACCAAGACCTCTCCTTTTACAGCTCAGAATGATAATCTGTGAAAAAAATTAGTCTCCTCCATGCAAAATGGAAGCCGTTGACCACAACGATGATCAACAAACACGGTCAACATGTCACTTGAACAGGATTCAGTGACACGCAATAAATACAGCAAAGGTTACGCTACGTGTCTTTGACTTCCAAATGACCTAGATGGCAACAATTCTCACAGAAAACCAACCCAATTAATAGATGCACAGCTTAAGGTAGGACAGGTCATCACCAGCTCTTCCCCCCCTCAAAAGTCAAGCAACAGGTTAAAACACGCCAGCCTTGGAGTTCATCTTACTCAAGGTGCCAACTCACCGTTTCTTCCTCCTTGCTGAGCATTTTGGCACAGGAAAGAAAATCTTCGTATTTTGCATATGGTACGACCGGTTCGGGGAGCTCCCTTAGGTAGAGCTTTAGCAGCGATGCCACTGTGTGCACATCTGTGTTGCTGTTGGGGTTGGAAGGCAAGAAGTCATTACTGGGAACTGGGATAATAATTACATGTAAGGCCCTGTTTGCAGGGACAGGTACTGAGAAGATCCTGGCTTTCGCTCACAAGCATCCAAAACCCATCTTAAATGATGCTTCAGCATCAGTTTCACCTAAGCCAGAAACTGGGTATTATAGTTACATGGTTGGGATTGTTGTCCTACCTGAGATAGCCTCATAGCCCAAACCATGCCCAGCATGTCTCAAACCATCTCCTGTGGTAGCAGCATTGACAGTTTTTAAAGGAGACCATAGACACCACATGAATTCAGTTGAAACTTCAGAGAATCATAGAATGGGTTGGAAAGGAGCTCCAAAGGCCATCTAGCCCAACCTCCCTGCAGTAAGCAGGGGCACCCTCAGCAAGAGCAGGTTGCTCAGAGCCTCATCAAGCCTGACCTTAAATGTCTCCAAGGATGGGGCCTCCAGCACCTCCCTGGGCAACCCATTGCAGTGTCTCACCACCTGCCTAGTAAAGAATTTCTTCCTCATGTCCACCTTCCCTGTCTGAATTACAGCTCCTCCCCTGGCATGCAGCTTTTACCTCTGTGCTCCCACAGCAAGAGCACCGTGCCTTTCAGATATACTGTTACACCAAAATTCTGGGTGGAGGTTACCCACAGAACTGTAACTCCATGGGAAACAAGTTTTAGCTCTCTCCTGCACCTAGGAAGCTATGGTTGTGCAAGGCAGCCAACCTAGAAGCTGGGTGCTAGCACAGCAGGAAGCATTATCCCAAGCTGACAGAGTTGCTGTGACAGATGCCTTCTCGTTATTTCTTTTGCAGTAACTTAGGGTTTGTTTTTTTGGATACAGCTGGTAGGATCCTAGACTATTTATCAGGCATATTAAAAGAAAGAACATGGGGAGAGAGACCAAAACCCCAAGTTCACAACATGCAATAAAACTTGCTTGAATATTTCTGTGGTGTGTAAATTCTTCTAACTCAAGAGTACTTCTCTGAAAAGAAAGAAACAGAAGATGATAAAAACGACAAGGTAGCATGAAGAAGTTTCTCTTGCGTTACTTCTGACTCCATCTCTAGGTTTAGCTACTCTGGCATTTATTCAAATCCTTACTGGAATGTTCTCCATGCTTTCCCTGGTTCAGATAGCTGGTCTCTTTCCCTCTTGCTTCTGAAACAAATCAAAATCTAGAGACTAAGTCATGCTAATTTAATTCATAAGAAACAGAAAGCATGTAGGCATTCCTACAGTGGGCATTTCCTTTAAAGACTTCAGACTTGGAACGTCTGTTAAGCTCACAATCTCTCAAAGAAAACCACTGGCATCTGAGACATTGAATTTGATACCTTTGCTAGAGGGATGTTAATCATTATTTGGAATAATCTGTTAAAACGACCATGGCTTTTCCCAAGTTAAACCTTAACAAGAACGATGGGAACGACCTTAGATTAATGTGGTGTAGTAAGTTAAGTCAAGAGAGAAGGAGAGAAATGACAAAGCACTGTATATATAAATATACTGCCACCCTCGGTGAAATAATGACTTGATGATCTTGAAAGTCTCTGCCAGCCAAAACTATTCCACAATTCTATAAATTCCCAGAAAACCTTTATAATTCAGTCATTAATAACTCCGAGCTGAATTCCAAAAAGCATTTTCTAGAGAAACTCTGTTTAAAAAAAAAAAAAAAAAAAGCACTACCACAAATCCACATTTTTTTAAGCAAGGTTCAAATTCTAATCCCTTGATTGCAACCCTTGACTTGTGGACTGGCTTGGATCCAAAAGGGCAATCGTGTGTTTACCCCTCCCTGCTGCTCAGATGCGTCTATAACATGCAAGGAACAGTAGCATACATCATTGTAGGCTGGATTTGATGATCTCAGAGGTCTTTTCCAGCCTCAGTAATTCTGTGATCAACCAACACAGAGCTGTCGTATTTGAAGAGATTTCCAATTTGATTTGGCCCCTAACCTTTGCCTTCTACCTGTCCCCAAGCCAGATGCAAACTAAGTGAACTGAAGCTCTTCTTGAGCTCCTCTTTGTTAACAAAACAGTCCAAAGGCTTAAAACCCAGACCCCAAAACCTCAACTCCAGTAGTTGCTGACCGGTGTTTTTAGAGCACAATCATGGCCTGCACTGCCACTATGCAGCCTGACCCAAAAAGCAAATTTTACAGAGAGATCTCCAGTGTCCTAAGCTGGCAGTATGAAAAACAGAAGGAAAAAAAAACTTTTGCTGGTCAGACCCTGAAGAGAAGCAACAGACAGAGCAGATGTGACTGGCAGATCCAGGACAGGGCCTGACACTGCAGCCTGAAAGGGAGAACAGGCCTGCAGTCTGCAGAGAATTTCACTCTCACTGCTCAGCATTCATGGCCTTTCTAAAGATTTCATTAACATTTTTATTATTTAAACAAGGAAACCCCCCCCAAGGCCCTGCTGAAGAACTGAACCACTGAACCACATTCTTCCAAGAGTCTATTTGCATAAAACTAGAGAAACCTTTCCAAAAATACAAGATTCCAGTGGGTTGAATGAGAGAAATTACTGAAGAGCAGTTAAAAGTTATCACACAGGTCTCCAAATGAGGGGATTAAGCAGCATCACCTTCCTTTCTTTGCACTGCCAGGATCCTGCTTCATGTAATACACAAAAATAATTTTTTACCAGTTCTTTGGTGTGCAAAGGAATAGTTGCTCCTGGAAGGCACAGCAGACAAAGGAAAGAAGGCTGAAGAAGGGGGCAAAAGCCCTGAAAATGGATTCAATTTATAAACTTTCTCCTTGCAACACGAGGTACTGCTAGACTACCCCTGGGAAGCTAAGTGCTAAAACCCGTGGCTCTACCAAGGAAGAACTGATAAAGAAAGATGAGAAGGCATGATGCTAAGGAGCAAGAAACAACAAGAAGTCCTACGTTCTCAAGCTAATCTCCTGAAGTACGTGTTGTGTAGAAGTCAACAGAGAGGTGCTTGCACAGCTGAGGTTAGAAACCCAGGTCCCAGTTTGTAGACCAGGACACATTTGCAATCAGTTCCATCCCTTGCCCTTTCCCTCTCCTTTCCATTCTCCTTTTCCCTTTCCTTTCCATTCTCCTATCCCTTTCCTTTTCCCTTGCCCTTCCTTTCTTTTCCCCTTTCCCTTTCCCCTTTCCCTTTCCCCTTTCCCCTTCCTTTCTTTTCCTCTTTCCCTTTCTCCTTTTCTTTCTCCTTTCCCCTTTCACTTTCCTTTCCCCCTTCACTTTCCTTTTCCCCTTCACTTTCCATTCTCCTTTCCCTTTCCCCTTTCTTTTCCCTTCCTTTTCCTCTTCCCCTTCCCTTCCCTTTCCTTTCCGTTGTCCCTCCTGCTTACCCAAGGCTAAGGCAATACCACAGGCAAGATGGTGGGATTGCAAAATAAGATTTGGAAACATTTGTTTCCTTACGCTTTGGTTGTTTGGGGGGTTTCTAACTGTACTGAAGCATTGCTTGAGACTTACCTCTCCCAACACAGAAATGACTGTACAGATTCTGGCAGCATAAACAACCATAAACAACCATAGATGCAGACACACACTTACTGCCTGCAAAGTCCTTTACAGCATCATAGAATGTTTGGGGTTGGAAGGGAGCTCTGGAGATGATCGGGTCCAACCCCCCTGCCAGAGCAGGGTCACCCAGGGCAGGTCTCACAGGATGGTGTCCAGGTGGGGTTTGGAGTCTCCAGAGAGGAAGACTCAATAATCTCTCTGGGCAGCCTCTTCCAATGCTGAATGGGATTGGGATTTTTATAATTCCATTTAGCACCAGTCAGACAAAAGCTAGACATTGCCTTCTTTTAATGTAAATATTGGCATAAAAACATTGATATTTTTATAATGATGGACCTACCAGAACGTTTTGTATAATCTGAAACCTGTTCAGACCTTCCTTGCAGTCTTTTTTTTTTTTTTTTTGTGTTTTGTTTTAAAATACAGAGGAAAAACCTAGAAATAGCAGATTCTCTTTTTCAATCCATCAGTACTTTGCGATGTTTCAATCTGCAGATACCATAAAGAACGTTTCAGGTAGAGAGGGCAGCCGTGACTTTCAGAGGAGCGCTGAGCTGCCGAGGACTGGAGGCATGGATTTCCATTTCCCATCCACAGCCTTCTAGCTGCAGCAGCAGCTCTCACATACCTGCCTTAAGGATATTTGTGTAGTTTTATTCTAGGACCATTACAGCTACTGGAAGTTACTGATTATACCTATCTTGGTATTCCTTTTTCTATCTGACAGTGTAATATCAAAGCATTCCATGCTTACATGTTCGTAATTGATGTGATTAAAAGCATTCGGTAACAAGTATTAAAACAAGAGGATGTCAATTCCAGCAGAAGACCCTCTGTTATCTAAATTGGAACATCCCTCATTAACTGAAGCGGACTTTCTCCAAGTGATTAATTACAAGCTGGAAAAGGGGCCTGACAAAGCATGAAGCAGAAACTGGAACATGAGACAGAAAAAAAAAGGCATCCACAAGCTGAGGAACAAGCCCATTTTGGCACGTCGTGCTGGGATGGCCGAGAAAGACTCCTTACCTCACTGAAACGTTACTATTGCTTTACTTGGGAGAGGTTTCCAAAGGATCATCCTTCACCGCTGTCCGTGCAAAGGCATTAGAAATGCAAATGCACCAAGGGCTTCTCCTTAGTCATCAGACTACACGGATTCAAAGCCCCATTCATCTGAACTTTGTCATTAATATCCCCGGTGGCACTGCTGTTTTGACAGCAGTTTCCTTTGTGATGCCACAGACACTGGGGGGAAGTAGCTGTCAGGCCGATTACACCGCCCCGGCGTATTTTCACCCTCTTTACCACAAAACAAAAAATGACCAAAGCCCAGCAGGTCACCAGGAATCCACACATAACCCTCATGCTCAAGACAAGCAGATTTAGAGAGCTGGACTCAGCACACAAAGCCTACGAGCTCCTCAGAGACTCTCAAGAGAGGAAATATTAACCCGAGGAAGGTCGTAGCGCAAAAAGACCAATGCTGTGCCAAAACCACCTCCAGATTCTGATGGCACATGAACAGTATGCATGAAGAGCAAACAGTAGAGAACAACAAGCTGTGAGGCTATTAATTCAACATAGGAGTTCTGGTAGTAAAAGGAAGAGGAACAGTACAGTTCAACAGTTGGTGGACCAGTACCTCCTAGAATGCCTAGAATTACAGCTCTAGTATTTCACAGAATCATAGAATTGTCAGGGTTGGAAGGGACCTTAAAGATCATCCAGTTCCAACCCCCCTGCCATGGGCAGGGACACCTCCCACTAGAGCAGGTTGCTCACAGCCCCATCCAGCTTGGCCTTGAAAACTTCCAGGGATGGGGCCTCCACCACCTCTCTGGGCAACCTGTTCCAGTGTCTCACCACCCTCATGGGGAAGAAATTCTTCCTCACGTCTGATCTGAATCTATCCACCTCTAGTTTTGATCCATTCCACCTAGTCCTACCACTATCCAACATCCTACCAAGTCCCTCCCCAGCTTTCTTGTAGCCCCTTCAGATACCAGAAGGCCACAAGAAGGTCTCCCCAGAGCCTTCTCTTCTCCAGACTGAACAACCCCAACTCTCTCAGTCTGTCCCCATAGGAGAGGTGCTCCAGCCCTCTGAGCATCTTGGTGGCCCTTCTCTGGACACGTTCCAGCACATCCATAGCCTTCCTGTAACAGGGGCTCCAGAACTGGATGCAGCACTCCAGGGGAGGTCTCAGCAGAGTGGAGTAGAGGGGGAGAATCCCCTCCCTCGACCTGCTGGCCATGCTTCTCTTGATGCAGCCCAGGATACGATTGGCCCTCTGGGCTGCAAGAGCTCACTGATGGCTCATGATGAGCTTCTCATCCACTGGTACTCACAAGTCCTTTTCCTCAGGGCTGCTCTCACCCAGTCACTGCCCAGCCTATATTGGTGCTTGGGATTCAGATATGTCACAGACCACAACAGAGTCCTCCTCACCAACATGGTCAGGAAATGTAGTGGTGGGTACAGGATGGGTCCCTGCTTAGCTGCATTCAGGTCTGCAGAGCGGGTCTCAGCCCAGCAGAGATGTTTTCCTGACATGGGAGGGTGAGTTCCTGTGTGTACCTTTGCTTCCAGCCTGAAGACAGCGTAAGTGCCATGCTAGAGCCCATGATAAACTAGTGATGAAACACTTCAGAAGTAACATCCAGGGGATATTACAAATGGGAATAACTACATGAAGAGAGAAGCAGATCACTGTAACTGCTGAGTAGAGAGCACCCAGAGGCTAGGAGAGCAAAGTGCTCAGTAATGTGATGGTGAATGAGGAGTGCTTTGACTGATTTTGGGAGTCAGGCTTTTGTCCAGAAGTTCAAAAGTCAGATCAAATGCATAATATAACTGGTTGAATGACCTATGTGATTTTTTTTTTTTCTGCTCTGTGTAGGTATCTTCAAAGCATTACTCTCCATCTTATATAAAACATATCTAGCAGCACTGTGCCTATTCCAGGTACCAGCTGAAAGTCTACTGAGAACTTGTGAACCATATATGAAAGCACTTTAACATTTGAAGCCCTGAGCTGTCTATCTTCCCCTCCTTGATGCCCCAAGAGCCTGGGCTCTGCTTCAATACTGATCTCAATTCTTATTTTCCCGTTTAGGCAGAGAAAATAAAACCACACAAACATGTATTCTTTTCCCTTCTGCTCATGATTTTCACATGTCAATTTTCACGTGTTAATCCATGTTACCTTCCAGGGACCCACTCAAGAGAGCAAGCGCTTCAAGTAATACTGAAAATGGACAAATAATAACCACATTAGATACCCACTTGGGTAATTGTAACAGCAACCAATTCATTCATTCTAGAGAGTGATGCTTTAAAAGCAGGAAGGAAGACAGCAATTTAGGACAGACAAATGAAAAGACAAACTCTATGGAAGGATGTCCAAACTTGCTTTGAAAAATACAGATCATGGAAGAGAAACACAAGTAGGGTGGGCAGAAAGAAAGGGCTTTCAGGTGGCCTAAGAAGCAGCTGGATTCCCATCAGAAAAAAAAAAAAAAAAAAAAACCAGACATCATCTAAGACATCATTTGTCATTGGCAAGTGAAATAAGGTGGCTGCCTTTTTTTTTTTTCCTCTCTCTTTTTTTTTTCTTTTTATCCACAGCTGACAGCAGTTCCACTTCTGAACCTGAAATTCAGGCAAAGCTACTGCAAATGTTCATCCCCTGCCAGTAGCAGCCTCTCCTGCAACAGGACACCAATTAAACTGATTTAATGACCCTTGCATCATGCTAGAAATGTGTCCCCTAACATGTGTTTAATTGCTAGACTAGGTCTTTAAGTCATGCCATATTGCAGAGGTTATTTCTGGGAGCTGATTAGAAGGAGGGCTGGGATCAGAAAGGACATGGAAGTGGCTCCACGGGCATAACTGATGAGCAGACTGTGAGGAACAGGGAAGGAAAGCCTGGAACAGGCAGAAAGGAAGAGGAATTTTCACAGGCCTAAGGCTGCTTGCATTTGGCAGGACCCAACTTTCCAGTAAAGGCTTCATTTCGCTTCAAAATGTTTTGTTTAGGGATTACTGCACTTTCCCCACCAGGAAGGGAATAAAGCACCTTCCTTGTGGGGAAACACCTGCTGCTAAATGAAAAAAAAAATCTTACCTACAGGCTTGTATTTGGGCAATAAAAGAAAAATTTCAATCATCAGTCATTTCCACATCAATGCCAAGTTGCAGTCTGTGCAGTACAGGCCGCACTCCCACTGAGACAGGCCCAATTTCTTGTACCCACCCAATGTTTTAAAACATTCATTGTCTCTGGAGAAGAATAAGCATCATGCACGTCCTCCTCCTCACTTGGAGGGTGTTATGTCTGTATTGTCCTTGTCCCTGTCTTATTTTGCTTCAGCAATCCCAGTAATTAAATGCCAAGGAACATGCCAGTTCTGCCTTATTTGGCTTCAGTAAATAACAGCTAGCATTTGCCATCTATCCCATGCTGCCATTCACATACCCTTTTCTCAGCTGCTGGCCATGGTGCCTACAGCAGTAAGTAATATTTTGGCCTATAAATTGTTGCATTCTGCTTTAGAAGAATTCATCATACCCTGGGGAGAAACATAATAGGGATTTTGTTTTGCTAAATGTGCTTTCCTCCTCTCCTGTGCACACACACAAAGGCAGGCCGGTGAGTAATGGAACTTTGAACTCTTCTGAACTACTGGACTATACACATGAGTGATAGTAGTCAGGAAAATACAAGCCACATATAGCAATCAATCAATCAATCACGTTAAGTATTAATATTTGTGTCAGTGACATTTCAAATATTTCTTTTGGTGTTTTTTGGTTTTTTCCCCTGAGCAGCCTTAACTCTCATGTCACCTGGTAGTACTTGTGATGAACAGTAGCTGGAAAGAGGTGATAGAAAAAGAGAAATCCAATTCTGTACTCCTTCTAGGTAAAAACTGGAGAACAAGCCCTTATGTAATTTTCCTTTCCATACCCACAATGATAATTTTACAGAACAAATAGTCACAATCCACTTTGTAGCCTTACAAACGTATGATTTGTAAAGGAGCGGAGGGACTTTAAGCCGAGGGACTTTAAAAGATAAGCCACAAAAGCAGAGAGAGCAAATACCTCAAGGGCAAGCAAAACAGATTCCCCGGAGGGGACAATTTTTACACAGAGGTGGAGCTGTCCTGGAAATACCAAGAATATTTCAAATAGTAGCAATGAGTGATTGGCTAACTGAACTATTAGTACCAGCAGATTTGACAATATGTGCAGATACCTCCAGAGTGAGGTATTTATTGATTCCTGGTTTTAAACTGACATACTGTTTTCAGTGGTTTGGGTTTTTTCCTTCACACAAAAGGCCTTAGCAGTTTTCTGTTGCAGCAGCTGTACCTCCCCTTCCCAAGACTCTGAGATATTCCAGTTTTCATACTGGGAAGAGGGGGTGTGTCAGGTGTGTTGGATGTTTTGGACCAGATACTGGCTTTTCTCATTCCATGAGCCTGAGGAATTCCAAACACTGGTTCAATTCTCATAACTATAGCTCATGATTCTCCAGCAACATCTTCTCCAACTACAAAATCAAGATGAAATTAATACACAAAGGGTTTTGCCACTCTCCAACTTGTCCTGGAGTCACTCCGCGTCTTTATAACTGACTTCAGTATCCTGCTGGTTACTCAAGTGAGACCTACCCTTTGTCCAACATAATTCATGTTTTGAGCAAAGCTATTTCACCTACTCTTTCAAATGTGCCACATTTGTTCTGCCTGCCTTTGCTCCGTGTTCGTCTTTGCCCAAGGGGTGAAGACAGGAATGCAGAAGGTGGGAAGGGCTGGGACTCCACACAAACATGGACAGCAGCTCAACTCTGGGCAAAAGAGCAGATCTGGGCCTTTCAATTCCATCTCCCAACAGCTCATCTCTGTTTGAAGACAAAGCAACCACCTTAAAACAGAGATGACACTTTAAAGGAGTACTAAACCACACAGCTGTACCATCTCACCTTTGGTTTTGCCTTTCATTCTACAAGTTCCTTATTTTACTGAATTAGCCAATAAAGCATACAAAGGATAATTGAATAATAATTTCTCAGAAAAGCCTACACACCCATTTCAAAGCATCTTCCCATCTTTGACGTCTGTGCACCTACACGCAGAAAAAAAAGCCAGAAAGAAAACCAGCAAACTCCAGCTCTTTCTGTTAGTCCCAACACCAATGACAGCAGCAAGGTTTTCTCCCAGTCAGAACCAGTGACCCGGCACCGCTGTGACAGCGTGACCTGCATTCCATTGTGTTTCATGCCCCAGCAACAAAAAACTCAGCTCAGTTCCAACTGTGACAATCTTGATTATTTTTGATGCACGAGACCAGGCAAAATGTGAATGAATAAACAGAACCTAGGGAGATTTTGCACTACTGGGCTTCTGACTAAATAATAATGTATAATTTCAGAACACAAGTGGATCTGGAGGTTCATTAGAGAAAATAAGCATGGACCTCTGAGGCATCTATCTTTTCCGTTTCTGGACGGCAACTTTTCATACTGAGTCCACTTCCCAAGAGCTCAAAGGGGTTGCATCACATCTGGAGACCATGCTGCTGTTCAGCACAATGAAAAGTTATCCCAAAATTAGGTAACCAACCAGACACTCGGTAAACACTGTGAAATGAACTTCACCTCAAAAGTTTACAAAATGGACACGAGGTCAGAGGAAAAAAGTAGATGGCCAATGGAAACAACGGCAGAGATGAGAGCAGAATTTGTGTTTGCCTGACTTCTGGACTAATGCTATACCTAAACCGTACCTTCTCCAAACTCAAATATGAGAAAGGCAAGAGAAAAAGTACCCTTCACAATCAGACACTTGGGCAGACAAGGTCAGTGCTCTATAAATTCTCAGACTTCAGAAACAGAACTGCAGGCCCAGCGATTTATACCCAACTCCTGCTGCTGTTTCTAATTGCCAGAGTGGAGATTATGTGCCTTCTTCCCAGCAGCAGCATGTAAAAAATCTCTTCTCCATTTTATCTGCTAAAGCTCAGCTGGTCCGTGCCTGTTCCTGGGGTTCATCAGTATGTGCTACAGCAGTTGCTAGATAACCTTGCAAAAGAAAAGAAAAAAAAAAGGGAAAAAAAAACAAAACAAAAAAACCCCAAAAAAAACCCCAAAAACCAAAACAAAATGTGGCTAAGCCCTGATCTCATTTGTTTTGAAAAGATAGAATTTTGTACACCTCTTTCAAGCTGTCTTCTCAGTGGGGTGCTCAGTACATCTTCCTGGAAGCTGGGGATGGCTTGTTTTCATAGGCATTTCCTCCACAGTTATGTTGCTTACAGGCATTGGATACCCAACCTTTTCTTTCTGCTGTTTGCCTGCTTGTATCTCTGGTAAAGGTTGTGCCACAGGCACGACCAGTAATCTTTATCTCAATGTCCAAGTAAGGAAAACATATCCAATGGATGCTTCTTTGACACGTTAAATTAAGCTACATGGTATCTGAACAGTGAGTATGCTACAAACATTTATCAGCTAACACTGTCACTTCCCACAGTCCTCTGGCTCCTTAAAGCTATTTTCTGGTCAATCATCTGAAATCTCACCTTCAAATAAGAAACTAATAAACCTCTGTCCTGGTTTGAGTGAAAACAGAACTAATTCTGTTCAGTAATTTTACTTTTCAGCTCAGTTCTCTTAATTAACTGCACTTTCTGAAGTTAGCAGCCTGTTTTCACAGACAGTGTCTGCTTCTAGCAGTGATAACACCTCATGTTTAGAGTTACTACCAAGGATTGGTATGCAGACCAAGGCCACTGCTGGGTCCTGTGTACCACATTGGGGGGTGCAGGAAGTGAAAGTCTGCACCTGCAGGGAGGAGCGGACAGGACGGGTGACTCTAAACTGACCAGGAGGTATTCCATCCCATATACGCCAGATTTGGTCTAGAGCTGAGGGACCCGAAGGGTCTCTAGGCTCTTCTCTCCCCTCTTGGACTGCTTTGCCAGCTTTTGCTTGGCTTGGCTCGGGTCCTCTTTCGGTTCCTTCCTCGGAGCACCCAAGGAGGACTCTGTCCATTCTGCCTTTGATCTGATCTGCGTGTTCCTGAACCCGGTACCAGAATCCAGCTCCTGAACACAGCTCCCGTCTGCTGCAGGGCCCAGCCTGGGACTGCCCCGCTGCCTACCCAACATCAGTGGTGACGGTGATGCAATTACCATCAGGGGGGTTGGGTTCAATACTGGTTTTGTATATATTTGTATATATTCCATTTTTATAATTATTAATTTCATTTTCATTAAAGCTGTTCTAGTTTCCTTTTCTAATCGCTAAGTCTCTCTCTCTTATTCCCTTTCTCTTCCCCTCTGGGGAGGGAGGGGTGTTAACAGAGAGCGTCTGTTATAGGTCTAAGGGGCTGCCCTGACCCTAAACTGTGACAACCTCACAGGAGAACAATTCACTTCATAAATTCTTGACATTTCTGAAAGTGAGGGTCAGGGCTGAGGAACCTGCTGGAGATAACACAGCATTAGAGATGTCTGCCTTCTGTGCATCTTCAGGCGGAACAGATCTGCTCAGTTCAAGGGAATAGGGGAGGTAAATGATTTCTAGCAATCAGGTTTGTATCATGAGATGTTTCTGCACAAAAAGATTGTGCTCTGCTCACTTGCATTTTTACCAAAGTCAAAGGTCCTACAGAATAAAGGTAACCTGCCTCTTCCTCCTAATTCACATCAGAAGAAGCCCAGTTCCATTTTGGAGGTCACTTGGGGCACACACTGAGGCCAACCACTGTTTAACACTCTCTTGAATTAGAAGGTCATTACCATTGTATTAATCCTATGTTAAAAAGGCTGTGTGGCATTCAGAACCCACTGGTTCTGTTTTTCTGAATCTCTCTTCTAATGCTAATGCTTATTGGAGGAGAGATAATGACAAAAAATGAAACTGAGAAAAAACTGAAGTCATAGACAATGTCGTGAACAGGACTGAGTTCCTCCTTGGCCCAGAAAAATCATCTTAGCTTTGGAAAACTGTATAAATATTGGAATACAAACTGGACCCGGACCGTCAAAACCATGTAGGTTTGTTTTTCTTGTCACAGAGACTTTTATTTTAAAACCAAAGGCCCAAAATTATAAAGGAATACATAAAATAAAAGTGGATTTCACTTCCAATCAGTTTCCTAGATAACAGAACATCATGAAAACGGCAATAAGAGAAAAATTCTTTTTTTGTGGAAATGACTAAATCATAGAATCATTTAGGTTGGAAAAGACCTTTAAGAATATCAAGTCCAACCATTAACCCTACTCTGCCAAGTCTACCACTCAGCCATGTCCCCAGGCACCACATCTAGACAGTTTTTAAACACCTCCAGGGATGGAGACTCAACCACCTCCCTGAGCAGCACCACAGTATCTCAAATGATACTCAGAGCAAGGCAATCCAAATATTTTTGATGAAGTCAAACCATTAGCAATACTTTTCCTAACCAGCTCTCCATCAGCGGAAAGGCTCCTGAAACACTTTGAAATCAGACATCAAAGCCCAAAAGAAAGAGGGCGTTTCAAAGTGATAATGGAAAACATACAGGAAATGCTACAAAACCAAATTATTCCATCTGTTGCTGGCACGTGTTTCACAGCCCTGTGGGTCAGACAGCACAGCAGACCACGTCTTGCCTAGGTTTCGGGGAGTGGGGGACAGCTGTAGGGTTTTACCTGTCAAAAGAAGGCTTCTCTCCACAGTCAAACGCATCCTGTAGCTCCTTGACAAGATTAGCCTGCCCTGGCAGTCGAAAAAGGCCTTCCTCCTTCAGCCCCCGCTGTCGAATAAAATCCACGCACTGTTCCACCAACATAGGAGCCAGGCGGTTCCCGTATCGCTTCTCATATCGGACAGTATCTTCCAGCTTCTGGCCAAAAATACCTGTGGGAAAAAGAAAGATGTGACTTGGTTGAGATGCATAAAAACATCTGATGAGTCCATGTCTTCAATGCACAGGTCATTTAAATGCATGGATAGTTTCTCAAAAATAAAATGATGGATTTCACCTTGATAGTCTCCTGGAAATCCAATGGTGACATATCACAGACTCACAGAATGGTGGGGGTTGGAAGGGACCTCTGGAAATAATGGAGTCCAACCCCCCTGCCAGAGCAGGATCACCCAGGGCAGCTCACACAGGAACAGATCCAGGGGGGGTTGGAAAGTCTCCAGAGGAGGAGACTCCACAACCCCTCTGCGGAGTCTGTTCCTGCTTGCTTTTTCTGAAGAAAGTCCTAAGTTGAGCTAGTCAGCTTTTGCCTCAAAAAGTCCATTCACTCAAAAATTACAATTAGGTGAAAGAGTAACCCACAAGCTAAGGCAGAGTTCAGACTGAAACATCCTTCAGGGTAACCTTCAGCGTGTACGTTGTTCCTCCAGCAAAAGAAAGGTAACTCGCATCTGTTGTGGGTGGAAGTTACCTTGCATATGCTCCAGGATGACACAGCAAGTGGGTAGCAAGCTGTCCATCACCCACACTGAAGGCCTGAGGATTGCATTTAAGTGCAATCAGTTATACTGTAGCACGGGGAATAGCTGAAGAGATTGAGTACGTCCAACTAAGACATCCAGGAAGTATTCTGAGATGCAGAGTGGTATATTTTGGGATTTCCATGGTACCCACACTCACAGGTGCCAAAAAACCCACAGTACATAAGGGGACAACATCACACAGTCACCCTTTATTAGCTCACTTTCTTTCCATGTTGTACAAAACCCAACAATTGGCAATTAAAGAAGGAACTTTTGAACTCTCAGACTGAGTCAAGCTTAGAAGAACACTGACTGATGTGGAATATTTGGTGGCCACAAAGTTCAGCCTCCTTCGTGCCAGCAGAGGTGTTAAAGCATGTCTTCTGAGTTCTTACATGCCTTCCTCACCTCCTGCAAAATGACTATGGGGTTAGCAGGAGTATTAAATGAATTTGGGATCCTTGGATATGTCTAAGTTAAAGGTTGCTGCTGGTCAACACGGAGGAAATCCTCTCACCCCTCTGTTTTCTAGATGCTTCTTCGGCAAGAGGTCCAGTGAAAGTCAGTTAGGGAATCTGTGTGATTAGGGGAGTTGGAGGGTTTCCAAGTCCTTCTTAATATGCAAGAAAGCTGTTGCTCAGGGCCCCCACAATTGTCCCTTCTCCTGGCTGAGCAAGCTCCACTTGCTCTGTCTCTTCTCAAAGAGCTCTGCAGCATCTTGGTGGCCTTTTGCTCAACTCCTTCCAGTTTTATCTTCCCCTTCTACACACCATTTGGTTTTATGAAAGGACACATTTGGAATATGGTCTAAAAAATGCTGAGCAGGAGGGGTTGATCACTTCCCTCCCTCTGCTGACTCTGCTTCTGCTGATACTGCCCAGACTGCTGTCAAACCTGCCTTGCTGCCAGGTCCACTGCTGGCTCCATCCCCCAGAGCACCCATGTCCTTGTCACAGAGCTGTTTCTCTGGGGTTACACCTTCTTAAGTGTAGGACTTGACTGTCCTACTGCAGTTTGTCCTATGAACAGATAATCTGAGCTTCCTTTCAAGAACCCACGAGATCTCTTGGTTTTAAACACAAGAGCTTTTGCCTGGTTTTAAACAAAATTAACCAACAATTAGGCATGCCAATTAGATGATGCACAATTCTGACTCATGCCCACAGACAGTACAATTAATATGAATAAGCTCTGCCATGTTGGCAATACTTTCTTCTCCCCATACTAACATTCTTTAATCAGTAACGTGCACACTGCAGCCTACACTTGCAGAGAAAAGATGTTAATTTCTCAAACCTACCAGACTGCTTTGAAACTCCTAGTCATAATGACATTGCAGTCAAAACACATCACTTTCTATTAACACATTTTTTTGGATGTTGCTTCCCCCCCCCTTCATTTTAGAACTGGCTTTTGAAGCTTCTCTAATAGATAACCAATAAAATCAGAATAAGAGGTTTTTGCACAGCAGGCGGAAAAAAACATTTCTATATTATTCTAAATTGCTGGGGCACCACAACACAAAATAGCTTGAAAACAACCATAAAGCACTGAGATGTCTGTATCTAGTAGCAAACAGTATTTTTTTTTAGGACAAATAGAAAGTAACATGTGATTCACACACAAAAGGTGACATATTAAATGGAGAGGACACAATTGGTTCTGTATTGTAGCAGCAAATCACAGGTACTGAATGAATAAAACTTAGTAAAAAAACCCTGTATCTGAGGAAAAAGAAAACCTGGTATGATGGAGAGCTAACCAGTGTTAAGGAAAAAAAGATGAAAATAATCCAAATTGGAGCCTAAAATTCCCCTGTTGTGGTCCTTTAATGTAAACACTGCGTTGTTTTCCCTACTGACTGCAATAACATACATTGTAATTTAAGGGACTTTCAATGAAACACTTAAAGTGTACACAGCTAGCAATGCCTGGAGGAGAGACAGAGTAACTATGGCAGTCGTCTCAGATCTGACAGGTCGGATTCAGGTTCTACACCATCCTCAGAACATAGTTGCATCAAGTCTGGCCACCCAGATGCTTCTCGGCTGGAGATGCCCCACCATCCTCACCCGTCAGACAAAGCCTCAGGGACTTGGCTTCTCAGCTATATGAATGGTGATAGTACCATCTCTACCTCACAGGCACGAAGCTCTCCAAGTGCTTGAGGATCTTTGGGAAGCTCGTAGCTAAGTGTGGTAATTAACCGTGTAATAACCCTAAGTTAAGACCTAAGTCTCGTAGAGAATCACCATGTCACACCTTGAAGTGCTTCTGAAGTCACCATTTACTACACTCTGCATCCTCCAATTTGTTTTGCTCTGGACTTCATCTCAGGCAGGCTTGGTTTGGTTTCAAAGTCTAGGCCGAACTTCTCCAAGGGAAGGATTTCCTTCACCTCACATACAGAACATGGCACCAGGCAACACTTGGCTGTGAAAGGAATCAGTTGTGATAAGCCTGCATAAATATTGACTTCAAGTGATTAGACTTACTGATACCTTAAGGAGAAAGTACTCTGTTGCCAGGGACAGAAGTGGTGGAAACATGACAACTCTGCTTCAACATCACGTTGTCATACCTTTTACCTTGGTCATCATCTTTGCAGTTTCCCTTGGGTTTTTCACTGTTTTGGAATAAAAGCCACCATCATTGCCCTGAATGGTAAACCTTCTTCCACTGTCCCTTTCTAATGCTCTTATCCCCTCTCGTGTTGCAACAAACTACCACAGAGATACTGAAGAGGAATAGTTTATGGAGACTAAAGATGTTGACGATTACCAATTGAATGTTGTGGAGAACTGTGGTTGCAAAAATACCTTAGTGGTTGGCAGAAACAGACAATGCTGAATGCTATCAGCTCTACCTGGTAACTGCTAGAATCTCCTTTTCAGGGAAGCAAGGAAAAGAGAGGCAAAGTTCTGGAGATGACAACATAACCAAAACCACAGAGATACTTTCACATACTGTTTTTTTTTAAAAGTAGACTTAGAATCATAAATTGGGTTGGGTTGGAAAGGGTCATCTGGTCCAACCCCCCTGGCAGGGAGCAGGGACATCTGCAACTAGAGCAGGGTGTTCAGAGCCCTGGCCAACCTCACCTGGAATGGTGCCAGGGATGGGGCAGCCACCACCTCTCTGGGCAGCCTGGGACAAGGTCTCACCACCCTCACTGTAAACCATTTTTTCTTTCTCTCTTGTCTAAATCTCCCTCTTGTGGTTAAAAACCCATCACCCCTTGTCCTGTCCTAACAGGCACTGCTCAAAAGTCTGTCTCCCTTGACTGGGAGGTTTACTGGGAAATCATTTAATAGTGTATTTAGAGGAAAAGGGAGAGGGTAAGGTGGGACTTCAAAGGGACATGGGAGAAAAGCACAGTTCTTGAGGTTCAGGACAGAAGACAGGAGCTTCCTGAACTGAACTTCTGCTACAGTAATTAAACAAGAACACTTCTGGGGAGAAAGAAATAAAAGAAAGCCCTCAGAACTTAACGTTGTTATCCAAACCCAACTTCTCTTCCTAAATCTCAATGCTCCCAAAATCCAGAACCACGCAGATGCTCAAGTGCTGACCTGTGAGCTTGGTTATCCTTGGGAGAGGGTGCCAGGGTAGAAAGGAAGAAACCCAGCAAGAAACCTTGAGATGAAGAATGGCAGCAGTCTGGTTTCCTCTCAGCTGGCAGAAGGCAGAGGAATCTACAGGATTCCAGTTCTGACCAGTCATTAGATTTAATCAGCAGAACTGCTTTTGCAGAGAGGCCCTCATAGGTCTTTAAAGCTCTATCCCATTAAGCAGAGCTCATGCATAACATCAAAGAGGAAAATCACATGCTGGCAAAGGGCACACGGAGCAATTATTCATTAACTAAAGCATTCCCATGGCAGAAGTTTTGTCAACATTTTGAGGAACTAGATTGCCAAGCCTAACAAGACACCCACCAAAACTTCTGAAAGGCATCACGGTGCTATGGCCTAATTCTGCACATGCCCACTGGAGGGTTGTGAAAGTGCCCTGGTATTTTCAACGACACCTATTCCCAGGAAAAAAAAAAAAAAAAAGTAAGTTTTTTATAATGTAAGAATGCTCTTGCTCTTAGTCAATGATTTCCTCCTGAACGCAGGCAGAGGACACATCTGAAACGTACCAACTCCAAGCTTCTGATGCAGTACGAAAAGAGAAGAAGGAGAAAGATGTAGGCAGCAGTTGTGTCTCCTCGTTCCATAGGGAATAGCTTGAGAAAGCCCCCCCTGCTGCTCTAGCTCTGACACAGCACTTTCCACTCAAGAAAGCCAGGAGGCTTCGGCCTTTCCGAAGCCACCCCTCCACGATTCAGGTGGTGGCTGCATTTTCAGACAGCGTACAGCTGAAAGGGCTGGTGCTCTCCACAGACGGTGTGTCCTCTCAATGTGGATCTCTGTCCTTCCAAAACAAGATCGGAGTTTATGGACTCTACTGATCACAAAAGGGTCACCTAAGGGCAGAGGAATTGACCTCAGCGTAGGATCTGGATGAAAATCTTAAGCAGCTCTCAATCCTCCATCAGTAATTGATTGACAGTGAAAATACCAGGCGAATGGCTGTCAACAGCAGGGCTGGGAACAACAGTCCTGGACCAACACCAAGAAGTGACTGTCATGGCCACAAAGCACTTAACCTGGAGACTATTTCATACCAGCTTTCTTCTCTGGTGTTCCCCAGCACCAAGTGTTATTTGGAGTGGATCAAAGGCAGAAAGTATTTTCTTTTTCTCTACAGAATTCTGTAATGCAGAAGAGAGGAAAAATCCCAGAGGTGGCAGAATTTTGCTCCTGACTGACTCATTTTCTTTCCCTCAAGCCTTCTCCTACCCCAAAGCCAATATGATGCCAGTAGAAGATAAGACACACTCCTGCCCTGGAGTTGAGCCGCACACCCCCAGTTACTGCTTAGGAAAAACAACTCTAAAATAAGAGCAGAACCAGCTACAGGCTGGAAAGGAAGCGAGGCAATTCTTAAAGTATTACTGGGAACTTATCACAGTCGATCACATCAGGGCCCAGACCATTTCTCTGGCCATGGCCAATGCCAACTGCTCCTCCAAAATGCTGCTCACCCAAACTCACCATGCTACTGAAGGTTCTCACTTCTCCACGCCAGCAAGGCTACCCTTGCTCACTGCCTTCTCCACATACCCTACACGTGCTCTCGGGAGGTTGCCGTGGTGGCACTTAAAGCAGAGAGCATCTTCTCTAAACTGGATTTTAAAGACTCTTGGCTCTGTTTCTGTTCAGCTGCCCTCTGAGCACCAACCTTCTCCTACGACATGACCTCCATACAGGTCTGACGCGGAATTTTGTGGGGTGTATTATGATGCAGCTCCAATCTGGATTTCCAGGAAGGGTTGAACACCTTGTATCATCGGTGCAGATGATGCCTGAGCATACAATGGCATGATAACCCCTGTAGCTCTTCAGTGACTAGCCAATGGTTTTCCCTGCTGATTTTCTTTCCTCCACCATGCTGCACAGCTTACAAATTAACTTCTCAGCTTGCAGAAGGCTAGTTTTGCATTTTTTTTAATATACTTTACCCCAGTAAAGGCTTGACTGAAAGTTCAGTTAATGTTCATCTCTCTGCTGACTTCAGCAGGACATAAAGACGCGCACCAGGCATTCTGCAGCCCTGATCTAGGGGCCTCATGACACCGCTCTTGACAGAAAACACACATGAGAAAGCCACTGAGACAAATGACATGGAGAGGAGAGCAAATTAGCAGCGTGTCTGCCATCGTTCTGTCCTCTGCTCCATGTACTGCAGCTTCACTTGGGGTTTTAGACATGAAGAGTGTGTGGCAGAACACACCAGGGAAAGAATCAACAGCTGAAGCTCTTCCCCAAGCAGCTAAGGCTGCACCTCAGGCAGAAAGGCAGCTGTCTGCAAAATTATCAGGTCATCTTTTATTCAACTTCCAAATATTAAGAGAGACAGGGATCTACTGACTAGAGTCCAATGGAGGCTACAAGACCCATCCTTGGAAGTGTTTAAGCCCAGGCTGGATGGGGCTCTGAGCAACCTGCTCTAGTGGGAGGTGTCCCTGCCCATGGCAGGGGCGTCGGAACTGGATGATCTTTAAGGTCCCTTCCAATCCTGACAATTCTATGATTCTGTGATGAAGGGACTTGAGCATCTCCCCTATGAAGAGAGACTGAAGGAACTGAGGCTGTTTAGTCTGGAGAAGACTGAGAGGGGAACTTGTGAATGTCTATGAATATCTGAGGGGTGGGTGTCAAATGGAAGGGGCCAGGCTCTATTCTGTAGTGCCCAGCAATAGGACAAGGAACAATGGGGATAAACTGGAGCGTAGAAGGTTCCACCTCAACATGAGGAGAAGCTTCTTTGGTGTGAGGGTGACAGCCTGAAAAAGGCTGCCCAAAGAGGTTGTGGAGTCTCCTTCTCTGGAGACTTTCCAACCCCCCCTGGACCTGTTCCTGTGTGGGCTGCTCTGGGTGACCCTGCCCTGGACTCAATGATCTCCAGAGGTCCCTTCCAACCCCTACTATTCTGTGATTCTATACTTCCTCAAATAGTGCAGTGTATAAACGGGGCACACACAGCTGTAATTCACATCGACAACGGCACACTTCATCCAGACACATCCACGTTGTCCTGGTCAGTCTCCAGAAGGACCGAACCCCAGCAGCCAAGGAAAAGGCTGACCTCAGGGAAGGGAGGTACAGGGGACAAATAGCTTGCAGTGCTCTCTGCTGTAGCTCTACAGTGAGCCCCTCAGTGGCTGTGACCCCTTGTCTCAAGGCACTGACCCTGCCTGCCCACGCAACCCTCCAAGGCACCAATACCGCGACGTTGCTCCTGAGTCCTGCGAGCAAAGAGCTCTGTGGTCTTGCCAAAGGACAAGTGGCAGCATGGGGGAGCAGTTTAGGGAGGAGCAGGAGATGAAGATGATTGTATTAGCCCCATGCAAGAGCAATTCTCACCCTTCAGAATGACACAATAATTTAGGCTTTCCACTTGGCTTCCTCTAGCCAGCATAGTTTTTAGGGCAGCGTTAATATTCTCCTCTTCCCACACGCAAAGTTTTTGTCCTTGTCGTACAGGTAGCTTCTCCCCATACATCTCGAGCACTGTGACACCTCAGCATCACTCGCCACATCTCTTTCTCAGACCTGTGCTTCGCTTCCAGCTGACAAGGTAGAAAGCAGCCAGCCTCCTCCTTGCCCTCCTCCCCCCAGTACCCCCATGCTCTGCTCCAGCATGCAATGCAGAAGAAAACTGAGTTTAATCATCTCCATGCAGCAGGTGGAAAGGCGAGTGCAGGCTGCAGGGCAGCGGGATGAAGGGCAATGCAGCACTTGAACAGGACAGTGCATTTTAGGGCTGCAGTTCCTCCAAAATCTCTGAATGCAAGGATTTAGTCTTCTGCACAGATGCACATTTAGCTCTTTCATCACATTTATCGCTTTGCTCCCTCCCTTCTCCCCCTCCCCTCCTCCCCCACAGACAATGCAAACCCAAAAATCTTTTCCCTGATGCTCGGCTAGCGAAGCAGGCAACTCAGAGCATCACAGCTCCGAGTCCTCCACTGCCCTCACTGATTTTTCCTCTGCAATAACCTTGTCTCAGCCTACCTCATTCAGGCAGCCCTTTGACGGGCAACCAGGCAGAGGAGACAGTTGCTACAAACAGATTCACAAAGACCTAAATAAATCATCTGGGGGACATTGGCATCTGCATTATTTAGTGCCTTTGGTTTTGGGACTCTCATGAGCCCCTGCACACACAACCCCCTGGACCTCTCCAAAACTGTGGCTTCTCTATCAAAGCAGAACACGGGGACACAATGGACCTACCTTTACGGAAACTAAAACATCGCTTAATTCTCCTGTAAGTAGTTTTAGGAATGAAAGGAGCTGCTGCTAAGGCACCTGGGCTGCGGACTCCAGCGTTTTTATCTTCAGGCATCATACAGGCCAGAGCTCCCACGTCTCTCCACAGCTTTCCTTTACCAGCTGCATCCAGAGGAAAAACTAACACTGCTCATTGGTACAAAGTTTTTATAATAGCATGTCTTCCTCTGGAGCTAGATTGGTGGTCTTCTAGATCTTGAGGAGGGCTTGAAGTGATTTTGATGGTCTCTTCTCTGCTTTGGGGAACAATTTTCTTCCGTCTTTCTATTTCCTTTCGTTTCTTTTATTTCCTGCAGCAAGAAAACTGTCTTATTATGCAATGTCACAACAAAAGAGTTTCAGCGAAAAGATGTATCTTCCATGCAAAGAGAAGTGCCTGCACAGATGGAGCAGGAGAAAGACCTCTTCCTCCCAGCTGGAGCAGAGGGCTGAGTGGCAGAGACTCCAATTCCACAGGAAAAGGTCAGCACTTCACACTGCACAATGGGAAAGAGAAGAACAATACCAAAAAGGACACTGAAGAATCCTCTGGGATAAATTACTCCTTGCTGTCTCCCTTTATTTCTGCAATTGAGAAGAAAAAACAACAGCCCCTTTGACCCAAAGGCTCTCTGTCCAGAACAGATTCCTTTCAAAAAGCCTTTTATAGACCCAGCTCCCTGCCTGACATTCTCATGGGCTTCTTGCTTCGTTTTATTGCCTTTGAACTACCCAGAAGCTCTCACGGCAGAGGCACGGCAGATGCAGCAGCAGCACAGCTTCGGGGATGCTCTGCTCACTGGGGGATGCTCTGCTCGCTGGCTGGGGGATGTTCTGCTTGCTGGGGGATGCTCCACTCACTGGCTGGGGGATGTTCTGCTCTCAGGGGATGCTCCGCTCGCTGGGAGATGCTCCGCCCTCGGGGGATATTCTGCAAGCTGGGAGACACTCCGCTCTCAGGGGACGCTTTGCTCGCTGGGGGATGCTCCACTCTCAGAGGATGCTCGGTTCCCTGGGGGATGCTCCACTTTCAGGGGATGCTCTGCTTGCTGGGGGATGCTCCACTCTCAGAGGATGCTCGGTTCCCTAGGGGATGCTCCGCTTTCAGGGGATGCTCCACTCGCTGGGAGATGCTCGGTTCACTGGGGGATGCTCCGCTCTTGAGAGATGCTCCGTTCTCGGGGGATGCTCCGCTCACTGGGGGATGCTCCGCTCGTTCCCGGTGCCCCGCCTGGCAATGGCAGCCCCGGCCGCCGCTGCCTGCGCCAGCCCCTCGGTGCATCAGGTGCTGGGAAACGCCGCAGAGGCAGCAGCCGCCACAGCGCAGGTCAGGCTGCTCCTCCAGGTGACTTGGAGTTGACTTCAGGGTGGCTGGCGTGTGCAGCAGCTTGGGAAGCAAGCAGGCAGCGCCCAGCTCTCGCAGGAGGTGCCAGACCTTCGGCTGCCTCCCTCTGCTAAAACGCTCTCCGCTCCTTCTCCTTGCCTCTTCCCTCCCCCTTAGTCGTGGCCTCTGCAATTAAACCTCAGGCCTTTCCCTCCTGTAAAAAAATTGCCTTTTTAATCTAATCAGGAAAGGAATTTCATGTGCAAACAGGCATTACATGCCCTGGCTCATTTGCATTTTTTTTTTCTCCTTTCAGCTTGTTTTCCACAGTCACCTTATTTTTTTGGTCCAAAAAACAAGCTGCTTCTGATCACCTTTAGCAGATTCCCGCTGGCACCCCTCCCACCTTCCCTTTCCAGCCCAAGTTAACAAATAACTATTTAATGATATGGTTAACCATTTACAGAGCTCCTTGCCCTGGTACCAGGAGTCCTTTCCCCACTGCCAGACCAACTTTAAACATTAGTGGCTCGCCAAGGCTCCCGATGCGTCCGTTACGCGTGCGCACAGCTTGCTTATGATGCTTAGAAGAAGGAAAATCTACAAGTGGCACTTGACCTGTGTAACACCAGACTATTGTGGTTTGCCATCTAGGACCGAAATTGAGGAAGCTGATAAAAAAAGCACGAGGTTTTGATGAATGAGCTGTCCCTGAGATCATTTTGTGTTGGAAGAAATGATTTGTTTCTGGTTCATCAGCATTATATGACTGCAGCTTTTCTCCATCTTGTTTATAGCTTATGTAACAGATAAGGAGATTTTTAACTTCAGTGGCTACAGCTCATAAAAGCAGGCTTTGGACAACTTAAGCCACGAGAGCCCTTCTTTAGAAGGGTCAGGCTGTTGCAGCTGCTGTAGCAACATCCAGGTAGCAAGGGATAACAAAAACATGAGTGTGTCCGGCCACACGTAATTACAGAACAGTTAATAAGGCTTATTGAGACTTGTTAAGATAGCTCAGGCTATCAACTTAAGTAACAAGTAGTTAATAAAATGGGGGACCTTCTAGAAGCACAGCTCTTCATAGTGACACATCCCATGATACTGCTTTTGCCTTGTTACCAAGATCAAACCTTCTCTACAAACACTAAATCCAAAATTGTGGTCCATCTATTTTTTCTCACGTTCTCCAAAGAGTTAACTGTGTGCTTCCAAACACAAATGACCACGAGTTGGTGTATTTGCCCAACAGAAAAAACAAAAAGAACATGCTTAGAAGTGTTTCAACTAGAAATGAATTTAAATGGTAATTCGAGGATGGCACAAGTCTCCTGCTTGATGTAAACCAGCATGTGAAGTCTTCAGCGAGGTGTTTCCCTCAGTAGCTGGCAGTAAGCAATCCTACAGTGATGGTGTCACTAGAATTTTCATGGTGGCTGGCAATATTCCCATCTCTAACCCAAAAATAGCTCTTGCCCTATAAAACAAAGGAGGAGCTGGTGAAGAAAGCACAGGGTCAGGACTCGGGAGATTTGGTTTCTATTTAGAGCTCTGTGCATGGAGTTAGGCTAGAAATGGAGATTCACCTCATCTCAGCCTGTAAAATGTAGACACTTCTCCCCTTGCAGCAGAATTGCAAAGTGCCTTTCGTCATTACTTGCCACAGAAAGACAACTGTGGTGCTGGAAGTTGAGTGCAAAAAAATGAGAGCTACTCTTTGAAAAAGCCAGTTTTGCTACGCTCACAAATTTATTCTTGCTACAGTAGCTTATGCTGCTCCTGGACTGGAGTAAGAGAACACTGAGGAGCTCAGCATGAGACCTGCTGTAAAGAGCAAGGTGAGTATGAGTAATCTTGCTGCTATATAAACAAGCAGATTTCTTACCTAGACTACCTGCAGAAGACTGTGCTCCTCCCACCCCCTCCTCTCCCAGACCAATTCAATATGGCCTGTGGAGATCATGCCTTTTAAGACAAACTTTTCACTCTATGGGTTTGGGGGTTTGTTTTGGTTTGGTTGGGTTTTTTTAAGCATCCTCCTGCAAGACCTACATGGCCAGATCCAGGACTCTGCCACCTTGTTAACGTGTAGTGCGATGCTTGGTTAGCACCATCTTTCCAGGACACACCTCCCCAGGAAGAGACAAGGAGAAGACAAGTCATTTTTGAAGAGGTGCCAGGCAGGCCCCAGCTGACCAAATCCCTCAGTGTGACCCACCAGCAAAGATATGAAACAGCACGGGCAATTCTGCCTGACTTACTTTTCCAGCAGCCTACAGGCAAGACCAGAAAGAGTTTGATGCAATACAGGTGCTCTTTCCGCAGGGGAAAAATGTTTCTGACCCTGAACTTGGAAGATTTGAGAGCTCCAAGAAACAGACTGCTTAACATGATGACATTTTATGCAAGTGTAACAATCACACTTGTAATACTACAGACGTCATCATCACAAAAACAGTGATGAAATGATGGTGATCATTTGCAGCCCGTTCAACAGGAGAGCTTTTTACAAGGACAACTAGACACCTGACAGTAAATTTTGATCCAGTGCTGCTGAAATTACTCGGCATGCCAATCAAAACAGAAAGAATCTCTTCCTGCTAGTGCTAATACCCTGAGGCTTCTATTGGGTGTATATAGAACTGTAATAAAACTATAAAACTATAATACTATTACTGGCCTTAGCTGTCACTTGCAGGAGAATAACTGACAGCTTCTTGTAACTGGCATTTATGAAACACATGGACAGTCTTCTAGCTGGTGGCCAAAGGAATTGCCCTGCTTGTCCCCGTGGGAAAAAGCTGGCCTAAAGCTGAAACAAGGTAGGTTTAGACTGGACACTAAGAAAAAATTCTTCATGGAAAGAGTGGTGAGATATTGGAATGGGCTGCCCAGGGAGGTGGTTGAGTCACCATCCCTGGATGTGTTTAAACATCGCTTGGATGTGGTGTTGGGGGACATAATCTAGGGGTGAACTTGTAGAGTAGGGCTAATGGTTGGACATGATGATCCCAAGGGGCTTTTCCAACCTGAGTGATTCTGTGAAAGCTGACTTCAGAAGAGATCAACCTTCTGTAAAAGCTTCCCCTCGCCTTGGCAATGCACTCTCATGCCCTATCCTCATCAAGGAAAGTGGTTCCAGACAGTTTAAAGCCTTATAAACAAGCCGTCTGCACAGGAACATGTCAACACCTGCACTGCAAGTGCAAACAAAGGCTTTGCTTGACTTTCTTTGAAAGACCTAGACCATTCTCCTCCTCTTCACTTTGAAACTCTGGCTGCGGATGAGACACAACAGAAGAACCCTTATATGTCTTTGTGTATCTGGGAGCCTTGCATGTTCCCTCACTGACTCACCTCCTCCAAATGGTGCCCATATAACCCTGCGAATGGATTTCACCCAATCCTCCATGTCATTCTGCGTGCTCGCCATAAGAAGGTATGTTTCATGATTAGCTGTCATCCGCTCTCGGTCTCCTCCTACAAGAGAAGATAATTGCACTTAGAAACCCTTTTGCTTTCCTGCCCACCCAGGTTCCTGCCAGACCGAGTGCTGAAAGCAGGAACAGCAGCTCCAGATCAAGCAGCCAAAGAGCATTTATCATCAGATGCAGCACGAAAAGGAGGTCTTGAAAGTACATTGCCCATCAGACAGCCAGAAGCTGTCATGCTCCCAAGACGGAATGAGAGTAGAAACGTCACTGGTAAACAAAACCAGTCCCACAGTGTTCCAAGAACCAGGGGAGGCTGAACTCACCTGCAACTTGATAGAGGCACTGGGAAATTATTGTACCACAGTGGAGAGAAGAAAGGCAGAGAGAGAGAAACAAGGCAGAGAGAGAGAAGCGTGCTTTGAACAAGTGGGGATGACTCCAGTTTTATTTTCAGGAGGACAATGTGTCACATTCATGGCAAGGCAGCTGACAGACCCAAGAGTTGCTGTGAATCTCAAAGGAAAAGGCAGCCCACACCAGCAGCTGACATGGTACAGCCCACTGCCTCAGGTGAGATTAAAAAGAAATTGCCATATTTTCCTTTATTACAAGGATGGGCCGACACTAAGGTCAAAACCAGAACTTGGCTTGCTCCAGCTCCAGGTTTTCATAGTTTAGGTGCTGCTTCACATTTCCATCCTAATGGGTACTGTGCTGAAACCATGTACTGGATTCAAACCACCTTTGCAGCACTGCAGAAAGACCAAACCCTTCCACAAAGGCACGCCAAACCCTTCCACAAAGGCAGTGTCAGACATTTTGAAGCCCTTTCCCTGAGCCAAGGCCATGCACATACAATTCACAGAATCACTCAGGTTGGAAAAGCCCCTTGGGATCATTGTGTCCAACCATTAGCCCTACTCTACAAGTTCACCCTTAGATCATGTCCCCCAACACCACATCCAAGCGAATTCACATACATGTTCCTATGAGTTCTGTGTTCATCTCTTTCCAGCTTCTGCCATCCCTATATTTTGGATTCTAGTCTTATCTATATGAAGTTGGCACTGGTCTCTTCTCACAGGTAATTAGAGGTAGAACAAGAATGGCCTCAAGCTGCACCAGGGGAGGTTTACACAGGACATGAGGGAAAAATTCTTCACAGGAAGAGTAGTCAGACACTGGAACAGGCTGCCCAGGGAGGGGTTGAGTCCCCCTCCCTGGAGGGGCTTAGGGGTCATTTAGATGTGGTGTTGGGGGACACGGTTTTATGGGTGAGCTTTGTAGAGGAGGGTTAATAGTTGGACTTCATCCCAAGGGTCTTTTCTAACCTGACTGACTCTATGATTCTCAAGTAATGTGCTCACTTCAGCAGGAATACTGCTCCTGGAGGCCTTCTGAAGAGTGCCATGCCCAGTGCTGGGCGTTGAAACATCCAGGTTTCTAAAGAGAAATTCCTCAAGGGCTAAAAGTCCAACCATTACTTCCTAGCATGACCATTCTGAACTTACTCATATAGTCCACACTGTACAGAATTAGGACACACAACTGTAAAAGGGACTTCAGTGAAACTTGGTGAACACAAAAGCCACACATGGTCCCAGACACGGGCCAATTCTTTTTCATAAGGTTTACATCACTATCAAAACCTAAAATTGAACGTGGAAGTAAAGAGAAACTCTGATTTTCTCTAGTCAAAATACAGCCATTTATATACCATGCATTTCTGAGTGATCTGCCCTAATTTTGTCCTGCTCTGGTGGGGGGGGGGGGGGGGGGGGGGGAGTGGTTGGACTCGATGAAGTTTGGGGGCCAATTTCAATGTGAAACTGCTCCTTACTCCCTTGTGTGTTTCTCGTAGCCACAGTTTCTGAAACCCTTGCCCTCAGCTTGAGAACTGAAAGGTGGTGGAAGGCAGACTGGCATTACAACAGAACCCACTGGGTTTTCTTTAGAAACATCCTCCTGCTTGGAAGCTTCACATTTGTTTCCTAAATTTTCTTTTATTTCTCACCAAAATGCTCAATAGCAAAGTTTTAGCCTTCTGCTGTTACTGAATACGCTAAACGCACATCCATATGGTATTCAAATAGGAACTCCTGGCTACTCATCACAAATAAAACCCAACAAAATCAAGCCATATATTTACAAAAAGATTTAGGAGCTAATATGAAGACATTAAATACTGAAAATCTTGAGTGAGGAGTCCTTTGTTTTCTTTCTACTGCACTTTCTCACTTGCTTTTCTGATTTTTGTTTTAGCTTGGCTTTCCAATAGTTCTCAAATGATCTGGAGTTCTCTTGCATCTCATCATCCCCCATTTCTGCATACGTGCACTGAGCAATGCCACCCTCTTCTCCCACACACCCCTGTACCCCCTGAAGCTTCAGAGTTGTTCCAGCCTTTAAGGCAGGACAGCTAATCTATGGGCAAATGATATTCCCTACCGATTGTTTGCAGTTCAGAAAGGGCTGCATCTGTGTTTTGCATAAATCTTCCAAATGTATCCCGAGGTACAAGAGCCATCCCCACATGCAACAAAGCAGGCACGCTCTTCTCTGTCCAGATGTACGGTAAGACTATGTAATTTACGGTTCCTGATCAGGACTCCAATTAGGATTGCTTCAAAAGCAAAACACTAATAACTACAATAGAATTCCTGACTCCTCCACGACACTTCATGTTCTTCCATTTTCCCCTATGCTGCAAATGAACTGCACATTAAGTGACATATTTGCTTTATTTCTCTGGGAAAACCCATCTGCATTTCCTTCATCGTCTTTTATTTGTCAGCATTGTCATTCAGATTTTTAAATCCCAAACAGAAATTACCTCTGCCAATTGTAAAGGATACTCGAATATCAGAGACCAAGATGTACAACCTTATTAGCTGCTTTTTTTTTTTTCCCCTAATGAAACTTGTTTAAAGAAAAAACAACCCAGAAATAATGATTACCCATCCTTAATATTAATTTAATGTCAAGCACTGCTGCTTTAAGGATAGAAGTCTAACTTGACATATTGATGAGCTACTACAAGACTATTCAAATCCATACAATTCTGTCTTCCGCATACTGACACTGGCAACTACAGGATCCATCTGTCCTCAAGTAGTCAAGAAACTCAATCATAGCTGTTAAATATTACAATCACACGCTCAACTTTACCATACTGGAAGAACTTTTCTGCTGGCCACCACCTGCAGAACCCTGCATGTTCTCAGTCTGATGGAAACCACGCACAGATATTTTCCAAGGATGATTTGGGTTACTGAATTATGGGACAATCCACCCTTCACACTGCCCTCAAACTCTTCGACCAGTCTGAGTCGTAAACCAGTTTATGTTCATCCCAACTGGGTCAGTGGAAAAACCCAACTGCAAAACAGTTGGTCAGAACACAGGTTGAAATTTGTAAAGCAAAAAGAAGCAGCTAAGCTCCAGGATGCAATTGTATTTTAATAAGACTTCCATGTCTTATTGGCCTGGAGATCCATCGAGTAACCTTCCTTCACAGCAAGTGAGAATTTAGCAACTGCTTCATCTCCCATGACCAATCTGAAGAACAGAAAGAGACAGAGCTGCTTGAAATGTGCAACAAAGAGAACAATCCACACTGTGTGATGATCAGACACAAATACTCTATATTTCCAGGAGCTTCTCAAGTGACTGTTAGGGAATATACGCTGTATCTTCTCATCAGATGATACCTGCTCCATGGAAACTACACAGAACATTGTTGTATTTTGCCACAATACTCAACATCCTTCTCCAAAGACATTCCAAACTCACCTGGATCCATTCCTAAGTGACCTGGCTCTAGGTGGTCCTGCTCTGGCAGGGGGGTTGGACTAGATGATCTTTGGAGATCCCTTCCAACCCTTAACATTCTATCTTTCACAGCACAGGCTTTATGTCTAAAACATAACTACTATCAGGAACGAGGAAAGATGTCCACAAACAATCAAATCCGAAAACATCCAGTTGTTTTATCTTGCACTGAGCTCCCCAGAGACTGAACTGAACATGCAACCTGCCAACTCTTAGCTTTTCATTCAGATACCCAAAAACCACTGTCCAGCTAAAAATCAAAGAGATGTGGGCAATCACGTGTCTGATTATTTGATGATTCCTGACATTTTAGGATTCCCATTTTGAAGACCTTATGACAAAACTGAGTGCAAAAACTTATTTCTAGAAAAAGACCCAAACTTTAAGCTAATAAAATAACATACTGTCACTAGTGGAGCATTTCTTGGTATCCTGACATAAGATGTAGCAAAAAAAAGAAGCTGAAATATTTCAGCTACATATGAAAATAAAAAAAACAACTGAAACATAGCAATAATTGAAACAAGGAGCTTCTCACTGGTCCTGCTTCGTCGTAGATGGCAAACCAGATTCCAAAGGTCATAAAGATACTAAGAGGAAACTCCTATGTGCTTGAAAAGTTGTAATAATATTAGGTGAAGTACTGAGTTTCCCCCAGATGTTTCGACAGATAACTCCATCTAGATGGCTGGATGTTACAACACAAGTGGCTGCCATTAGAATTTCACTCCGAAGCATTTGCAAAAGGTGTTCCACAAAGCTTGAAAAATACCCTCTGTTGTTCTGTTAAACCCAGAGCAGGGAGCAGACAGGTTAGAAAAGAATAAATCCCAATAGAATCATTAAGGTTGGAGAAGACCTTCAAATCATCAAATCCGACTGTCTACTAAATATGATCAGGACCACTGAACCACCTCCTGAAGTGCCACATCTGGGTGTTTGCTGAACCCCTGCAGGGATGGTGACTCCAGCCCCTCCCTGGGCAGCCTGTTCCATTCTCTCAGTAAAAATATTTCTCCTAGTATCCAACCTAAACCTCCTCTGGTGTAACTTCAGCCCATTTCCTCTTGTTCTGTCACGAGTCACCTGGGAGAAGAGACCAACACCCACCTCACTCCAACCTCCCTTCAGGTGGTTGTGGAGAGCAATAAGGTCTCCCCTCAGCCTCCTCTTCTCCAGACTAAACCACACCAGCTCCCTCAGGTGCTTCTCTTGTTCTCCAGACCCTTTACCAGCTTCATTGTCCTTCTCTGGACTCGCTCCAAGAAGTTCTTTATTTTGAGTTCCCCTAGACAGCTGCATTACCCCTAAAGCCTGGATACCAGGTCATAGAATGGGTTGGGAAAGATATAAAAAATACAATTTCAATTATTTTACCCAGGTCTGTCCCATTACATCCTCCGTTCTCGTTTGGCTCCATGCTGCTCTGTCTTGCAGAAGGAGCCATCTGTTATGTATTAAATGACTACTATCACCACCATTGCGAAACAGCAGCTTTGAAAGAGGCTTATCCAACTCACCACCATTTTACCACCAGATTGTATCAGGTGTGCTGTTTAATTCCTCTCTACACAAAGAACTAACGCATTTTCCTCAATGGGGGAATTCAGTAACTGCAAACAAGTCAATAAAGAAAGATGCAAGTTCTGAAATGCTTCAGTACAAAGAGAATGCTGCTAGCCTCCAAGTCGACCTTTTGCATGAATAATCTTGAAACAGCAGTTTTATGCACTGAAGTATTGGGTTTTTCTGGGGGCATATTAGCTTTTCAACATACTCTGCAGCTTAATTTAAGTGCTAACCAGCACAAGACTGCTAACTCAAGTACATTCCGTGGGGGGACACATATTGTGCTCTACCACAATTTCCCTACTTGCAGAATGCCTGGCAGACAGCAGGGTTGGTTGGGTTTTCTTCAATAGAGTTGTTTTCATGGAGCTCTGAACCACACTGCTGTTGGATACCTGAAAGCAGGCTCAGGAAATGTATTCATCATGTGGTCCAGGGTAGCTTGCTTCAGTGCCACAGAACTGCGGCTGTCTGCAGGAGTGGGTTTAGCATCTCACACAAGAACAGCATAAAAATCACTGCCTTGTTGAAGCATCTGGTGTACTGTACAACCACCAAGCCTTTCTCCTAATATCATAATTATTGCTCAAACACCTGAGCAAAAAACCCCTGTGATGCTTGCTCACCAGCAGTCAGAACCAAGTTAGAAAAATGTCATTAATCAAGAGGAGAGAGATGTGAATTTAAATCATCCCTGGTACAACGTGAGAGCTCTGGTTTTTTTTCCCCCGAGCACTGAATCTCTTCAGGCATGTCTCATTCTTCCTCTCCCCCTACTTTTGCTGCCCTTCCTTTCTGCCTGGTTTGAACTCCTGCCAGGCTTCAGACAAGCTTCAGATACCCACCCTCATCCTTAGCCACAGATCCCAAGCAGTACCTGTTTCACAGACTTTGTTCCTTCCACTTTTCCCCATCACTGAAGATGCTCATGCCAGCACAGTTAACTTTTGTCTTGCCCTTCCCCAGTGTCACTCTCACTTGGAAAAAAACCCTCATCCCTCTTCTTGCTCAGGGCTGGATGCCCACAGCATTTTGGTTACAGGTTGCATTAAAAGGCCATCGAGTTGTGTGGACCTCATCCCAGCTTTATACTTCTCCAGCCCCTGGGCAGCAGCACACCAGGCTGTCCAGCAGTACCATGCGGAAGTCAGAGGCAGGTTTCTTTCCCACTGCTTGTGACAGTTTTCAGCTTTCTGGAATTTTGCAATAGTGTTGCGATATAAAATGTGGTCTAAACTGTCATGTTTGCTGTTCTGTTGTTGTAATTTCCAGCTGCTGGGTAACATCTGCATCCATTCATGATTCCACCTTCTCCAGGGTGAAGTTCTGTGGAACTACACAACAGCAAAAAAAAAAA